>JAHTLZ010000348.1:138838-180594 GCA_023846285.1 Phrynocephalus versicolor
GGGTGTAAGTGGAGGCTAGTTGTGACATTGCATCATGTCATGTCTTGCTGCCATCCTTTTGAAATTGCTTTTAGATATGCAATTTTAATTACAGGTTTAAAAGAGAAACCACACATATGAGTGAGTAGAAGTGCAGAAGAGATAAAAGTAAAAAAATCCCACAGCAATAGTTGAGAGAGGAGTGAGGAGGGTGAAGGGATGGGCAGACAACAATGGGAATAAAATGAGAGCTCCTGTGTCCCCCCAAACTGTGGTATATCTGTAAAAAACAAAGAAAACAAAAATCAAGTTGGGTATTATTTTGAGCTGCAGTAAGGCTTGGTGTCATGTGATATGACAGGTATCATTGGGAATTTAATCCAGTTTTTCCAGACCATAAAGTTTTGGTTCCACTGGAAATGTAGATTGTAGAGATGGGCACAAACTGAAAAAATAGCAATTCATTTTGGTTCAGTTCGTTTTAAGGTTTGCTTTGGTTCATTTCATTTTTAACAAATTTTTAGGAAAACTTCATTTCATTGGTTCATTGGTTTGTTATTCGTTTTTCCCAGTTTGCGTCATTAATCCATTTGACAGCGTGTGGGTGGGAAAAAACATTCAAAAAAATGAATACCAGACAACGCAACTGCACAAACTGGACTGGCAGCATCCTTATCCTCATCATCCACATCATCATCATCATGTTAACTGGCAGTGGAAAGGCTTGACTAGACATTAATAACATGAGGCTGCTTTGATTGCTGCATTAGATAATTTAAAGCTTGCTTGTCATGACCTAAATGACCTTCAAAACCTGAGATTCCTTCAAGGAACACTAGAAGAGATTTTTGATTCCTTTATCTGTGTTTTGGGTGGGAAAAATGATATATTTTCCTTGGTTTTCCAGTTATGCTTCATTGATTATGAAAAAGCATTTGACTCAGTTAAACATGATAAACAATATTCTTAAAGAACTGAGCCTAGACAATTGTGATATCAGATTGATTAGGAATTTGTGATAGCAGAACAGGTGCCAATTGTGATATCAGAACAGGTGCCAATTATGAAAGGTGTTCATCAAGGTTGTATTTTCTCACCTCTACTTTTTAATATCTATTTAGAAAGAATTTTCTGTGGTGCTCTTGATGGAAAGAAACAAGGTGTGAAGGTGAATGGAGTTCTTGTTAATAACATAAGATACACTGATGACACTGTCCTGCTTGCAATAAATCTGCCAGATTTGCAAGGATTATATTGGATTCTGTTGCTGCAGAAAGCAGTGCCATAGGATTGTGACGTAATGTGAAGAAGACAAAATGGATGGTTATCAGTAAAAACCAGAATGGTTTACAGAACCTTCTCAAGATTGGCAGTGATATAATTGAGAGAGTATCAATTGCGGTGCTATGTTAAGGATAACTGGGACCCTTCATCTGAAATCCATTGTAAAATTGAACAAGATAAAAATTCCTTCCAGATGATAAGGAAAGTCTTGACAAATTGGGACTTACTAATCAGACTTCGTATTCGAATTTTATGCCGTATGGATTCACCCCATAGGTGATTCTGTTAAACAAATTTCCCCTACCTCCAGAATTGTTTATGTTGTACAGATTTTATGTTATACAAACCGTTTGTTATACAAGATCCAATGTAATTGGAAGTGACATTTTAAAACAAAAATTGTCCTATGAACATAGTATTGCCAAGTAAATACGCTCAAGAACTGACCTGCAATATGGTTAAATATCTCAACTTGATACAAGAATGAAACAGAATGAAACAGAATGAAACGTGCACAATAAAGGCAATAATGTATTCTCCCAAGCCTCTGTATATGATAGTTTCTATAAAATTCAGTTTTTCATCTCATTAAGCAAATGCAGCACAAACACAGAAAGGAAGAGAACAGCATTCACCTCTGCCATGGCATCACTCCCTTATCTGGTAAATAACGATGAAAGCCTCAAAAGATGCATTTCAAACTTTGGCCATGACTCTATTAACAAATTAAACACTAATCCAGGCCTATGGTAGTAGATCAAGTCTATGGTACTGGTGCGCATGGACCTTCCTGGTCCCATTCCAGCCCAAACTGGGTAAGTTCCATACCCTAGGGCAGGCCTGCCCAACACGTCGACCGTGGTTGACCGGTTGACCACGGTGCTGTTTGAAGTAGCCTTGAGGTCTCCGCTGGCCTCCTGATCCACCTCCAGTGGCTGTGTGTTTGGGGGGGGGGGGTAAATTGGCCCATCCACCAGGCCAGATGGTTAGTTTGTATTTGTTTCATTTTTTTGCCACTGCAATGCCCCACCCCTCGCTTGGCTCCTCTGTAGTGCTCTCCGGCACTGGCGAGAGAGCTCTCTCTTTCTTGTGGGTGTCCCACACTGGATTGGCAAGGGCTGAGCAGGAATGGGGGGGCACTCACGGAGAAAAGAGGAGGAGGGGAAGAGGAGAAGGACTTCAGGCTAATCCTGGAGCAGGCATCATCCCTGAAAGCAGTGGCAGTGGCGGCGAAGAACAGGAAAGAGCGACTAGCAAACTCTCTCTCTTTCTCAATCCGCTCCGTTGGGGCTCTCGCTCTCTCCACCACTGCCAGATGGCAGAGAGGAGCGGGTGTGACTTAGCAAGCTAGGCTGCCTGGATCCTTTCCCAGGGATGAGCAGCCCCAGCCCAGGTTTGCACCGGAGAATCTGCCTTTCCACACTGGCTTTGCCTAAAAGTCAAACTACAGGGAAGTTTGAGAGCTCAGACTGCAGGGGACGTTCGGGAGCATCAGGTGGACCCCAGGCTGTTCATCGTTGGACATCCGTGCCCTAGGGCTCTGTTGTATATTGCCAGCCTTGTTCTGGCTAACTCACTTGGGAAGACATTCTTCTGTAGTGTCTGTTTCCATCCAGATTCTAATGAATTGAATGCCATTCTTGTCTGTGTACCTGATTCATAAAATTTGTGGCACCATTTAAGGTGTTATTCACCTAACAACAATCAGTGGATATGGTGTAATCAGCACACTGGTAACTGTAAGAGAACCTGTTGTTGTAGAGCCTTATTAATAGTGCACTTATAATCTGCACAAATTTGTACTGCTCCGTTTGCTTTCAGGGGGGTCACAATTGGGTTTTCCTACTGAGCGTTCGGTACTGGTTCTAATATTCCCTGTGCAATTAACCAATTTAACTCCACATCTATTTGGGGTTTTAATGCGAAAGGCACCCTCCGGGGCTTCAGACGAATAGGCAATACCATTGGGTCAAGATTAAATGATATAGGCGGTCCCTTATATAATCCCAATGACTCATCAAACACACTAGGGTACTCTTGATAGATTGCCTCGACATTCACCTCCTCCCCTTGATGGACACCCACTACAGTGATGCCAAGTGGCTCAAACCAATCTAACCCCAATAGATTTACACAATGTCCTTTCACTACAACAAGCCGTAGGAGGCTCCTGAATTTTTGATAGTCCACTCGAAATGTACCCATTCCCATTCCTGGAACGCACTGTGACAACACCCTGGAAGCAGGAGAAATACATATGTAAATCATCAGCCAATCCCAGCAGGATGGTGGGGGATTGTATGGTATAAAAAGGGCGGAGCCTGGTCTAAGAGTTGAGAGTTGAAAGCTGAGAGTGCTGAGAGAGCACAGCTCTGTTAGAGTTCAGTCAGGCAGGCTAGGTGTGAGGGCTTTACTATTTACTGTTTATTAAAGACAGGGAGGCTTGAAGATTTGATTTAATCTATTCTATGTTTAAGGCAATGCATACCAACTTCAGTCATTGCTGTATTTATTTATTTTCTCAATAAACATCATTATTATTTTTATATTATACATCTGAGTCTGTCCCAGTTCATAAGGCATCAATTTAAAAGGTGGCAGCATTGCCAAGAGGATCCTGTGAAAATTAATAACTTGATTCTTTACACTTCACGTTTTCATCACAATTACACGTCTAAAAGGGAGGTGTCATCACACATGACCTCCCTGAAAGTCCATCAATTGAACTAGTAGTGGTTCTAAATGCAGCTTCCCCTTTCCCGCACACATCTGCTGAAAGGTATCTTCTGAAATTATTGACAAAGCTGACCCTGAGTTCACCTCCATTTCACTTGGGACCTCCTGTATGTACACAGTCACTTTAATCTTCTTACTGGTGCTCATTTGAACACTCTGAATAGGGACTGGATTGGAGTAATTTATAACAGAGTGATTCTCTTCCACTTGAGGTCCTCTTCTCTGCTGATCCCATGATTTATGCTGTATCCGGGGTTCTTTAAATTTACTAGATCGGCAAACCACAGAAATATGACCCTTTTTACCGCACATCCTACAGTGTGCATCCCGAAAACGGAAATATTTCCTACCATGATTCCTCCCACTACTTGCACACATGGTTCTATGGGGCACTTCATTCCTTTTTGCCTTTACAGTCTCAGTCCAATGTACTCCCTCTTCTTCTTCAGCATTCTCCCCCATACTCTCTTGATGGATAGCCTCCGACATCTGTGGCAGGGGTAGGTTACGTGCCATACAAACCTCATGTGTAGATTGATCTGCAGCCTCAGCTTCTCTTTGATAACATTAAAAGGTGTTGTTTGCAGCTGAGCTGGAGCAATTAAAGCTTTGGCAACTTCAAAAGTGGCCCTCCCACACAAGCTGAAAAATGTTGCCCTTTGCAAGGCCAAGTCTGTAAACTCTTGGGCTGCTAAATAGAAGTCAAAACGTGTGATATAAGACACAAAATCTTCTGCTGCCTCATCAAACGGCTCAAAGTGACCCTTGCCAGTCATTCTCATGTCAAGTTGCTTCCCGGGTGGGACACTCCCTCCTCAGCTGACATAGTTCATTCTTTCCTCACAATAACTCACAGCTGTCTCTCACCTACATCGCCAGTGTAGAATAGTGAGTTCAAGACACCCGGAGATCCATCAGCATGGCTTTATTTCACAAGCCGAAGACAGACAGATAAGAGCAAGCAAGAAGACAACACACATGTGCATTTATACAGAGGCTGCCAGAAGGGTGGTGGTCAATTATCTGCAGCTGGCCCACCAACGAATAATACACACTTCTCTGGCAATGCTACCTGTATCTCACTACATAACAGTCGGGAAAGTATTGGGGCAACACCTGGTTAGATCCTAAGCTAGTGTCCGGGGTCTTGGATGGCACAGCCGTATGCGATGACAGGGGGGTCGTTAAGTATAGGTTGGCTAATCGCAGTGAGTTCCTGTTGTGGCATACCTGCAAGGCTGCTGCCCCCCCCCCCCGGTCTAATGCTTGCCCAATCAGTATGTGCTGCGTGATGTGGCAAAGGATTGGCGATGGGCAGTTGCACTTCGGTGCTGGTGACTAGCCATGGCCAACCTCCTGGTGTGTTCCAGCCCAGGCTCGTGTTAGTGCGCTCACCTGTCAACAATGTGACGATTGGGCTGCTTCATTTGTCATCCCTTCTAGTCATGGACTGGTCCAAGATCTGGTCTGATGCTGCCAGTGGCGTTAGCTGCTCTCCTGCTGCTATTCCTTGGGGCCTCACTTGTGCTGTCCTCTGTGGATTTAAGGTCTCTGCTTGCCCTTGTACTGCCTCAGCTGCCCGATACTGCTGTGTTGATGGTCTGGTCCCACACGCTCACCTTAAAGAGCAGCAATGCGACAGAGCATTAACTCACCCATACATTGTAATTCAGCAATGTTTGGGGATTTGGATGACCTGGAGAACTGTTGTACACCAAAGCTGTCTGCCATGCCCTGTTGCTGGGCTCTCAAGGGCGCTCAGCTTATCATATATGGACCTAAAGTCAGGGAGGTCCTCATCATTCAAGAGGTGCCCTTGAATGAGTCCACCGCTTTGTGGGTTGCTTGCCCTTTTTTCCAGGGGTGCTCTGCTTCGGACCCATGGCCCTGATTCAAATTCTAGGTGTTAAAAACTTGTAAAGGAAGGGAGTATTGGCAAGGAAAGCTAACCCCCTTTTCACACCAGTAGAGGCCAAGGCCTGTTGGGCCCTATTTTTCTTTTCTTTTTTTGAGGCTGATAAGGCCCAGCTGCCATGCCTCACTGTATGGGTGTCTATATGCAGTTATAAGAGTCTCTATCTAAGATTGTATGGGCACTGTATTTTTTATTTTAATTGTTTTTTTTACTATAATTATTTCAAGTATTTGGACCAGTTGCCTCCTTCTTTTCTCTTTATATATATATATCTGGGCCGCCCACTATTGGGGAAAAACCCCTAGCACTGGCCTTTATTACTGTGCCTGGATCGGCACACTGAGAAGGTGGGTGGAGCTGAGGCCAATGCAGCCCACGCTGCTTTGTGCCTGTCGCGCTTGCCGGTGAGAGTGCAAGAGGTCTCGTAGAGGCTCGATGGCTCTTTCGGGCACTCTGCTGGCTAACAGTGTTTTCCTTTCTCCTTTTTTAAATTGAAGTGGTCTGGAGGCCAGCCACCCAACAGGGCTAGGTAAGGTGGGTATGGGTGGGGTGGGGGGATTATTGCCGCTGTGCTGCACCCCTAGCCCTAATTGAAGTGTGAGCCCCGCTGCTCTCCCTCACTGATGCTGCGCCAGCTCCTGTGTCCTGCTGCAGTGCAATCTGATGCAAAAGAGGAGGGTGAGGAGTGTGGGTGGCCCCTTTATTGGCTTTCCTCCCTGCGCTCCCAAGGCTCCCATGTGACTCTTTTTTCACACTGAAAGCAATGGCTCCCGGGGCTGACAAAGAAGCCCCACCCCAGGACAAGTCCTGGTGAAGCCGCCATTTCTGTTGCTGCTCACAGACTTTGGAAATCCCTTCTCCTAGAAGCCATGACTGCCCCATCTCTGCTGTCTTTCTGGAAGCAGGCAAAGACCTTCCTCTTCAGACAATCTTTCCCTGAATGAGTCATACTATGTGACTTTTATATGGATTACCATGCATGGGTTGCATTGACTGATTTCATAAGAACACCAGTGTTTTCCATTTTAGCTTCCACACTTCATAATGGATTTTTTTCTTTTTGCATGCTGTTTGTAGCTTTAATGTTACCTTTTACTGTTCTAAGATGCCTCTTCTAGTTCCTTGTTCTTCACAAGTTAATGGTCAAGGTGGTGAACAGGAGTCCCTCAGTACTGCTACCATTCAGAAAGTGACACCACAGAAAGGAACATTCCAGAAGCTGACTTGTTTTTTTCATCAGTTCACTTCCTCTCACCCAAACACAAAGCAATTATCATGCCTGTTTTTCAACAAGTATAAATGGTAGTGAGGTGAAGAGGACATCCTTAAGGCCATCTTCACTTCAGTGAAACACGTCTTGGGGTGTAGAATGCTAAGATCTCTTTTGAAGATGACAAGACACATGTTTATAAATGCAAAACTGTCTAGCAGACTCTGGGGCAATACAATCATGACTGCAATGCAGCTGATTAACAGATTGTCAATCAGGGACACCACAAAGACCCCATTTGAGTAATGGAATGGTGGCTATCAGGGCAAGTGGTTAAACAACCTCAGGATAAGTGTAGGCAAATAAGAGCTAGTGCATCAGCAACCCTCAACCGTTCTCACAAATAGACAATGGAATTAGATGTGACAGATCAGTGTGATTTACGACACAGGCCTGAAAGTGATTGATGAGGGCTGCCCACTTGCTACAATCTGGAAATACCACAGAGCCACTTGCAATATCAGGGTCCCATTGGAGAAAATAGCAGAAGCAATAGCAGGAATTTGTCAGATATTAGTGAAACTATGCATTAACAGGTGTATAAATATGTGGTCTGTATGTATTTAATTGATTTTTAAGATGGATTCTACAAATGTGCAAAGTCACAGTGATTCCATCTAAAGATTTTTTCGTATTTGACTGTAGGTGAAAAGAATGGTCTTAAATGGGTTTGGCTCATGCAAGGTGCTGCAATAGCCATGATGCAATGTGTAACCTGATTGGACAGACATATGCATATAAGTGCTCTGCTAATCAGTGTTCAATGGGCCTTTTGTGAGTAATGCTATGCTATGTACTAATTATGTATGCCATGTATGATGTAATGCTGTTATGCTGTTGATTTGTCTCCATGTAACTTATCTGTGTATATATATAATATCTCTGTTTTATTTTAAGCAAGCTCTGAATTTGTCAGATTCTGCTTCTAGCTATGTAATTGTTCAATAAGTATTTGCTTCCACTGGCAGAACAAACTGCAAAATACTCTGACAGAATTAGTATCAATAATTTCTGGCCCAATTTTAAATCCCATAAATGTGTCTGGTTTCTTTATTTCCAGGCTGGGGGGTGAGGGGAAGGGTCACATATAGAGGATCTGAGAGTGTTGGATCGGAAGAAAGACTAATGCCACACCAAGTTCAAGAGCCAGCTTTCATATCTCATTGCATAAGTAATATAGCATTCATTTCCTTCAGATGCAAAATGCAAATGTTTACTTGAACAAGCAGGTGGGGTTGTAATTAAAATGCAAAGCTCACAGGCAGGGGCATCATATTAAGTCAGTCATAGAATCATAGAATCATAGAACCACAGAATCATAGAATCATAGAATCATAGATTTGGAAGAGACCTCAGGGGCCATCTAGTCCAACCCCCTGGCCATGCAGGAACTCCATCAAAATATTTCCGACAGATTTCCATCCAGCCTCAGCTTAAAAACCTCCACAGAAGGAGACACCCTTTGTGGCAGCATATTCCACTGTCGAACAGCTCTAACTGTCAATAAGTTCTTCCTAATGTTCAACTGGAATCTCTTTTCCTGTAGTTTGAAACCATTGCCCTGAGTCCTAGGCTCTGAAGCCATGGAAAACAAACCTGTTCCCTCTTCAATATGACATCCTTTCAAATATTTAAACATAGCTATCATATCCCCCCTCAGCCTTCTTTTAGAGAGGCTAAACATTCCCAATTCCCTAAGCCGTTCCTCATAAGACATTTCCTCCAGACCCTCAACCATCCTGGTCGCCCTCCTTTGCACCCACTCGACATGCACAGAACTGGACACAGTACTCCAGGTGGAGTCTGACCAGAGCAGAATAGAGTGATACTATCACTTCCCTTGATCTAGACACTATGCTTCTGTTGATGCAACCAAGAATCGCATTGGCTTTCCTGGCCGCCACATCACACTGCTGACTCATGTTCAACTTGTGGTCCACCAAGACTCCCAGATCCCTTTCACAGGTACTATTCTCCAGCCAAGTATCCCACATCCTATATCTGCACAATTAATTCTTTTTACCTAGATGTAGCACTCTGCATTTCCCTCTGTTGAAATCCATTCCATTAACTTTGGCCCAGCATTCTAATCTGTCAAGGCCCTTTTGGATTTTCATCCTATCCTCTGGGGAATTAGCAACCCCTCCCAATTTGGTATCATCTGCAAATTTAATTAGCATACTC
This sequence comes from Phrynocephalus versicolor, assembly GCA_023846285.1. NCBI lineage: Eukaryota > Metazoa > Chordata > Lepidosauria > Squamata > Agamidae > Phrynocephalus > Phrynocephalus versicolor. Next base: position 148,207 of record JAHTLZ010000348.1, read on the forward strand.
CCTATTCCTTCCTCCGAGTCATTGATAAAAATATTGAACAGCACTAGACACAGAACAGAACCCTGGGGCACCCCACTGGTCACGTCTCTCCAAGCTGAAGAGAGGCCATTTATGATCACCCTTTGGGTGCGATCAGTCAACCAATTACAAATCCAATTACAAATCTACCTAACAGTAGCACTATCTATCCCACTTTCTACTAACTTCTTAGCAAGAACACCATGGGGAATAAAGAGGTTAAAGAAATATATTGTTGTGCAATGATCATGTGGAAGATTAAAAAGAGAAAGGAAGGAAGATAATGCATTCAAAAAAGTGATAGGTTTAGCTAAATAGAGAGATAGAGGGCTTTTGGAAATACAACAAAATGATGAGAAAAGAGATATTATCACAGAGAAGCCAGTGATATAAGCAAAGTTTGGAACACTGTGGTACCATTCCCAAAAATGGGATAATGCATCAAGCTTACAATATACGAGAAAAGTAGAAAATGAGGAGTAGTGTGATGAACAGCAATAAGAAAATTAGATTATAATTCATCATTTATAATCTCTGAAAAATGTTATCAAGGCTTCTAAGCTTACACACATGCTGTAGTTGGTGAAATATATGTCTCAAGAGGTGATTTCTGGAAAACTGCACAGACCCTCTTGGTTAAGTTCCCTTCAACCAAACCACAAAGAGGAAAGCAGAACTAAGCTCTTGTGTGAGGCCTCTCACTCTCACGTGGCCACCGAATGAAAATTACTTTTCTCCTTGCTTTGCTATTAGTATTCTTCCTTAACTGTTTAGTAAATGTATGCAAGAGATATATTTCAGTTCAAATGAGGAAGTTTCTTCATGTGTGAACATATGGATCTGTTATGTACAATCCCAAGACTGCTTACGTGTCTAGTTTTGACAAGGTATAAAGGTGTTCTGTTCCACCTTAGAAATTGTCCTTCTATTCTCCAAATAGAGGCACCTGTATGCGCATCCGAATAAACCTTTCTTAGAATCTGAATCTCCAGTGTCTGTCTGTCTGTCTGTCTGTCTGTCTGTATATCTTTAAAAGCCTGGAAAGGCTAAACCCATTCCATTCCAGAATTGTTTGTGGGTGACAGTAGTAGAAAAACATTAGTGAGAACGGGTATTCAGTCCATCTCAGGACTGAGCAGCACCATGCCTGTAAGATTGAGAAAAATAAGTTGTAAATAGGTGCAAATGAGTTGATGGTTTATAAAGTATTTTCTTGGATTTCTCTCAAACTTTATACAGGCACCATCTTATCAACATGAGAATAAGACTAAAGAAACATCCAAGGCCATGCTGGAAGAAGAAAAACATAATCCTTTGTTGCCAGCACCAGTGCTTCTCATAAGAACTTCTGGGAAGGGCGAGGATTGATCCCTATGTTGTGTGGGAAAGTACTGAACAGTGTAGATGGGGGTGACATCTGGAAATAAGAGTGGTGGCAAAAAATCTAGCAAGTAACTGTTTAACATGCTTTTGTAATCACAGAGTAAACACTGTTATAGCTGTTAGTTTAATTTAGCTACGTAGATTTAGGAATGATGGATTTTGTAGTTCTCAGAGAAATGACCATTTGGGGTCTTTAGATAGCTTTATTGTTTTCTGGGATTGCTTACTTGCTCATATAATATTTTTATGTGCTTTCCATTGCTTTTGAATTGAAGTAATCTGCAAACTGTCTCTTAATACTTTTTAACTGTTTAGTATTTTTAATAAATATGTTATCATTTTACCAAGGTGCAGTCCTTGGTAAAGAGGGGATGAGCAGGTAAAGAAAATGCCTTAGGCGGAGCAACCAATCTTTCATTTTCTGTCTTGGAAAGTGAGATAGGTTTGCAACTAGGTTTCAGAAGGTTCTGATTGGCACTCAAACTGTCATCCTTCAGGTCTTACCTAGTCTGAGTTTAATAGGTGGTGGTTTACATAAGAACAGCCTTGCTGAAACAGGCCAAAGCTCATCCAGTCCAGCATTCTGTCTCACACAGTGGCTCACCATTTGCTTCAGGGTATTACCAAACAGATGCCTTCACAAGCTTATGATTCCATGCAAATGGCATTGAGAGATATTCTACCTATCTCTCCATCCTGGAGGTTGTCCTTAGGCATCCATAATGATAGCCATTGATATCCTTGTTCTCCATTAACCTGTCTAATCTTTTCTTAAAGCTGTCAAGTCTGACAAGTGTCACCATTTCTTCTTGCAGGGAGTTCTGTAGACCAGTGATCCTCTGAGTGAAAAAGTTATTTGTTTGAGATCTAGCACCCCAAAGTTTTATGGAGTGCCCCTGAGTTCTAGTGTTGTTCTATAGAGAAAACAGTTTTTCCTTATCTACTTTGTAGACACCATGTATGATGGTCACCTCTTAGACACCATCGTTCAAGAGTGAAGAGGCCCAGTCATTGCAGCCTCAGATGTTAAGGAGAGTGTTCCAGTCCCTTAATAATGCTGGTTGCCCTCCTCTGTACTTTTTCCAGTTCCATAATATCCTTCTGGAGGCATGGTGACCAGAACTGCACAAAATACTTCAGATGGGTCATCATCATAGATTTATAAAGAGGCAAAATGACTCTTGCTGACTTATTTTCTGTTGTGACGTGGGGTTTAGTGATTTCAGCCAGTGATTTCAGCTCTTTGACATAGCAGACTGGAGACAACTTCTAGTGTAACAGCTCTTTATTCAGGGAGAGAACAAGACTGGGGACTGGGGAGAGGGAGCTACATTTATAGAAGCCAGGACTGGCTAGGAAATGATACATTTTGGAGGGAACAATTACAACCAATCACAAAGCTGCCTTTTGGCAGAGACCAATAGGATTGAGGATCCAAATGCAGCAACTTGAATAAACCAATAGGCCTGTTCCCTTTGGAACAGGAAGGCAGTTACTTCAACATAAGCAAGTACAGATAATAGGAATACAGATCAATACACAACATTTTCTATACCCTTCCTAATGATCCCTAGCATTGAGTTTGCATTTTCTGGTTTGTTGAACCCCATCAGTTTATAAATGTCATTGGGGTTTTTTGCCCCAATGTGCATCACTCTGCACTTACTAATGTTGAAGCTCATTTGCCACTGGTTTGCCCACTCCCCCAGTGTCAAGAGATCCCTCTGGAGCTCCTCACAATCTCTCTGTTTTTACTACCCTGTACAATTTAGAGTCATTGGCAAATGTAGCTACCTTGCTATTTACTCTTACTTCTAGATCATTTATGAAGAGGTTGAAAAGCAGGGACCCCAGTTCTGAACCTTGCGGGTCCCCACTCTTTACCTTACTCCAATTGGAGAAGTGTCTATTTAGTGCTACCCTCTGTTTCCTGTACATTAGCTAGTTGCTGATCCAGAACCTGTCCCTTGATTCCATGACTGGCAAGCTTATACAAGAGCCTTTGGTGCGGGACCTTGTCAAATGCCTTCTAAAAGTCCAGATAAACAATGTCAACTGAATATCCCTTATCCACATGCATGTTGACACTCAAAAAATTTCAACTGATTAGTGAGGCATGATTTGCCCTTGCAAAAGCCATGTTGGCATTCTTTCAGCAGCACCTTCTCTTCTATGTGCCTATTAATTTTTCCTTTGCGGATGGTTTCCATCATTTTACTTGGGACACATGTCAAACTGTCTGGTCAATAATTTCCTGGATCACCTCTGGATACTTTTTTGAAGATTGGTGTTAGATTTCTTACCTTCCAGTCATCAGACACAATGCCTGATTTGAGGGAAAGATTATATATTTTGGATAGGATCTCAGCAATTTCATCTTTAAGTTCCTTGAGAACTCGTGGATGGATTCCATCTGGTCCTGGTAATTTGTTAACATTTAGTTTAACAAGACATGCAAGGACCTCCTCCCTGGTTATTTCTATCTGGCATAATTATTTGGTTTCCCTCCCTACGAAGATAGGCTCTGTTTTGAGCATGTGGTCTCTGTCTTCTTCAGTGAATACTGAAGCAAAGAATTCATTGAATCTCTCTGCAATCTCTCTTTCCTCCTTAATAATACCTTGCCTTCCATTGTCCTCTAATGGTCCAATGGCCTTCCTAGTTGGGTTCTTCTAGAGTACTTAAAGAAGTCCTTGTTATTTCTTTGAGTGTTTTTAGCTATATGTTCCTCAAAGTCTTGCTCTGCTTTCCTGATTGTTGCCTTGCATTTGTTCTGCCAGAATTTATGTTTCTGCTTGTTGTCCTCATTTGGACAAGCCTTCCATCTTCTAAATGATGTTTTCTTGCTTTTGATCACTTCCTGAACAGCTTCTGTAAACCACATTGGAGTCCTCTTGGACCTGGCAGTGCCCTTTTTCCTTTTATATATGCATTCCAATTGGACCTCTGTTATGATTTTTGTGAGCAGCTTCCATGCCTCTTTGAGTGTTTGGACTCTCTCAATTTTCCCTCTCAGCTGCTTTTCTACTAGTTTTCTCATCTTTGGTAAATTGCCTTTTTGAAAATTAAAGGTCTATGTGTTAGATTTTATCAGGGATTTGCAGTCTATGATTAAGCTAAAAGTAATTGTGCTGTGGTCACTGTTCCCTAATGGATCAGTCACATTAACATTTTGTACCAGATCCTGTATATTACTCAGGATCAATTCAAGGATTCTTGAACCTCTAGTTGGGTCTCCAACAATTTGTTCCAGAGAACAATCATTTAGCATATCCAGGAACTCTATCTCTTCATCATGTGCTGAACAACACTTCACCCATTCTATGTGAGGGTAATTGAATTCCCCATTATAACCAGGCTTCCCTTCTTGGATGCCTCCTTTACAACATTCTCCAACGGCCAGTCCCATCTGCTCCAGTGTGTAAGGAAACTCAGTGGTAGGAGCATCTCTGGCCGAGAATTACCTGAGTTCCTGTGGGTTCTTTTAAAGAAAAAAAATGGCTTGAGTGCATCAATTTAATGAAATCCCTTTATTCACTATTCTAAGGTACACAAATGAAAAAAAAACAACTCAAACAAATCAATGGAAATCAATGGAAAATATAAAAATGCTTATCAGATACAATCACATATTATTGCCTGAAGATAATTAATCCTATGATGTTTTCACTATCTTAATTCTATGAAAAATTAAAAGCCTATGCTGGCTAGGTCTAAATCTAGCTGACTACATCTTGAAGCTGGATTCTAAGCAAAAATATCTCTCCTCGCCTTAAGTATAAACTTCTCTTTTTCCCAGCTCTGTGCAGTTTCCAGAGGTCACGTGAAACAATTGTCCAATGGTAGCTGTCAAATTTTCTCTAACTTGGCTTATTATGGCTAGACTATTGCACTCCTTAGATAAGCGTTTGGCGAAAACTGAAAATGTGCAGTTAATATTGAGCCTTATAAAACACACCATGTCCCATCATGACAATTTTCTTTTCATGCTGTGTCCCATCATCCTAATTCCATTACACAGTGAACAACTATTTAGCATATCTAGGAACTTTATCTCTTTATCATGTGCTGAACAACAGTTCACCCAGTCTATGTGAGCTTAATTGAAGTCCCCCCCCATTATACCCAGGCTTCCCTTCTTGGATGCCTCATTTACAATATTCTCCAACTGCCAGCCTCCCTCAGGAGCTTGGGTCAGAGGATGATAGCATATGTCTACTGTCATGGCAGTCTTGTAGCCTGATACTCTTACTCACAGAGTTCTAATGGTGACCCCAAATCACCTAGAAGATATTCCAATTTGTACAACTTTATCCCTTCTTTGACATACAAGGCTCTACCACCACCCTGTGGCAGGGAGTTCCACAGACTAATAACACGATGGGTGAAAAAATATTTTATTTTGTCTGTTCTTACTCTCCCAGACATCAATTTCAGCGTATGTCCCTTAGATCTGGTATTTTGTGAGAGAGAGAAGAGTGTCCCTCTATCCACTTTATTCATGCCCTGCATTATTTTGTACATCTCAATCATATCCCCCCCTGAGACGCCTTTTTTCCAGACTAAAGAGCCCCAAATGTTTTAGCCTTTCCTCATAAGGGAGGTGCCCCAGCTCAGTAATCATTTTAGTCGCTCTCTTCTGCACCTTTTCCAGTTCCATTATGTCTTTTTTGAGATGTGGTGACCAGAATTGTACATAATACTCCAGGTGTGGCCTATCGTTTTGTATAATGGCATTATAATGTTGGTTGTTTTATTTTCAAGCCCCCTTTTTATAATCCCTAGCATGTAATTGGCCTTCTTCACTGCTGCCACACATTGGGTAGATATCTTAATTGAGCTGTCCACCAACACACCAAGATCTCTTTCCTGATCCGTCACGGATAACTCAGAGCCCATGAGTTGATAGATATAGTTTTGCTTTTTTGCCCCAGTATGCATTACTTCACATTTTGCTATATTGAAATGCATTTGCCATTTGGCAGCCCTTTCCCCCCGTTTGGAGAGATCCTTCTGGAGCTCTTCACAATTTTCTCTGGTTTTTACCACATGGAAAAGTTTTGTGTTATCCACAAACTTGGCCACCTCACTGCTTATCCCTGTCTCCAGGTCATTTATGAACAGACTGAAAAGCACCGGTCCCAGGACAGAGCCCTGGGGCACACCGCTTTTCACCTCTCTCCATTGTGAAAATTTCCCATTGACACCTACTCTTTGTTTCAACCAGTTCTCAATCCATAAGAGGACCTCCCCTCTTATCCCCTGACTGGGCAATTTTCTCAGCAGCCTTTGGTGAGGGACTGTGTTAAAAGCCTTCTGAAAATCCAGATAGACAATATCCACCGGTCCACCCAAATCCACATGCCTGTTGACCTTTTCAAAAAAATCTAAAGATTTGTCAGGCAAGATTTACCCTTACAGAAGCCATGCTGATTTTCTCTCAGCAAGGTTTGTTCTATGTGTTTTAAGATTTTCTGTTGGATGAGTCTTTCCACCATTTTCCCTGGGACAAACGTAAGGCTAACCGGCCTGTAATTTTCCCGGGCCCCCTCCTTCCTTTTTTAAAATGTTGTGTGACATCCGCTATCCTCCCCCCCCCGGCCATGTGCTCATTGGTTGTCATCCATCCACCAGGTTTCAGTGATGCCAATAATATCAATTTTTTTTAATCTGTTGTTAAGTATTTCAGCTCCCCTATTTTGTTCCAGAGGCTTCTGGCATTTGCATACAAGTATTTATAGATGTTTTTCTGATGCAGTCTTTTGAGCCCTGTTGCATCACTAGACTGTCTCTTGCTTCCTTCTGTTGGAGTGCTGGTGACTAGCTCCCCACTCTGCTCAGTAATTTTTGCATCCTCCTCACTACTCAAATACACACTTTTCCGACAGGAGCTGCTGTCCAGCTCCTGTTGGTTTTCCTGTTGGTTTAGGGAGTGTGATAGTGGATGCAGTCCAGGTCTCTTTGTCACTTTGCAGCAGGTGTATCCTATTCCTGCATATTCTTGAAAATTCTAAAGATCCAAGGACAGAGAATAAATACTTCAGATAATTCTTAAAGAGCATATGGGGAATCCATAGATCACGTACAGTCTGAGAGATCTCTTTTATTTAGAGAGATTTTGAGAGATCTCTATTATCTCTTTTCAAATTTATCTTTATGCTCTCTTTTATTGTATGCCAAGTGCCCTTGCCATTCCCCCAATGCCACCATCATCTTGCAGAAAACTCTCCAAAACCCCAATCTTTATTCTCCATTTTGATACAGAATATACCAGTCTGACACTGTGCTCTCTCTGACTGACCTTCTCCATACAGAGCACAGCTAGTACAGTGTCAACCAGCATGAAGGAGGAAGATAGCCTTTATGTGTGAGTGAGGCGGAGGGGGAAAGAAAGGGGTAATAATTGAAAAAGTAAGTGGAAGGGAGGATATTTGTGTTAAGGGCTGAGCATCTGTGGATGTGTGGTGTGAATGAGTTTGCCCTTTTGGCTATAGACAGTAACTGGGGGTGGGGGGAGGAGAAGAGGACGAATGGTTATATATGGGAAAGGAAGTATTTTTGTGGCCCTGCTCCAGCTATCAGTCTTCTCCTGTATACCTTTGCTTCATTACTCACTACTATTAACATAATCAGATAGAATGGGTAAAATAAGTGGTAGACTCATCTTCACCTGGAAGTAAATTTAGTGTAAACGAACATGAGTAAAGTAGGAAAACTGTGTGCAAGTCTCATAGAAATTTCCAGTCCATAAAACAGGGAGATTAAATAGGATACCAGGGTTTCTAGAATGGGGGAGAGGGATTTTGTGATGTTTCAGTGGGCATCCATCACGTTGCCTCCCTTACATAACTCTAATATAGTCGGTAAGCACCACTAAAATGGAAGATGCTTAACTGCAATGAATGAAGCCTGATTGGAAGATAAAAAGGTAAAGGTTTACCCTGCACAGGCATGCTAGTCGTGTCTGACCCTAGGGGCGGTGCTCATCTCCATATTCAAGCCGAAGAGCCAGTGCTGTGCAAGTCTGTGGCCATGTGGCTGGCATGGCAGCAAGGAAACAATCGGCAGTAACTATTTATCTCTTTGCATTTAAATGGATTTGAACTGCTAGGTTGGTATGAGTTGGGGTTAATTGCAGAGCTCACTCCGCTGCGTGGCACCCGGGATTCGGACCGCTGAGCTGCCAACTTTATAGCCAACAGTTTTCAGTGCTCTAGTCCTCTGAGCCACCATGCCCATTTTCTTCCATTTGGAAGATAATGGCTTGTAAAAGAAACCAGAATACTCATGAGTTAATCCAACAGAGGACACTATGAGTTTAGGATTACATATGCAGATATATGGACACAAGCAAAGCAAACAATGACAGAATTATTCACAAAGGTTTGGCTCAGGTCCAATCTCTTGTAGAACAATAGAGCGAGCACACGGCTGAGGGGGTGGAGCTTCTGACTACTTCCTCTGCTTACAGTGATTGAGGGGGTGGAGTTTTACCTTTAAATACCTGTGTCCAGCACCTTCCAAGTTCTTTTCTTGCAGAGCAGCAGAGAGAGAGGATGCTTGCAGAACAATAGAGCGAGCACACAGCCAAGGGGATGGAGCTTCTGACAACTTCCTCTGCTTACAGTGATTGAAGGAGTGGAATTTTACCTTTAAATACCTGCACTTAGCAGCTGCTAAGTTCTTTACTTGCAGAGCAGCAGAGAGAGAGAGAGAGAGAAGGCTTGCAGAACAATAGAGTAAGCACACGGCCAAGGGGGTGGAACTTCTGACTTGGATGGAAGGTACAGTAATGTACCCAGACACCTAAGACTTTGTATCTGTGTTGCAGCTGAGATAGAGGATGTGGCTCACTATCTATTAAATTGCCAACTCTACCACAACCCAACGGCCAACCTTATAGGAAACATCTTGGCCCCTTTGCAGGCGGAGAGTCCTCTGGTTGAAGTGGGTAGGCTGCTTTCAGACTGTGACCCTTACCTCACTTATAGAGTTGCTAGGTTTACCAAAGCTGCTAGAAAAACTCATGCCAACTCTCTGAGCACAATTGCGGTGAGCTATGTAGGGAACTCCCTGTTATGAGGTGGTATCAGTGCTCTCTTCTACCCCCTCCTGTCTGGCAAGAGAGGTCAACTCAAGAGATCCCTATTTATATGGCTTCCTTTTTTCTTTTCTTTTCCTTTTAATGCCATGATTGTTTTATCTATTTATCTTTTCTGTAATCTCTGATTGTGATGGCTTGTAGCCAAGACAACAAACTTATACTGATTGATTGCTTGATTAACTACTTTCTCTGCTTCCAGTGATTGAGGGGGTGGAGTTTTACCTTTAAATACCTGCGCCCAGCAGCATGCACCAAACAGGGAGTAAAGACTAAAAACAAAGAACATTCTATCATACTAATTTCTTCTGGGTGTGTTCCCAAGCAGAGCTGCTGCTGAGGAGACCCTAATAAACAGGAGCAAGTAAGCACTGGTAAGTTTCTGGGGTGCTTGCAGTTGATGTGTTTTAGAGGCCAAGGCACCATTAGATTTTGAATAAACAACAAAGGAAAATAGTCTTTCTAGATAGAAAGGTAGTAAAAGTGTTACTTTTTTGAGGCCCAGAATATTGCACTCGTTAAATTGGATTTGGATGGAGCAGCTAATTACCTGCAACACTTGTGCCATGTTTGTCATCTTGCCAAAGCACATGGAGAACTACACTTGCAGCAAATCCAAGCTGGTTGCACTACTAAAAGAGAAGGTCCAGCAGCTAGAGGCCCACATATCGAACCGGCAACAATTCAAGGAGCTTGAGCTGTTCTTGGACAGAGTGGAGCAGACTATCCTGGACAAAGAAGAGACAGGACACATGTCGGAGGAAGAAATCACTTCACTAACTCAGGACATAGATGTGTGGCAGAATGTGACTCGAAGTAGAAGGGCAAGGGATCTTTCTGAGGGTATCAAATTACAGAATCTATTAGAGGCTTTCCCCCCTCATCACACCTCATGAGGAATATTAAAAGAAAAAAAATCAAGTTATGGGAAAGTTTATAAGATTAGCAACATTGAATGTAAAGGGTTTGGGGTCTATCTTGAAGAGGAAGAGAATTGAAGCGATGATTAAAAGACAAAATTGATATTGCTTTTTTGCAAGAGACTCGTCAAATAAAAGATGGTGTTAATGAATTAAAAATTCCAAATATCGATATATAAGAAAAAGGTTTTTGGTACATCTAAAGCAAGAGAGGTAGCCATCTTAATTTCAAGGAATTGTGAATGTATTGTTGAAAATGTGGTGAAAGATTCAGAAGGCAGATATATAATACTGCAAGTTGTAATGGGTAAAGAGCAATATACTTTGGTAAATGTATATGCACCAAATGCTAATCAGAGCTATTTTTATAATGTCCTTTGGGATCAGACTGAAATTGTTAAAAAGGGGTATTTAATAATGGCTGGAGATTTTAATATGGTGCTAGAAAAAATCAAAGATAAATCAGTCTGTAAGAAGGAAGACTGGAGGGTTAGACACACAACACTAGCAAAGTTTATAAATACCACAGGATTGAAGGATGTCTGGAGAAAAATGAAAGGAGACGAAAGAAAATATACTTTCTACTCACCAGTTCACAAGAGTTATTCCAGGATAGATTTTGTGTTTGTTTCACAAAGTCTAATACCTAAAGTAAATAATACTGAGATCGAGATTATAAAAACATCTGATCACGCTATAATGTCAATCGACATAGCAATAAACAAAAATTATAGAGAAGCTAGAAGATGTAGAATGAATCCAAAAATATTTCAATACCCAGAAGTGCTGGAAAGAGTTAAAAAAGATTGGTTGGAAACTTGGGACATTAATGAAAAGGCAGGCAGCAAAACGGCAATTATATGGGACACTTTGAAAGCTGTAGCCAGAGGCTTCATCATAAGAGAAAACTTCAGAATAAAAAAAGGAAGAGCTTAATAAAAGAAATTTAGACAATTTAATAGCAGATTTAGAATCTCAATTTTTTTCTAGTAATGATAAGAAGATATTGAGGCAGATGGAAGCAAAAAAAAAGAACTAGACGATTTAGAATTACAACAAGCACAAAGAAATTTACTTTATTTAAAAAGAAATTTCTTTGAATACAGCAATAAAAACTCAAAACTTTTAGCCAGATTAGCTCAGAAAAGAAGAGACAAAAACACGATAGGGAATATAAAAGATTCCTCAGGCAAGATGTGTATACAAATGAAAGACAAATTAAAAGCTATACAAGAGTTTTACCAGTCTCTATATACAGCAAAAAACAAGTCCAAGGAAGATATAGAAAAATACATTACTAAAAATTTAAAGAGGGTTTTGGAAGAGGAAGATATGCTGGAAATGGAGAAACCTATTACAGACCAAGAGATAGGTGAGGTAATAGATAAATTAAAGAATAATAAAACGCCCGGAGTGGATGCGTAACTGTCATAAGGCTCCGTTCATCTAGGTAGGGGCGCAGCTGGTATATATTCCGCAGCTGGAGAAAGGCACCCCTCACCACCGAGTCCACCTGGACTTCCAGAGTTAGACCGGGGTCCAGGAGCACCCCCAAGCTACGGACCCTGTCCCTTAGGGGGAGTGCAACCCCATCCAGGACAGGGAAGTGGCCCTCTAGCCTGGCTGACGAAGCACCCACTAACAGCACTTCCGTCTTGTCTGGATTCAGTTTCAATTTATTAACCCTCATCCAGTCCATTATCTGGTCCAGACACGAGTTCAGAACAGAAACTGCCTCACCTGGATTGGTGGAGAATGAGAGGTAGACCTGAGTATCATCAGCATATTGCTGACTCCTCAGCCCAAACCTCCTGGTGACCTCTCCCAGTGGTTCCATGTAGATGTTAAACAGCATGGGGGATAGTATTGAGCCCTGTGGAACCCGATGACATAAACGCCATGGGGCAGAGCTACTATCCCCCAGCACCACCTTCTGGACATGGTCAGCCAGGAAGGATTGGAACCACCGCAAAGCGGTGCCTCCAACTCCCAACCTGGCCAGCCTATCCAGAAGGACACCATGGTTGATGGTGTCGAAAGCCGCTGAGAGGTCCAGGAGTATCCAGGAGTATCAACAGGGTTGCACTCCCCCTGTCTCTCTCCCGGCAAAGGTCATAATACAGGGCGACCAAGGCAGTCTCTGTTCCAAAACCCGACCTGAAACCAGATTGAAATGGATCCAGAAACTCCGTTTCATCCAGCAGTGCCTGGAGTTGTCCGGCCACCACCCACTCCAGCACCTTGCCCAAATAAGGGAGGTTCGCTACTGGTCGGTAGTTAACCACCAGTCCTGGGTCCAGGTTAGGTTTTTTTAGGAGTGGTCTAATTACTGCCTCTTTTAAGGCAGCAGGGCCACTCCATCTCTTAAAGAGGCATATACAGCTTCCTGGACCCAAGTGCGAACCCCCTTGGCAGATCTTTCAATTAGCCAAGAAGGGCAAGGGTCGATCAGTGTGGTGGTGGAACGGACAGATCCAAGCACCCTGTCCACATCCTCGGGTCTCAACAATTGAAACTCATCCAATAACACTGGACCTAAGCATGGTGCACTGGACACATCCCTTGATACTGTATCAATAGTGGAGTCCAGTTCACTGCGAATCTGAGCAATTTTTCCCTCAAAGTGAACAGCAAACTCCTCACAGCATGCCGCCGAATGGTCCTGGGTCTGCACCCTATCTCCTGGCTGAAGAAGTTCCCGGACCACCCGAAACAGCTCCGCTGGACGGCACTCTGAGTAAGCAATACGGTTGGCGAAATACTGCCTTTTCGCCAACTGTATAGCCACGGAATAGACCCAATAGTGGGCTCTAAGCCGTGTTTGATTGGACTCACCGCGATATTTTCTCCACTTGCACTCCAGCCGTCTCCCCTCCCACTTCATTGCCCGCACCTCAGATGTATACCAAGGAGCTGTCTGGGCTCTTCGTAGGGGGAGAGGGTGCTTAGGTGCGATCATGTCAACTGCCCGGGTCATCTCCCTGTTCCATAAGGTGACCTGAGCTTCGACAGGAGAGCCGATCATGTCAGCTGGATAAGCCCCCAGAGCTTTCAGGAAACCATCCGGATCCATTAGTCTCTGAGGGCGGATCAACTTAATGGATCCCCCACTCTTGCAGAGGGTTGGAGTAGCTAATAGCCTAAACTTGACCAGGAAGTGGTCTGACCATGACAACGGAGTCAAAGCCAACCCCTCCACATCCAAACCACCATCCCCCAGTCCCGTTGAGAAAACTAGGTCCAGAGTGTGGCCCTTCTGGTGTGTTGGGCCCATGACATGTTGAGACAGCCCCATGGTTGTCATGGTGGCCATGAAGTCCTGAGCTGTTCCAGTTAAGGTAGCCTCGGCATGGATGTTGAGGTCCCCCAGTACCAACAGTCTGGGGGTCCTCAACACCAGGTCCGAGACCACCTCTGTCAGCTCAGGCAGGGAGACTGTTGGTATGCAGCAGGGTGGGCGGTACACCAACAGAATCCCTAATCTGTCTCGTAAGCCCAACACACAATACAGGCCCTCCAGACCTTTACCCAAGGAGACAGGAAGCCTGGTCAAGGAGATGCAACTCCTGTAGACTATAGCAACTCCACCTCCCCGGCCCACCAGGTGACACTGGTGCTGGACTGAGTACCCAGGTGGGCATAGATGGGAAAGGGGGACTCCACCCTCTTCTCCCACCCAGGTCTCAGTAATACATGCCAGGTCAGGACCCTCATCCAAAATGACATCCTGGATGAGGGCGGTCTTATTTTGTACTGACCTGGCATTTAACAACAGCACCGTGTGGCTCGTGGGCTTGCTGACATGGTCACCTGATTCCTTCTGACTAGAAGTGGGACCAGAAGAGGGGATAGATGTAAGATATCTAACCCCTCTTCTCCTACGCAGGCATGTTCCACTCCTACCACCATACCTTCCCCTACCCAGCACAATTTCAATGGCTGCCCCCTCCATTGCCCTCCCCCCCTTCCTGTTCTCTCAGTTTCATTGTGGGTCCCTACCACCTACACCTAATGGCAAACAAAAACAAAAAACAGATGCACCTAACAATTCAGCTAAAAAAGCCTTAGGTGGGAGTCCCGTTTCTTCAGCCCCTCCCTTCTGATGTTGTCCGGCTTTGTTCCTCCAGGTGTCTCTCTCACCGACACCAGAGTAGCAGGAAAAGGAGCAGTCAAAGAGCAAAGGCAACTCCTCCAGGCCTAGCCCAGTAGCAGCAGCAGCAGGAGTGTTTGCTGGGTGATGTTGTGGCTGCCAGGAGCTGAAGTCAGCTAAAAAGCCTTAGGTGGGAGTCCCTCTTCTTCAGCCCCTCCCTTCTGATGTTGTCCGGCTCTGCTCCTCCAGGTGTCTCTCTCACCGACACCAGAGTAGCAGGAGAAGGAGCAGTCGAAGAGCAAAGGCAACTCCTCCAGACCTAGCCCAGTAGCAACAGCAGCAGGAGTGTTTGATGGGTGATGTTATAAAAGATGATCAATGTGGTTTCATTAAAGGAAGACAAATGGCAAATATTATTAGAAATTTGAATGTTCTTTATGAAATGGGAAAAAGTACTACTAAAGCAGGCATGTTATCTTTAGATCTTTTTAAAGCTTTTGATTGCGTTCAATGGTCCACATTAAAAATTCTGCTAGAAAAATGGGGATTTGGGAAGTTTTTTTTAGGAGTAATAAATCAATTATACTCAGAGGGTACTTCCTCAATAATAGTTAATGATGGAATGACTGAACAAATTACCCTAGGCCGGGGAACTAGACAAGGATGTCCTCTTTCTCCAGTTCTCTTTTGTATTGTTATAGAACTCCTGGCAAATGCTATAAGGGATGATGAATCCATTAAAGGTATTGGGAAAGATGGGGTAACTAAAATTAGTCTATTTGCGGATGATGCTCTATTGACAATTTTAGACCCAATAGAGATTATCCAAAGAGTAAAAACTCATCTAGAAGAATTTGAGGAAATAACTGGACTATGTGTAAACTGGCAAATATCAGAAAATTTATTGTTTAATTACAGAAGAGAAGACCTTAAGATAATTCAAAAATTTGGACTTAAACTCGGAAAAATATGTAAAACTTGACAAAATATATGTAATGTATATTTAACAGATAGGGAAAGAGAATTGTAAAATGGAGGCAGTTAGATTCTGCAGTCTCATGATGTTATCTACAAGTGCAAGGGATTAGTAATCACCAGCATGTTACGTGATGAAGCATAGGTGGAATAGTTTATAACGTCATGGTTGCATCAGATTGTGATTAGTGATGAGTCATATCTGATGGGGGCTAAACTGTATATAAGCATTAGCTTGACTTATGTTAGATGGGACTGTTTATGGTGAGAGACAGTACCCCCACACTCTGTTGTATGTATTGTATATATTGCTTGGTGTCATGCTGTTTGTATATTTGATGTATATATGGAATATATGAGTTTTTACTCTAATCCATGCTTTGTCTCTCCGTTTACTAAGTTCTGCTGTACTTTATATCACTACTATCACTTTATCTATACGCAACGGCAGCGCGCTCTGTGCCACATTCATTTGTTTATTGTTGATAGTATTAAATATCTAGAATTAGAATTAGAATAACTGGACTATGTGTAAACTGGCAAAAATCAGAAAATTTATTGTTTAATTATGGAAGAGAAGACCTCAAGATAATTGAAAACTTTGGACTGAAATCCGGAAAAAGTATTAAATATTTAGGATTAGAATTCTATAAAGAGTTTACTAAAACTAAAGAAAAAATATTTCAAAATTAAAAGAAGAGATGAAAAATAAATTACTAAATTACTCTAAACTGAATTTATCGTGGCTTGGTAGAATAGCATTGGTAAAAATGAAAATACTTCTCTAAATCAATTTTATTTTTAAAATGCTACCTGTTTAGTTTCTAGAAAAGGAGCTTAAAATTCTCCAAGACATGATAAATAGGTACTGCAATGCGGGGGGGAAACCAAGAATAAATAAAAGTTTGTGGTACAGATCCCAAAAAGAAGGAGGAATAGGTATACTCAATATAAGAAATTATTATATAGCCAATCAAATTAGTTGTTTGGGGGAAATTTTATTTAAACCGGAGAAGTTAATATGGTAGGAGCAAGAGTCATCGGATATAAAGGGGGAAATAAAAATTTTTTTATTTACTGACTTTAAAAACAAAGTAAAGATTGACAATCCCCTTTTGAATGGTTTAATGACCACATGGAGAACATATAGGAAAATTTTGTCACCGAAGGGCTCCCCACTAGGTTGAGTTACAGACCTGGAAAATTTTCCTACAAATTTGACGCATTATTTAGAGTTATTTAAAGCTAAGAAAATATCCTGCAATATAGCGACCTAACATGGTTAAATTACATTCAGTTAGGAAATGGACAAAGGACTGGGTCAGAAGAAACAGTCAAATTAGAGAGTGTACAAAATTTGAACAGTTCTTATTATCACTGGAATCTGTTAAGGAGAATATAGAGAAAGGAATAATACGGAAAATATATAAAATATTAGGGGATTCGTTGGAAATGAAGGAGTTAGATTCCCTGAGAGAGGTCTGGAATCAAGATCTTAATGTAGAGATAAAGAAAGAAGACTGGGTGAAAATTTGGAACATGAGAATCTTGAGATCATTATCGGTTAGGATAAAAGAAAATTATTTTAAACTGGTTTCTAGATGGTATTTAACACCAATTAGACTGAATAGAATGAATCCTGAATACTCTAAGACATGCTGGAAATGTTAAAAAAGCTTGGTACATATATGCATCTTTGGTGGGAATGTGAAATAGTTCAAAAGTTTTGGAAAAGGTTTTTCTAGAGCTAAGTAACATGATTAAGTTAGATATAGACTGTAATCCAGAGATAGCATTATTATCATTGTTAACTAGTAAAGATTATGATGTTACAACAAAGGAGCTAATAGCAAATCTTATGACAGCCACCAGGTTAATTATAGCAAGAAATTGAAAGTCAAAAAAAGAACTTAAGATGGAAGATTGGTACAACGAACTTCGGGATATAGCTATAAACGATAAATTGTCTTGTAGTCTAAAAGTTAAACGAGGAGAAATGAAGAAAGATGTTTTTATGATATCTGGCGAAAATTTATAGACTATGTATTAGTTGAAGGAAAGGGGAAAGAGCCAACAAATACTTCACGACAATTCTGGAGAAGAGGACTTTAAGAAGATTACTAGAACAACAGAAGATGGAGTAACAAAGAAGAACTCATGGATGGTCCCGGGGGGTAGGGGTACACTTGTAATTATTAATTGTTGCTTGTTATTTTGTTTCTACTTTGTATGTATGTAGTTTAAAATTTAATAAAAATGTATATAAAAAAAGAATCACTGTGGGTTAAACTACCAGGTCCAAGGAGTGATGTGATAGTTGGGGTATTCTATCATCCACCTCTTAATTGTTGCTTGTTATTTTGTTTCTACTTTGTATGTATGTAGTTTAAACTTTAATAAAAATGTATATAAAAAAAGAATCACTGTGGATTAAACTACCAGGTCCAAGGAGTGATGTGATAGTTGGGGTATTCTATCATCCACCAGATCAAAAACTCGAGGGGGACCTTAAAATGAGGAGAGAAATCATGGAGGTGTCTAAGAGGGATAGGATAGTAATCGTGGGGGACTTCAATTATCCCCACATTAACTGGGCCAATGCAAGCTCTGGGCAAGAAAGAGGAACCGGGTTTCTTGACTTGCTGAATGACTGTGCCTTAGAGCAACTTGTCATGGAGCCCACCTGAGACCAGGCAACTCTGGATCTAATACTGTGCGATACTCAATACCTGGTCAGGGATGCGAATGTCACTGAGCCTCTGGGGAACAGGGACCATCCTGCAATCTCCTTTGCCATGCATGTCAGGGTAAGAGTGTCAAGCAAATCAGACACAAAAACACTTGATTTCCAAAGGGCGGACTTTCCTCAGATGAGGAAACTAGTTAGAAAGAAATTGAAAGGGAAGGTTAAAAGAATCCAGTCTCTCCAGAGTTCATAGAACCTGTTTAAAACAATGGTAATGGAGGCCCAGCACAAGTGCATACCACAAAGTCCAAGAGGGCACCGGCATGGTTAACAAGTGGAGTTAGAGAGGCCTTTCCATAAATAGAAATCCTCCCCAAATGAGGAAAATTAAAAAAAAAAAACCTCTGGCAAAAGAAATTTTAAAAAATGAAAAGAGAGGCAAAGAAAGAATTTGAGGAATATGTGGCTAGCAATATAAAGGGAAATAATAAAAGCTTCTTTATGTTAGAAGTAGAAAACCTGCTGGAGAACCAGTTGACACTCTGGTTGGTGAGGGAGGAAAGGGGGAGGAAAAGGAGGACTTGGAAATTGCAGAAAAATTAAATGAGTTCTTTGCTTCTGTTTTCACGACATAAGATTTTGGGCAGATTCTCTTATGGATTTAGAACTTGTTGAAATCCAGGAAACAAAGAGTAGGTGTCAATTGGCAATTTTCACAATGGAGAGAGATGAAAAGCGGTGTGCCTCAGTGATCTGTCCTGGGACCTTCGCTTTTCAATCTGTTCATAAATGACCTTGAGACTGGGATAAGCAGTGAGGTGGGCAAGTTTGCAGATGAAAGTTTTCCATGTGGTAAAAACCACAGAAGACTTTGAAGAGCTCCAGAAGGATCTCTCCGAACTGGGGGAATGGGCTGTGAAATGGCAAATGTAGGAAAATGTAAAGTAATGCATATTGGGGTGAAAAATCAAAACTTTATCTATCAACTTCTAAGAGGGATAGGATAGTAATCATGGGGGACTTCAATTATCCCCACATTAACTGGGCCAATGCGAGCTCTGGGCAAGAAAGAGAAACCGGGTTTCTTGACTTGCTGAATGACTGTGCCTTAGAGCAAATTATCATGGAGCCCACCCGAGAACAGGCAGCTCTGGATCTAATACTGTATGACACTCTGGACCTGATCATGGATGTGAATGTCACTGACCCTCTGGAGAACAGTGACCAAGCTGCAATCTCTTTTGCCATGCATGTAGGGGGAACAGTGTCAAGCAAATCAGACACAAAAACCCTTAATTTCTGAAGGGTGGATTTTCGTCAGATGAGGAAACTAGTTAGAAAGAAATTGAAAGGGAAGGTAAAAAGCCTGTTTTAAAAAATGGTAGTAGAGGCCCAGCAGAAGTGCATACCACAAAGAAAGAAGAGCTCATCTAAGTCCAAGAGGGCAGCAGCATGGTTAACGAGTGGAGTTAGAGAGACTCTAAAGCACTCCTCAAATGAGGGAAATAAAAAGGAACACAAACTCTGGCAAAAGAAATGTAAAAAGATGATAAGTGAGGCAAAGAAAGACTCTGAGGAATGTATGGCTAGCAATATAAAAGGAAATAATAAAAGCTTCTTTAAATATTTTAGAAGTAGAAAACCTGCTGGAGAACCAGTTGGTACTTTGGTTGTTGAGGGAGAAAAAGTGGTGGTAAAGGAGGACTTGGAAATTGCAGAGAAACTAAATGAGTTATTTGCATTTGTTTTCACAAAAGACCTTGGGCAGATTCTGCTGCACAAATGGCCCCTCTTGACTAAAGAATAATTCAATTTGTTGTTTTAGGATGTTTTAGGTTTAACTGATAAATTGAAGATCCACAAGTCACCGGGCCCAGATGGCATCCACCCAAGGGCTATTAAGGAACTGAGAAATGAAATTGTGAATATCTTAATGGTAATATGCAACTTGTCTCTTAAAATAGCCACAGTGCCAGAAAACTGGAGGATAGCAGATGTCATACCAAGTTTTTAAAAAGGAAGGAGGAGGGGATTCGGAAAACTACAGGCTGGTTAGCCTTACACCTGTCCCAGCGGGATGGTGGAAAGCCTCATCCAGGAAAAAAATCTTAAAACACATTAGAAGAACAAACCTTGATGAGATAAAATTGGCATGGCTTCTGTAAGTTTAAGTCTTGCCTGACAAACCTTTTAGAATTCTTTGAAAAGGTCAACAGGCATGTGGATTTGGGTGAACCGGTGAATATTGTCTATCTGGATTTTCAGAAGGCTTTTGACACAGTCCCCCACCAAAGGCTGCTGAGAAAATTGCACAGCCAGGGATAAGAGGGCAGGTCCTCTTATGGATTGAGAACTGGTTGAGATCTAGGAAACAAAGAGTAGGTGTCAATGGGCAATTTTCACAATAGAGTGAAGTAAAGTGGAGAAGGTGCAGAAGAGAGTGCCTAAAATGATTACTGGGCTGGGTGACCCCCATTATGATGAAAGGCTAAAACATTTGGGGCTCTTTTGTCTGGAAAAAAGGTCCCTGAGTGGATATGATTGACACATACAAAATAATGCAGGACATGAGTAAAGTGGATAGAGCAGGCATGTCCAAACTTCGGCTCTCCAGATGTTTTGGACCACAACTCCCACAGTGCTTTGCCATTGGCAATCTAAGTTTAGAATTCTGGGAGTTGTGGTCCAAAACATCAGGTGGGCCGAAGTTTGGGCATGCCTGGGATAGAGGGACACTCTTCTCCCTCTCACAAAATACCAGAACCAGGGGACATACACTCAAATTGAGGCCTGGGAGAGTAAGAACAGACAAAAGAAAATATTTTTTCACCCAGCGCATTGTTAGTCTGTGGAACTCCCTGCCACAGGATGTGGTGATGGCATCTGGCCTGAAGAAGTTCATCAGAGGTTACAACTTACAAACTATGATGGAGATGTGTAATCTCCAGGCTAAAACTGGGGTACTTTAAGGACCAGATGCTGGGGAGTGGTATGAAGAGACAAATATCTAGTCTCGTGCGCTCCCTGACACATTTGGTGGGGCCACAGTGAGATACAGGAAGCTGGGCTAGATGGGCTTTTGGCCTGATCCAGCATGGCTCTTCTTATGTTCTTATGTTCTTATGTGTTTACCCATAAAATCCAACAATTTGGGACACAAAAGCAACAGAGAACTTCTTCACAATTGTGGCTTCAATTTTTTTTTTTTGTTAGGGCAAACCAATGTATGCATTGCAAAGCTCTACTTCTAATGTAGGTGTTAATGGAAGATGACACTTAGTTTGGGATGTTTCCAATGGAGAATATGCTTTTATTTGAACTGAAATGATGGGAACAATCCTGTGTGCAACTGAAAAAAGAATTAAAAGAAAGCCATGAAGTTTTTGGAAACTGTCCACTGAATTATCTAAGTTGTTGTTTAATCTCTCTATTGACAAACTGGTGTTGGCTAACTCATGTCTTAGAATTTCCATCCTACCATTATTCGTGGAGGCATAGGACTCAATGCAGTAAACCTTACATCAGCTTTGTTGATGGTTCAGAACTAGCCAATTTCTAATTCAAACACTTTTTGGAAATCACAAATTTCATTTCAAATCAGTGGCTGCTTGGCAACATTTGGCACTGCATGCTGTTCACTTTGCTCTCTCCATGTACCTGTTTGTTAATTAAACTTTGCCTAAGTTCTTGCTCTCATCTTATATTTATCATTCACAGATCTACAATGTGAGTACTCTTGTTGGATGCTAGAAATGTGAAGCATATTTATCTGAATAGAAGATTCTCCACCTTAGCTATTGACCTCTTCAAGATCAAGAAATTACAAATAGCCTCCTAAAGATTACTTCTTCTACTGCATGCAGGAGCACATTGGAAAATCAAATGCACTGTACCTAATGTTTCCATTTTAACAACCCCTTCTCTTTGAGACTCACATTTACAAGACTATATGGTATTGGCTCATCTAGTCTATTTTTCTTTAGCAATAGCATTTTTTCTGGGGGTTTCCTCTTCTACCACCTTTCAAATGAAAGCCTTTTCTCCTCTTTTAAAAGAGCATCATTTTCAGCAGATTCACACACCTAAACGATAGATGTGAGATATGGAAGAAGGTGGGAGGGAAGCTATTAGATGTATTCAATTTTCCTGTTTCTGCAGGATTGCTTCTTACAGTGCATTTATAGTGCTTTATTCAGTCCAGTTTTATGTAACTCAGATAACAAGCTTTCATCACTTTTCTCAGCTGTTACAGAACAAATGCTGTCCCATTTCTTTGCAAGTCTTCTCTTTTCAGAGGCACTGAAACCTTCTTGAATGTCCTTTACACAAAGGTTCACAGCAATTACAATTAATTTATAGAGATTCCAAATAATTTACCACCAAATGTAAGCATCACCATCTTCCATTTTCTATCCACCAAAGCAACTTCTCAATTCAGCTGCTGAAAATCCTTACATGAATGTATCAAATGTTATGTTCCAAGGGCTTAAATGAAATTTTAAAGGTGTCACCATTGCATATTTGTTATGAGCCTTTCAAAAAAAAAAATAACAACCAAGCTGCAAATTACTCCAGCCTGGAAGGTAATGTGGGAGCAAACAGCATCTTCCTTTTCTGAACAAACAGTAGATTGTGATGCTGATAATTTTTTTATTGCACACAGTATATGGAGAAAGGAGTTAAAGCATTCTCTCCACACCGTTGTCATATTTTACATACACATACACACATGTGGCTTATTAACAGAATCAAAGACACACTCAGAAAAATGCATAATGGCTATAACATATATATTTATAACATATATATTTTCACTACATGTTTAATTTTGTAATGTTCATCTTCCCATCTCAGTGTCTCTACAGCCGAAGCTTGAATATATTTGTGGTTTTAAAAAAAATTATTATATGTCATATTCATTTTTATTGAATACAAAGTGGAACGGGTGACACCTTTAGACTACTAGAAAATTAACATAAACATTGCCAGTATTTCAGAGGTGAAACCCCCTTCCTCAGAACAGTACCAATAGTTATAATATGGCAAAAGATGGATTTGCCAGGAGTTATTTCTTAGATATAAGGTCCTTGGCAAGATGGAAAAAAGGCCAGGCATTTTCTTAGTTGAGGCTCGGAGCTTGGATGTTCTTAGGCTGTATCTGAAATGAAGGGAGGGAGGTGATTTATTGTCCTAGTCCTTGAGTTTTTAGCTGAATTTACTGGTTTTTATTTAACGGTACTGAGTTGATGCTTGGTGCCAAACTGCAGGTCCAAACTGATGCATCTGGAGCCCACAGTTTCAGCTTGTTCTTCAGTGGGCATTGGTGCACAGGTGTGTAGCCAGGTGACTGGGTTGACAGAGGTCTGACCAGGGATTTGATATTTTTAGAGTTATTCCTGATTGTGGGAGCAGTGTGGTTATGGGCAGAACATTGGGCCAACTGGGCCATTAAATCGTGGTGTAACAATCTGGCCTGTAGTGCATATAGTGAATTCTCTGTCATCAAAGTCACGTAGAGTGATGCGATTGGTTTGGACCCTCACGCTTAGATGCCTCCACTTTAATATTGTATTCCATGCACAACCATGTTCCTGGCATATGGAACGAGTTTGCTGACACTCTGGCCCATCAACAGATGACATGGTTTAGACTGTTGCCAGCTCACGCATTGCGCGACCCAGAGATTCTACTGGAAGAGGTATGGAGGCTTGGAGGGTAGAGGCTAATAGGGTGATGAGTCTTGCTTTAGCCCTTAGGACCAGGTGTTGTTGTTCAGCAGCATGTACCGAGTTTGCCAGATTTTGTGCCAGATAGGGCTTTGAATGTTAGTGGCTAGCCACTGCAGATCAGCTTATGCAGTTTGTGGTGGAACTCCATTTTGAAGGCTTAGCACCACAGACTATCCAGGGAAAGTTTTCCGCACTTTCATTTTAAGCTAAGGTGCAAGGTCACAAACACCCGAGCTGTGAGGTTTGGCTTGCAAAAATTACAGAAAGCTGGTCCAAAGAGCGAGGTCAAGTGAAAGATAAGAGGATGCCTATATCCCCACAAATGAGTCTGACATGAAGCTGTGCTGTTCCATGCAGCCTTTTTCTCTGCAGTGAGAATCAGCACGCTCATGGCTCATTCAAAAGTTGATCAGTCCCATACTGCCTTGCTGAGATCAGATGTAGTTGTAGAGCTGGGTAAGTTAATTATCATAGGGCGCTAAGATCCGCACAAATTTAAGTTGCGCTTAAATTCGGACCAGAGATCTTGGGGGTTTGCTCCTCTTGCTGTGTTCCCACCCCTCCGCATTCCCTTGCTCCTGTCTGCATGAGGGGAGGGAGGAAAAAAAGGGAGAAAAGAATGCAGGCTCACCTCCGCTCTGCCGTTGGGATCTGCTCCGGGAAGCATTCCAGTCTCTTAAAGGGGTGGGGTGGGGGCAAAAAAAAAAACAAAGGCAAGGAGAGCCCAGCACTCTTGGCTTTGCAATCCGCATCAGAAATTTGTCACCTTTGGAGACAGGTACTTGGAAAATGCACTGGGACGCGCTTAGGTGGGCGTGGTCGTACTTAATTTTTTGTAAAGTCCAGAGCTGGTGGGAAAACAATTTTAAACTCCACATCTTGGAGCCCTTTGCGTCGGATTTTAGGGGTTGTGTAAAAGTGCCCATACTTTTCAAACCAAAAACTGACCAATTGAGTAAAGGTCAAGTGATATGCCTTTGTAGGTGTTATCTTGACCAAATATGTCCTGTCATGGCTATGCATAATTATTTGGCATTGGCTGGACACACAATGGGCTATTTGTTCCAACACAGGAACAGCATACCACTGACACAATTCCAGTTTTGGAGAATGACATCTTTGGCATTGAGTAATGCTGGGATATTGGGCTGGCACTTTGGAACACATTTGTTTCATATTTGGGCCGCATCAACGGCGGCTGCCATGGATATTGATTCTGCTTGCATCCAGCGAATTGGCAGGTGGTAGTTGCAGCAATATCGTGCTTATGTGCGGCCATTGATGGACCATTAGGCCTGGGCCAGTGTCTGTTTTCTCATTTCAGGTTCCCTGCCTGGAGTGTGTGCAAGAGTTGTGATTTGCAGCCACAGCTACATCTTTTGGGTGGCCAAGTATGCTGCATGCACTGGATGGGGCTGAGATGTTGGCATGGGAACATGGGCCAAGATTGAGTGAAGGGGATGATGGGGAATGCTCTGGGAAAGCTTCATAGCGGCAACCTCAAGATACTCCCCTGGCCATTTACTGGCCATATTGGTTGTCTACCTCAGTGGCAATGATTTGACCCAGATGTCTGGTAAGACTCTGATCCTCAAGGTCATTAATGACCTGAGGAAGTATAATCTTAGATTTCCTAGTACTAGGATGGTTTGGTCTGCGTTGATACCATGTCTAGAGTGGGGATCAACCCATGACCTTAGGAAGATGCATAAAGTGCGGAAGGGAGTGAGTAGATTGTACGTTTTGTCAATGCTGGTTTAGGATCAGTAATTAAGCACCCTGGCATTTCTGTGGAACACCAGGAATTATATAGACCCAATGGGGTTCACCTATCAGATCGGGGCCTAGATACATTCCGGAAAGATGTACAAGAGGGCCTGCAGGCTGAGTTTGACCATGTGGGGTGAAGAGACATACTCAGTAGTCCCTTTAGTGTGGCCAGTAGCGCAAGAGGTATCCGAATTATGTATGCCCCACTTTCATATGGCAGCTCTATGGTGCAAGACAGCCCTCATATTAAAACAAATAAACCAGTAGGCAATTATAGAACAGGTGTAGTTTAACCTATAATGTCAGGAAGGAAATGAGGGCTGCTCTGGGCTGGGTAGATCTTGGGAATTGGAGATGTGCCTAACAGGTTGGTGGCATCCTTTCGCTTTCAACTAGGAATCTCATTGAAGCCATGTAGGGGCAGTTAAGTAATTAATAACCAACATGAATATGATAGGTACTCATGGGCTATGTCACAGGTCCTCTTGTGCCAGTCAACATCACTTTTGGATGTCATGTTCTTGTGATTTGAGCTTGATGCTTATAGCCTAGGACTTCCAATTTATAGACTGTGTTTTATACAATGTGCTAAATTTATTACTGGCTTTGTTACTGATTTGCCAGTCACGTGCTATTTTCTCTCATACTTATGATTTAAAGTTGATAAATAATTCAAATTGTGCTGAGGCATTCATTCAAGCACCTTCAAAAATTATTCTATAAATGTTCATCGCAAACAAAATACCTACCTAATGCTTATAAGAAATGACACCCTATTTTCAGTTAAATGTCTCCTGTAGAAAGCTTTCTTCCAAACCCACAAGCATTTAACTGACATGCAGCACTGGCTCTTTGAACTCTACATAATATGTTGAAAGCAAAATGAAATTGGGGGGAGAGGGGGAGAAAAAAGGAACAACTCACATGCAACAAAGACAATGAATTCTCAAGGGCAGGACTCTTCTCTCTTTTACATAACTTTCCCTGAGTTTACCCCAGTTATTCCCTGTTGCCAGTACATGCTGTTAGTTGTAGTTTGGGTGTAAGGTTGTGTACCAATCTCCAAATGAGAATACTCTGCATTCAAGTGCAAGCTCTAAATCTCTAACCTACAGACAACTTCTGAATGCTGATTTCTCCTTGAAGTCACTAGAAAAAATAGTATCAGAAGGTTACAAGTTAGACTGGTGGAAGTACCAACAAATATACTCACACTTTAAAAATCTCACTAAAGAAGGAGGATTTATGACTAATGACACTCCATTTGACAAAATACTATCTTCTGACGATTCAAAGCTTCTCAGTAAATTTTATAGTATTTTGTTAAATGAAAAAATGATCGATACACCGGTCAAAGATACTATGATAAGATGGGCAGAAAATTTTGGTTATCCTATTCCTCTAAACAAATGGGACTCTTTGTGGAATACAGTTAAACTCTTTAAATCTATAGCCTTTAAGGAAAATTGTTACAAGATGTTTTATAGATGGCATTCCCCCCTGCCACTATTTATCTAAGATGTATAATTGCTCACCTAAATTTTGGAAATGTAAACATGATAGTGGTACCTTTTACCATATGTGGTGGACATGTAAAGAGGCAAAGGCATATTGGATAATGGTAAAATTATTTTTAGAAAGATATTTGAAGATTAAGTTAGAGCTTAGACCAGAATTTTTTCTATTAAATATAGTAGATATTAATATCTCATATGACCAGAAATATGTACCTCATCATGTAATAGTTGCTGCAAGGATACTGTATGCAAAACTTTGGAAACAACCAGAAGTGCCAACAGAGAGAAACTTCCACGAAAAGATAAGAGAATGTATTGAAATCGACAGACTCTTCGGTTTTCTAAAGGGAGACTACGATGAGATTTCCCGGAAAAGATGGCAAGAAGTAACAAACTTATTAGTATTGTGATATTATTTGGTGGTTTGTTAATATGTTAAACCGTTATTTTTGGCTTGATATACTTAATGTAATTTTTATGGTGTATTCCCTTTCTTTGAATTTTGCCTGAAATTCTTAAATTGAAAAAAAAGAGAATACTCTGCATTATTTTAAGCCATAAATAACAAGACATAACAGTCCAAACAGTGTCACAGTGATATAAATGGAGACATATCCAGAGGGCTGTGTTCACTTGACTGTCGTTCACTTTACACTGAAATCAACTGATACATGCCTGTACTTATGTAGTGGGCTGTGTTTACTATACAGTGGAATTTAGTGCTCATGGTTTGAGTATCTTCCCTTCTACTGTTAACTTCAAGCACCCTAAATGCCTGTTCCTGGATGCTGAAAAGCCTTCCAAAGCTCATTTTCAGATGGCTCCTAGAGTTACAGATAGAAGGGGAAAGAGTTGTATGTTACATGCCAGCATTATGTTGGATTTAAGCCAGATTATTTTTCAACCTTAACACTAAATTATATATAGTTTTCACAGGATGAAAAATTAATGCTCTTCCTATATTAGCAGATATTAGCTTTAATATATTAGTTACTTTTCCCCCTACCAAATTCTGCTTGGCATCAATCTTAATTGTTTGACACAGACACTCAAGAATAGTCTCCTAGGAAGTAAGGGGTGCATGCAAGTTTGCAAACACAGTGTGTCATTCATGTAGTATAAGTAAATAACTTATTTGACATGCAAGTGGGAAAAATGGAGGATAGTTGGATTTACTGGAAATTAATGGAATAGTACTAGAGAGAACATTCACTTGTAGAGCACTTTGCTGCATGTTATCCTATTGTAGGTATACTTGAGGTCAAAAATATCCAGCACACAGCTGTACTGCTCCATGTGTGAAACTGCTATGAACAGACTTTATTGGTGCCTTCTTTGTGATTATTTGGATGCTACATAAAGACTTGACTCCTTGCTTTTCATTTAGTGCTTTCAGAAGTGTTAACTACTTATAATTTAGCATATTAAAGATTAAGTAAATACACATGGGCAAATTGCATAATTATCTGAAAAGCAAGTTCATCTAACTATAGAGAAAAATATTACTAAGCATGAATCTGATTCTCTCACAGCAGTGTCTTCAAAGTGTGTAACGTAATTTAGAAATAGGGAAGCCTTTCTCTAAACATTGCCAATATAAATGTGCTATGCCTAGCCTGCTGTAGATTTGCAATCTCAAATGAATGCATACAGAGCCTGAAGACTAGAGATGGACACGAATAAAAAAAAATGATGCTTCATTTCATTTTGTTGAGAGGGCAGGTTCATTTGTTTCATTTTTCATGAATTTTCACAAAAAATTGTTTCGTTGGTTCATTTATTCGTTTTTTCATTTTTACCCGCCATGCACGATTTAAAGCATTTCCTCCACACACATGCGTCCCCCAACACCACGGGCCCAGACCAGATGGAAAACACTAAAAAAAAATGATGAATATGAATATATTTATTGAATGAATAATACTGCAGTGCACATGCACAAACTAGACTTGCAGCACTCATTCATCCTAATCATCATTTCTTTTCTACACACACGGATGGATTCTTTTCAGAGTCCATCTCACTTAGTTTTGTTTGGAATGGGAGGAAGCAGCAGTTTCTTTTTCATATTTATTTTATTTTTATTTATTCATTCTTTCATCTCCATAGCATCAATTCAGCATCTCCTGGTGCTGGCAGAGACACAGTATAAGTATAGACTTAGATATGCTGGGAGGCTGCAAGGCAGTGGCAGGTGGGGCAGAAGAGGGTCCTCACCAAGAGGTACGACTATACCTTCTTAAAGTCAAGGCAAGAATTCAAAGAATGTGAATGCATGATGCACAAGTCACACCATTAGTGAACAGTATACCCTGGGGCTGGGAAGCAACCCCAAAATATCCCAGAGGGTGGAAGGGGGATAGGGAGTTAGCCAGCACAAGTCTGGACAGGATTTTGAACAGAAAAGCCTTACACACACACACACACACACACACACACACACACACACAAACACACACACAAAACACACACACACAAAACCACCAGGCCTATGCAGTACGCACTAGGGAGGCTGCTGGGCAGCGGCGGGACCCAAGTTTGCCACAGTGACTGATGGTGGGGCAGAGGAAGATCCCTCAACAAGAGGAATGTGACTATACCTTCTTAAAGACAAGGCGGAAAAGGAGTGTGCATGGCCCACAAGTTACACCTGGTAGTGAACGATACCCTGGGGCTGGGGAGCAAGCCCAAAACATCCCAGAGGGTGGAAGGGGGATAGGGAGTTAGCCAGCACTAGGCTGGGCAGGATTTTGAACAGAAAAGCCTTCCACCAAAAACAAAACAAAACAATGTTTCTGTAGTGATAGTGGTGGAGCCGCCAAGTACTTTTCTTTGGTGGCCAGAGTGGAGGACCTCCAGGGATGGAAGCCTGAGTTACGCCAACTGAAAGGTTTGGGGCCGGCACTCTGCAGTAAAAACATCACTGTTAGGCCTTGAAAATATATTTTCGATGCTGATAATTAGGCCTTGTTTGGGAGACCCCTAAGTCACCGGCGGGGCAGAGGAAGGTCCCTCACTAAGAGGTACCTTCTTAAAGTCAAGATATGAAAGGAATGTGCATGGCCCACAAGTCACACCTGTTAGTGAATAATATACCCTGGGACTGGGGAGCCACCCCAAAACATCCCAGAGGGTGGAAGGGGGATAGAGAGAGCCAGCACAAGGCTGGGCAGGATCATGAACAGAAAAAGCCTTCCACCCCCCCCCCCCCAAAAAAAAAAAAAACACACACCACAAAACAATTTATGAATGAATGGAGGGAGCAGCTTTGAGCCAAGAGACCTGAAATTCCATTCCCAGAAATCACCCGGATGCTAGGGAATGAATAGAGCCAACTCCCTCCCGAGGAGAAGTGGGTCTCGTGACATTGCCTCTTCTGGTGATGTGATGCATTTTCTGCCAGGATTTGGCCTGGCTCTGTGACAACAAGAGTGGTAGGGTAGGAAGTTAGTTTCTTCCCATAATGAGTGCAGGGAAATGGCAAGGCAGGTGGTCGCCAGAGGGAATAAAGACTTCACGGGAGGGAGGGATTCATCAGTCTGAATGGTTTCTCCATGAAACTGGTTCTCTTTCAGCAAAGAGGAAACAATTGGACCATTATGGTCTTCCCCTATTTTGACAATTGGCTAATCACTAAGAGATAAAGTCAAGGCGTGAACTTAAGGATAGGAGGACGAGGAAGATGAAGCAGCACTGAAGTGCACTCTCATTTATTTTTTTTAAATTTCCTTGGTTTAGCCAAGTGATACTACTTTTGGCGAGTGCTCCATGCTTTGGGCCTGGAGAAGGGCCACCCTGTACCCTCTTGGGGTGGTACCTTGCGCCTCCCCCTGTGGCTCTTCCTCAGATGCCCTGCTGCCAAGGACCTCCTCGGGTTGCCACCAATGAGCTGTCAGAGAGAGGTATCTGTGGTGCCCACCGGTCCAGAGGTCAGAAGTTAAGTGGATCTTCCATCCTCTGGCTGCCTGCAGCTGGGCGTGGACCATCTCCCTGGTGGACTCATAAAGGGAGGGAATCACCTGCCTGCTGAGGGTACGTCAGGAAGGAGGCTCATACCAGGGAGCCACGTGCTTCATCAGGTGCCTGAATCTTGATGACTCCACAAAGGAGAGAGGCAAATCACTCATGGCCACCATTTCACCAACAACACAAGTGGTTGACTCCTGGGCCTTGCCCGTAGCATGCTGGCTCAAGAAACTCCCACTGAGAGGCACCACTTCATGCAGAGTGGCCTGCCTCTTCACACTCTCAGTGGAGGTCTGTCCAGCCTCCTTCCCCCTGCCTGCCTCCCCAACCCTCCTCTTCCTCCCAGAGCCAGAGGGACCAGTGCCTGCTGCTGTCCCTGGTAGCATCCCGGAGTGCCTGTGCAGGAGGTGGCTCTGCAAGGCACTTGAGGAGAGGTGTTTGGGGTCATTCCCCCTGCACACGACCACCTTGCATTGCTTGCACACAGCAAGCCTCAGTTCTTTCTGGCTGTCAAAATACTCCCAGAGAGAGCCATGAGGCTTGTGCAAAGTGCTGCCTTTGGCAGTGCCTGCCTGGCTGGTGGTCTGACTTGCACCCTGGGATGATGGAGTAGGGCTGCCACTAGTCTGGGTCTGGGGCGGAGGAGTGGACCTTGCCTCAGAGGAGGAAGCCTGCATTAACTCCCTGCCTGCCAAAAGGTCCTCAGAATCTGGAAGCTGCAGATGCACAGAGGTTTCTGAGTCCTCCTCAAACAAGGGGAGTGTTGGTATTTGTAAGGGGGGTATGGGGATCGCGTTCGGTCATCTCTGCTCCCCACAGTGGCAGAAAGAGATGCTGCGGTGGTGGTGGTGGTGGTGGTGGTGGAGGAGGAGGGGTTGGTACCAGCATTGTCACTTTCTGCACTGCTTCCTGCCTTCCAAAACATGCTCCTTTTGAATTTAGTGGGGGTGCCCTTTCCCTTGCCACTCTTCTTCAATATTTGTAGTATTAGTTTTTTTTTTATTTTTTTTACTAGCAGAGGTATAAACCCCAATATAACACCAAATTAAATTGTTCTTGAAATTGAATAAGTGGGTGTTTGCCCCAGAATTTTCCAAGTAGCAAGCCAAGCAGGGGTTTAGATGAACCCCAAATTATACTTAAATTGTTCTTGAATAAGTGGGTGTTTGCCCCAGAATGTTCCCAGTAGCAAGCCAAGCAGGGGTATAGATGAACCCCAAATTATACTTACAT
>JAHTLZ010000348.1:187369-225004 GCA_023846285.1 Phrynocephalus versicolor
AATAATAATAATAATAATAATAATAATAATAATAATAATAATAATAAAACAATAATCAAATTAAAGTATTTCAATCTATTTTGTGTGTGAATGGAGAGGCCTCGCAAAAGAGAAGCGTTTTTAAGGCTTTGCGAAAGGCCAGCAGGGACTTTGCAGAGCGCACATCACTCATAAGGGTGTTCCAAAGTGAAGGGGCCGCCACCGAGAAGGCCCGGTTACATGTGAGCGTCTTCCGGGCCTCTCAAGGGGTGGCGACCCGGAGTGAGTGCGCTCGCGACTGCCGAACAGGTCGGGCCGAGGTCGATTGCTGGACGATGTGCTCTGACAGGTAGTCCAGGCTCAGGCCATGGAGGGTTTTATAAACTAAAACCAGCACCTTGAATCTAATCCGGGATGCAACGGGCAACCAATGCAGGCGAGCCAGGACTGGGGTGATGTGGTCATAATGACGTACACCCGCCACCAGCCTGGCAGCCGCATTTTGTACCCGCTGCAAACGCCGGAGGAGAGTCAAGGGCAACCCCATGTAGAGGGCGTTGCAGTAGTCCAGCCTCGAGATCACCAGAGCTTGGACCACAGTTCTCAGAGAGTCACCATCCAGGTACGGGCGGATGTGCGCTATCTGGCGAAGGTGGTAATAAGCGGATCTGGTCACGGCCGCCACCTGGGTTTCCAAGGTAAGCGCCGGATCCAGAACCACGCCCAGATTCCGCACCCTCTCCGCGAGTTGGAGGGAAACTCCGTCCAAACAGGGATGGGGGCCTCCGTACCCAGATGGCGAGTTCCCAAAAAACATAACCTCCGTCTTCTCAGGGTTGAGCTTGAGCCTGTTCGCCCTGGTCCATGTCAATACGGCATCCAGGCAACCATCAAGAGTCCAAACAGCTTCCACTGCAGAGGTGGAAAAGGAGAGATAGAGCTGCGTGTCATCAGCATACTGGTGACAGCAGATTCCAAATCTCCTAATGACCCCAGCCAGCGGCCTTACATAGATGTTAAACAGCATAGGGGACAGAGACGACCCCTGCGGAACCCCACAAGGGAGGAACCACGGGGCCAACAACTCCCCCCCCATGCTGGACATACTGGGGATGGCCCTCCAGGAAGGAACGGAGCCAACTGCGAGCAGTGCCTCCGATTCCCACCCCAGAAAGCCGATCCAGTAGGATACCGTGGTTGATGGTATCGAAGGCCGCTGACAAATCCAGGAGAACCAACAGGGTAGAGCAACCCCTGTCGGCCGCCCAGATTAGGTCATCTTGCAGCGCGACCAGAGCTGTTTCGGTCCCCCGGTAGGGCCTGAACCCGGATTGGCAAGGGTCAAGGCACTGCTGCTCCTCCAGGTATGACTGCAGCCGGACCATAGCCACCCTCTCGATGACTTTGCCCATGAACGGGACATTAGCAATCGGGCGGTAATTAGCCAATTCGCTCGATGCTAGGCCAGGTTTTTTAAGAATGGGCTTGATCACCGTCTCCTTCAGACAAGAGGGAAAAAACCCCTCACTGAAGGAGGCGGTGGCAATGGTGGAAGCCCATTCGGCCATGCTCCCGCCGGCAGCTTTTATCAGCCAAGCAGGGCAAGGATCGAAGGGGGTGGACGCGGGCCGGCAGTGGGCCATGGCCCTGGAGGCCTTGGCAGGGGTAACAGGCCCCAGCTCATCCATCTGAGGAGAGCGAGGTGGCCCAGCAACTGGGGATGGCGGGGCGGGGCTAGTGCAACCGGAGTTGAAGCCAGCCCGGATGGCCTCTATTTTGGATCGAAAGTAGACTGCAAAATTCTCACTACTGAAATCAGTAGGAGCAGGCCTAGCCAGACCAGGATTGGTGAAGTCCCGAACCACCCGGAAGAGCTCCGCTTGGCGGTTCAAGGCCTCACCAATTCTCAGGGAGAAATAAGATGACCTAGCCTCCCTGATCGCTCGAGAATAGTGCCTGGTCTGGATCACAACAGCAGTCTTATTGATAGCCGTCCGACTTCTTCTCCAGCTGCTCTCTAGCCTTCTCTGTTCCTGCTTCATCGCTCTCAACTCCGCCGTAAACCACGGCAAAGATCGAGCTCTGCTGCGGAGAAGGTGCTTGGGGGCGATCCGGTCGATGGTGCGGGCGGCTGTTTCGAACCATTGGTTAGCCGCAACCTCGGCCGGAGCATCAGTCAGGCCACCAGGTAGCTCCCCGAAGGCTTCCCGGAACCGAACTGGATCCATAAGCCTTCGGGGGCGGGCCAAAACAGGAGGCCGAGGGTCCTCGCGGGGAGGGGCCGCAATCGACAGGGAGAAAGAAAGCAGGTGATGGTCTGACCATGACACAGGTAGGGAAGCAATGTCCCCTACCTCCAGACTGGAGTCCCCCGACATGGAGGAAAATACCAAGTCTAGGGTATGGCCTGACCTGTGAGTGGGACATAAAATATGCTGGGACAGACCCATGGAAGCCATGGATTCCATGAAGTCCAGAGCTACACCAGAGAGCCCATCACCGACATGCACACTGAAGTCACCCACGACCAACAGGCGCGGGGACTTCAAAAGTGCAGCGGCGATGAACTCCGAGAGCTCTGGGATGGATTGGGCTGGGTTGCAGGGAGCACGGTAACCCAGTACAATGCCAAATCTGTCCCGCTGTCCCACTAACAGGTGAAGGCATTCTAACCCTTGACTTACCAATGTCGAGGCCCTGCAAACATAAAGAGAGTCCCT
Source organism: Phrynocephalus versicolor (assembly GCA_023846285.1). Taxonomy (NCBI): domain Eukaryota; kingdom Metazoa; phylum Chordata; class Lepidosauria; order Squamata; family Agamidae; genus Phrynocephalus; species Phrynocephalus versicolor. The sequence goes on from JAHTLZ010000348.1 coordinate 190,069, forward strand.
GTAGACGATGGCAGCCCCCCCACCCCTTTGACCCTCCAACCTTCCCACGCCTTGGACCTGGTACCCGGGCGGGCACAGCAGGGAGAGCGAAGCCCCCCCTCCGCGCCCACCCAGGTCTCGGTGATGCAGGCCAAGTCAGTCCTCCCCTCAAGGATGGAATCATAAATTATGGGGATCTTGTTATGGACTGACCTGGCGTTCATGAGAAGGCAGGAAAGGTTGGAGGCGCTGGTGGGATGACTCCTGGACACGTGGCAGTGAGCCGAGGGGTCAGAACGAGGGACAGGCACAAGATGCCTGACCCGGGTTCTTCTGATCTGACTAACCCCTCGACTACGAGCGTACCGTATACTGCATCCTTAAAGCAAATGGTGCAATTCTCCAATTGTATTTAATGTCCTTCTCTTGCAGCACCTTAGTAAACGCCCATATATTCTTTTTCCTTTTAATTGTTTCCTGACAGGTCATCATAAATCATCACTTTCTTGCCATTATATAACAATTGATCAAGTCTATCCAAGGCTTTCAGTGCTTTGAAAACCTGCGCATGCGCCCACTGAGCTACTTTGCCCTCCTCCACGCGAGTACAGTCACCCCCTGCCATTTCACGGTTCAGGTCCCACTACATCACGGGATCGCAGTACCTGCACTGCTGGGGTTGGGAGGGCAATCAGGTCGCTCCCTGCCCCCCACCCCTCTGCGGCTTTCCCCTGGTCCCCTCTGGGAAGTCTCGGAACCGTCCGGGAGGGTCGCAGGGAGCCATCGCATCGCTTCCCCCCACGCCCTCCGAGGCTTCACAGAGCCACCTGGGAGGGTTGCGGGGAGCCATTGCATTGCTTCCCGCCACCCCCCTGGGCCCCTCCGAGAAGTCTTGGGACCGTGCATTTCAATGGAGACAGCCCTGGACAAGAAGTCTTGGGAGGTGTGGGCGGGCGGTGGCGGGAGGACAGATACCCCTGCCGCTGCCGGCACGCGCCTCCCCAAGACTTCTAGGACAGGCGGGCGATCACCCCCCACCTGCCCTACCCCCCAGTGGTCCCCACCCACTTCTGCATATTGCGGATTTTCATGGATCGCGGGTGGGGTGGGTCCTTAACCCCCACGATCGGCGGGGGGTTACTGTATCATGAGATGGGAGAAGGTGGGCTGGCCGGTACCCAGATGGAGGTGGGATGAGCCTATAAAGGCAACCCCCAAACCGGGATAAGGCCTCTTTCTTCTTGGCACGTCCTGCAGGAAGGCCGCACCCAAAGACTCTGCGGCCATGTGGCGGCTGCCATTTTAGCTCCTGGTGCCCATTTTGAGGCCGCATGTGCAACGAGTCAGCTGAGTGGCCCGCCAGCTCAGCCATGTGTCTGTGCCTGCTGAGTACAGTGGGGCCATCGCCCTGCCCTCGAGCCATACAACCGCAGCTGTGGGGTGATTTCGGAGCCAGCAGCTGCGCCGGCTGACCGGCGGGACTCATGTGGATAGCGTCCTGCATGGTGGGCAAGGAGCATCCTTGCAGCCAAGGATTGTTGGCATGGGGGGAGTGTATCAATGCTCCCCTGAGATCTGGAGTGCAGGTGGGTGGGTGGTAGGCCGGCAAGCAACCAGCGGGCACTGCCGGGCCGTTTTAGGCTGCGGATAGCGGACTCCAGCTGGCTAGCCCCAGCCTCGTGTTACGTAGCACAGCGGCCCAGGTGGTCCCAAATGGAATGGGGAGAGTGGGGTTTGAGCTCATGGGGAGGGATCAGCCCAGGCCCAGCAGGCCTCGCACTTGGCCATGGCACCCCAAAAGGGTGGGGGCAAGACGAAAGGTAAAGAGACAGCCCCTAAGCCTCGGCCTGAGCTCTCTCCACCAGGCTCCTCTTTGGATGAGGGGGATTGGCCATGTGGGAGCAGCTCAGGGCACAGATGGAGGCCCTTGAACAGGCCCAAGGGGTACCGCAACCCAGTCTCTTGCAGGGGGCTGAACCCAGATCCTCAGCAAGGCCCTCTAAAGTGTGGAAGAGGGCCAAGCTGAGAGATCTTGCTAATGAGCTTTTATCTCGTTCTGCCGCCCTAGAGGCCCACGGGAGCCAATCTGTTCTCACACATGAGATGGAGGCCAAAGAAAAAGACCAATCCGGCGTACCGGCAAACAACAGTGCAACACAGCAGGGAACAGCAGAGACCGGTGTGGCGGTGGTGGCCCAGGAGGCCGAAGGGTGCAGTGCTGGTGCAACCAAAGGGATTAACCATAAGTTGGTGGCAGCACTGGACAATACACACTCAGCACCGTGGCCTTGGCTTCCCCTGGAGCTGAACAGGCTGGGTATATGCAGTCACAGGGCATGTTGGGGACTGTGACTCCTGGGCATGCATGGCTGATGCAGCAGGGCCCTCTGCCGGTCCAAAGCTGGCCACCAATCAGTGCTCCCCCACCATGGCAGCTGGTCATGCCCAGTCCAAGTGGCTGGGCTCCGGTGGGGCAGCCATACCCAGCTCAACCTGTCATGCCACTCGCCATGACATGGGCCTCACAGCAGTCATTGGTCCCTGGAGCGTGGCCCAATGCCACCCCGGGCACACCCCATTGGGTGCCAACACCGGTGTATGTAGGTGTCCCCTACACGGCCTTGCCATATGCAGACTATGTCATGACGTTGGGAGATCATTTGGCACAGAACACTAGGGAGAAGATATGGAGGGGAGACCATGTGGACCTATTTAGTCTGCTAAATAGCAAGTTGGATCAAAAGGAAATCGATAAAGAGGACCCAAAAGAAAGGGATAGGAAGCTACGTAAGAATCCGGACAGGTCGTGGATTAATTGGCTCCCAGCCTACGGCATCTACATGTTGACTGCTGCAGGCCCACCCGTGGAAGGCTCAGTCGATGTTTAAATATCAGGCTATGGCATTTAAGGCATACGTTGACTTCCCCGGGTTTGCCTGGCTCACGTATGATGAAAAATTTAGGATGAAAACAGCCACCCACCCCATCTGCGGTGCAATGAACCACTGCAGTCCTTATGGGTCCAAATAATGATGCCAGTACGCCTCACCCTCGGTGATAGTTTCGATAGTCATCATATAATTAAGAGCCCTACACCCAGCATGACTGCCCACCCTTAGGTGGGCCAGCAGGTTCAACCCCGGCTTGTGTGCTGGGAGTTTTAATGGACAGGGCAGCTGCAATAGAAAATCCTGCCACTTTTAGGTGCTGGAAGTGCAAAAAGAATCCAGGAACGTTTTATCATATGTGGTGGACATGCAATGAAGCAATTATGTACTGGTCTATGGTAAAGAACTTTATAGAGAGAGTTCTCAGAACTAACCTAGATTTTAAACCAGAGCTCTTTTTACTTAATATAGCAGACAGGAGCATCTCACAGGATCAAAATTATGTAATACAACACATAATTGTAACTGCTAGGATTCTGTATGCACAGTTTTGGAAACAAGCTGAAACCCCAGCTGAGGAAGAGCTGTATTGTAAGTGCATGGAAATTGATAAGCTTGCTGGCAATTTGAAAGGAGACTGAGAAGAACTTTTTACAAGAAGATGGCAGGGTGTCGCAGCTGAGCTTGATAAACATTAAGCTAGTGTACACCCAATGATATCTAGCACTAGTTTTGTACTCAATAATGTCTTTGTTTGTCAAACTGTTTCCAATGTATCTATTGCCCCTTATCTTTCCCTTCTTCTTCTTCCCTCCCCTCCCTTCTTTTTTACTGTTTTTTTTATTTCCCTCCTTCTTTCCCTTTCCCTCTACCCCATATTTCAAGTAACCAATGACACCTTTAAATAAATAAAAAAAAAGAAAATCCTGCCACTTTTGACACGAGTGCTCCATCTTTGGAGCTCAGCATGCGGCACTCAATTGTGCCAGGGCATGGGGTCAGCAGCCATGGTCTAAGGAGGGAGGTGGCTCCAAGAAACAGACAGCAGGTGCCCAACCCCCCCCCCTCCAAAAGGGGCCCAGTCTGATTAAAGTAACGGTGCTTGCCCAGTGGTTACGGTCATATCCTGACAGGGAGGCTGCTATGTTCTTCTTGAAGGGTTTTACGTTGGGTTTTCGTATTCAGTTTCAAGGTGCACGTGGCCCAACCACCGCAGGCAATCTTAAGTCCCTTATAGGGATGGAACATGTTGCCAGGGAAAAAATAGACAAGGAACTGAGCGAGGGCTGGGTCCTAGGCCCTTTTGCCTCACCACCGTTGCTCCACCTGAGAGCATCACCCCTGGGATTGGTGCCCAAGAAGGCTACCAGTGAATTTAGGCTTATCCGCCACCTATCATATCCAGAGGGTGCATCAGTAAATGACGGTATCCTGTCAGAGGTAGCATCAGTATGCTACACGTCCTTTGATGAAGCCATCACATTGGTGAGAGCGTGGAGACCCGGCGCAGAGATGGCCAAGTGCGATATTAAATCTGCATTTCTCCTTCTACCGGTGCACCCAGACATCTTTGAGCTCCTGAGCTTCCAATTCCAGAGACAGTTTTATATGGACAGGACACTGCCTTTTGGCTGTTCTGTGTCTTGTGCCATGTTTGAAAAATTTAGCACATTCCTGAAATGGAAGCTCAGGATTTTCAGTGTCTCGGGGAGTCGCCCACTGTTTGGATGACTTTCTTTTCTGTGGCCCGAAGGTTTCAGGCATTTGTAGGTTCTTTCTCGTTCCAGGGATTGGCCAAAGAACTGGGTTTGCAACTCGCCGAGGACAAGACTGAGGGCCCTGGGCCCATCCTTACCTTCCTTACCTTCCTGGGTGTAGAAATAGATACTTGGGAACAGTCCTGTAGGTTGCCCCCCAACAAACTGGAAGCACTGAAACTGAGGGTGGAAGAAATATTACCGCACAGTAGGGTTACGCTGCGGCAGTTGCAGGAACTGGTGGGCCATTTGAATTTCACCTGCAAGGTAGTAGTGCCAGGTAGACCTTTTATTAGGCACTTTTGCGTGGCCATGCAGGGCCTGGGTAAGCCCCACCATCACACCAGAATGACAGCTGACATGAGATTGGACTTGCTAGTGTGGCTCCAATTCCTCCAGGGTTTCAACGGTGTTTCCTTTTGGAGGACAGAGATGTGCATGGGATGCAACTTCCAGGTCCAAACAGATGCAGCGGGGGGCATAGGCTATGGCATCTTCTGGAAGGGGCGATGGTGCTTTGGCACCTGGCCAGAGGACTGGGCTTGCAATGGCATCACCAGGGACCTCACATTCCTGGAACTTTTTCCTATTGTAGGGGCCCTCTGGCCAATGAGTGGGCTAACTTGGTCATGAGGTTCTGGTGTGACAACATGGCTGTAGTCCATACAGAGAATAACTTGACCTCCAAGTCTGAGAAGGTGATGGAGTTGGTGCAGGCACTTACCTTGCGGGCACTCCAGTATAACATAGCCCTGCATACCCGACACATTCCGGGCCTTGAAAACAGTCTGGCCGATGTGCTTTCCCACCAACAGGTCAAGTGTTTCAGGGCCCTGGCCCCAGGAGCATCCGACCTACTGGAGGAATTACCAGAAGAGGTATGGGGGATTGGAGGGAGGAAGCCGACCAGGCCCTAGGCCTCACCCTTGCACCCCAGACAAGGCGCAGCTATGACACCACCGTCCGAGAGTTTAGTGATTTCCAGACCATGATGGGATTGGTCACAACTGGCCGTTGCCGATAGATCACCTCAAGCAGTACCTGGTGTACCTTCATAGGAAGGGATTGCCCCCCTCATCTATGCAGGGCAAGCTTGCCACCTTGGCTTTTCATGCAAAGTCGCTTGGCTTAGCCGATACCACAAGCGACTTCAGGTTGTGGAAAATGATAGAGGGGTGGAGTAAGGAGAGCATCAGGGCACCTGGTGACCGTTCCCCTATGACGCCAGACATTATGGCATGGCTGAGCGAGCAATGGACCTCAATATGCACAGATGGTTTTGAAGTGATGCTGCTCCACGCTGCAGCCATGCTAGCAGTTTTTTTTTGGGGGGGGTGCATTTAGAATAAGCAAACTGGTGGCTTCCAATAGGTTGGAAAACTCCAACTTGGCCCTTCAACTCAATGACGTAACATGATTGGAAGCTAGCCTGTCCATCTGCCTCCGGAGGTCTAAGATGGACCAGTGGGGCAGGGGGTAGCAGGTTGTTCTCAGTCCCTGTGCCTGGGCAGAACTCTGTCCCCTTCAGGCCTTAGATGCCTACCTTGCTATTAAGGGTAGGGGTGAGGGGTATCTCCTGCGGCACGCTGATAAGTCACTTGGGAACACTAAATACCAGTTTTGGCACCTCACCAGTACAGCCTTGCAATGTGTGGGACTAGCCATGTGAGATTTGGAACACACTCCTTCAGGATCGGGGTGGCGTCCACCGCGGTGGCCATGGGGTATTACTCTAGGGCAATCATGAGGATTGGGAGGTGGTCATCCCACCAGTTTCAGTCTTATGTTCAGTCAGTGCACCATGTTTAATGTTGTATTTTATCTTTTGCAGGAGCTGCAGTGGGAAACCGTAGATGCAGGATTATTGTTGTGGGTCACAGTTTTATTTACTGGGCAGAAAAGTTTGCAAAACGTTCTGCTTGGGGGCACAACTTGGGTCTGGGGGTGGGTGCAAACATTGAATGGAGGGGCAGGAGGGGCATGCAGTGGAGCCAGTTCCTGCATGCCACATCTTTTGCAGCCTTTGGTAATTCCCCCAACATCATGATGATCCATCGGGGGAGGGACGATTTTGACCTCACAGACAAGGAAATCCTTGATCCTGCGGATATTGCGGGACCTGGGCATATGGAGGACCATCTACCCCAGCATAAAGCTGGTGTGGTCCACCATCATCCCCAGGTTCAGGTGGAGGGCCAATTGTGACCCACAGTGTATTAACAGATCCCGCCGTGGTGTAAACAGAGAAGTGTGCCGCACTGTTGTGTGCAAAGGGGGCACTGTCATAAGCACCTCAGGATCAGTTTGGCACGTCCTAAGTTGTACAGGTCTGATGGTATACATTTGTTGGATATGGGCCTTGATATATTTTTCGAGGACCTGAGGGGGGGGCTGCAGGAGTTGACCACACAGGAGGGGGGTGGGCATCACAGGCCACAGCTAGGCTAGGTCTGTGACAGTGGTGGTTGTGAAGAGGGAAGGGAGCCAGTGAGGACAATTCTAATATCCCCTGTTATCATCCAGGCTCTTTCTTCTCGGTGCATCCCCCACCCACCTACCACGTTGAACAGTGCTAGTGTGAGTCTGACTGGTGTCCTAGTGGGCCCGATAGGAATTTTTGACACGCCCCCAGATTGGCAAGGAGGGGCGGGATTTTTTGCCTATCCCACACTGGCACTCGGGGGTGGTTTTCCCTGTTCCCATGTTTATGGTTGCATTTGGTCACACTGGCGGTTCTGAAGAGGGAAGGGAGCCAGTGAGGACAATTCTAATATCCCCTCTGGTATCATCCAGAGATTATAGTGGAGGGGAAGGATGCAAGTGGAGGAGCCACAGATTACAGTGCAGGGGAAGGATGCGAGTGGAGGAGCCAGAGATTGCAGTGCAGGGGAAAGATGCGAGTGGAGGCCTTGCCTGAGCCATGAGCCACAACGAATGCAGCTTGGAACCCAGGTGAGAGGGAGGGATTTTGCCGGCCCTGGAGGCCTGAGGACATCTCAGGCTACCATAAAGCGTGACTCGCCCAAAGGCTCCTGAGTTGGTGGGGTTCTTGGAGAGCCCCAGGTACCTGACAATAACCTGCATGGTGGCAGGCCCCTCTCAAAGTTACAGGTGGGTAAGACCTGTGTTTTGTTGTGTTAATAAAGTGTGGCTCAGTTTTTATACCCAACAAAGTTGTCTTGCGTCATTATTCGCCGTGGGAGGGCAAGGTCAAATGGACGCAACTGATAACTTTTAATCTTACCAAATTACAATCTATGGACAGCCCTGGAGCTAAATCATGCAAAAAAGAATGTTGTTTGTACTCCATCTTTCCTACCTAGAAGCAACACACTTTAACCACTATTTCATTAGTTCTCAAATCTAACAAAGAATTATAAAATTTACTAAGAGCTTTCTTCCCATCGGAGAAGAATATCTTGTCAAGGGCTGTGTCATTTACCATAAAACCAGTTTCTTTCATTATATTTTTATAATGAGAGTATATCTGTTGATAGGTCCACCAGTTTATTTTATAGCCCTCTAATGTCAGTTGATTTAAGGGCTTCAGAGTTTGATCTTTGTTTAATAATTGTTTGTAAGTTAAAGATTTAATTGTCATATCTGACATGGGACCAGATATAGCTTCACTAGGGGATAGCCAACATGGAGTTTTGTTATATATTAAGGCCTTTAAGGGTAACCAGACCTTAATCAAGGCGTTTCTTATCTAATGTTTTTTAAAAAGTGTTGGTGGATTATTCTTGTTCGAAAGATAGTGGTGCCATCCTTTATCTAAATCATGCCCTTCCAGGCTCAAAATTCTGTGATTGGACATTGTGACCCAGTCTTTAATCCAGGTCATGGCGGCCGCTTTATAATACAAACCAAGATTTGGCAGAGCGAACCCACCCGCTGTGAATATGTATTTTTTATCCTTGCTTTCTTCTTTTGCCATATGAACACTCTTATATGCTTTTCCACATCAGACAATATCTTAATAGTAAGTAATACATTGAAAGAGAAAAAGCAATTTTGGCAAAACAGTCATTTTGATAGTCGTGACCCTTCCCATTAAAGAGAGCTGCAGTTTTGACCAAATGTTTAAATCAGACTTAATTTCCTTAATCAGGGCACCATAATCGTTTTCTGTCAAAGTATTACACTTGTTGGTTATTGTGACACCCAGATATTTTACCTTATTTACATGTTTGAACCCAAATTGGTTCACTAATTTTTCAATATTTGTAGGTGTCACATTCTAGGTTATCATATATGTTTTCTCCTTATTAATCTTAAGACCAGAGATCCTTGAAAAAACTTCTATTGTATCGAACATTTTGGTTAATGATGAGAGACGGTCTTCAAGGATCAATAAAACATCATCTACATACATCTTGAATGTTTCGCCTCTAATATTGAGTCCGTGTATGTTAGGTGAAATCCTGACTGCATGTAACAGTATTTTGAAGGCAAGGATAAAAAGTAGGGGTGAAAGAGGGCAACCCTGCCTGGTACCTTTATAAACTTTAATTTCATCAGTCAGATGACCATTTACTATAACATGAGCTTTCTGCTTTGAATATATTTGCTCTACCGCTCTCAACATTCTATGGCCACATTGAATATAGTCTAATTGTGTTTTTATCAATGACCATGAAACATTGTCAAACGCCTTTTCAGCATCAATAAAAACCAGGGCAACTTGCTTCTTTGGGTGGTACTCATAATATTCGAGTGTGTTTAGTAAGACCCTTATATTAGTTTGTAGGTGTCTTCTGGGAAGGAAACCATTCTGGTCAGGATGTATCAATGACAGTAAAATTCTCCTCCAACTATTAGCTAAAACCGTAGCAAAAATTTTGTAATTAACATTAAGTAGGGTGATAGGTCTATAGCTCTGTATCAGTTCCTTAGGTTTCCCTTCTTTTGGGATCAAGGTTATGGCATCCGCTTTATAATACTTACCTGGCAGGGGAGATACCTTGATCACGAATATAACACACTTTATTTAGATACTGCCCCTCCCCAGAATGATCCACCAGCAAAAGGATGCCTTTCTAAAGGTCTTACTCAGCATAGCCAAATGGAGCCTGCTCAACATGAAAGCACTGATGGAGAAAGTCAAATGTCAAATTTGTCTGTATTTCCTGACTCAGAAGAAACCCTGGAAAATATGACCTCATAGAAATAACTGTCAACAGCATCTAACCTGCCTGTGAGTTCAAATAACCTTCAGAGTTCCAAGTCCATTTGTACAGGCTCCATTCAGCTATTGACTTGGAATATTGCTGGCTGGAGGCACCGAGCATCAGACACAAATGTTTGAAGTTTCTTTCCAGTTTTAATCATATAGCCCTGCAGGAGACCTGGCTGACCAATGATGAGAAGATTCATTTACCAGGCTTTACATCGTGGTCCACTTCTGTAATAAGATGCAGGTCTAAGGGACAGGGCACCAGGAGGTTTGACTACTCTTGTCAAAGCTGAGTTGGGCTGGCAGGGGCAGGAAATTGTCTTTGAAAATGCCTTCCCCCATTTTTAGTGTCTAGGTTCTCTTTTAAATCATTTACATGGATTATAGTAAATGCTTACTTTCCACCTTATTTATCTCCTTATTATTGCCAATATATGTAGTCAAATTTAGAAATGGCTTTGATATTGGTAAATCTAACTTATCCTAATGCTCTTGTGATTTTAGTAGGTGATTTTAATGCCAGAGTGGGAGCTTCCCTATTAGATTTTGTTCATTGGGGAATCATCCCAGAGGACTATCTAGTGAACCATGTCCCTTGGCTTTCTAGAGATTACAAAAGAAATGCAGCTGGTTCCCAACTGATTTCTCTGGACTATAAATGCAATGTACACATCTTAGTGGTAAAGATCTTGGTTTTATCTATCCTTATACTTAACATGCAGGAAACTTCAGCAATGTGGTAGACTACATTTGTGTCTCACAAGACAGGACTGACTTATTATCTGTAGAGATGGGCACGACCAGGAAAAATGACGTTTTCGAGTTGTCGTGTGTCAGAGCCGGCTCGTTTCGGCTCGTTTCCGTTTTTCACGAATTTTTTCAAAAATTTGTCGTTTCGTGTGTCATTTTTTCATCTGTCGTTAGTACTGGTTTGGGGGGGAGCGGGCTCCTGGAGGCACCTCTCTGGGGTGGGTGCCTCCTCTGGCCCGCTATGAAGGGAAAGCGGGCTCCTGGAGGCACCTCTGTGGGTGGGTGCCTCCTCTGGCCCACTACAAAATGGCATGCATAGCCAATTGGATATGCATGCCAAGTTGAGTGGCAGAGGCACCTCTCTTTTGGGTGCCTCTCTGTAGACCGCAGGCCCACTGCTGATATTGCATCTGGGAGCTCTATGGTCCACTAAGAAGGGAAGTGTACTTGCGTTTGTAGTGCAATGCGAGTACACAGATCTGGCTTAGGGTTAGGTTAGGGTTAGCGCAAGGGCTAGGCTTAGGGTTATGGGTAAGGTTAGGGTGAGTTCGTGGGGTGCACCTCTGGGTGCCTCTCTGACCCACTAAGAAGGACAGTGTACTGGCGTATGGGTTAGGCTTAGGGTTAGGGTTTGGGTTCGGGCTACGGTTAGTGGGCTTTTTATGCCCGACAGGCACATCCCAGAAGTCTCGGTCAAAACCTGGTCAAGTGGCCATGCAATTGGTGGAATGGCTCCAAAAATGTGCATGGTCCCATCCCATGGCCAGCCCATCATTGTGCACTGCACAGGTGTAAAAAAATAAAAATAAAAATAAAATAAAATAAAATCAATGGAGACGTTTTGTTGCAAGAAAAACCCACTGCTGCTACTGTAAAAAATTCAGGCAGTTTTAAAATATGAAGGCTTTAGCTAACTTTCTGAAATATTGCAATTTCCTCAAATTCTCAAAATACAGATACAATTTTGACTCTCTATGCTGATCTTTGCCATGCTCTAAAAGAACAATTTTTAACAGCTAATTTTCCTATACAATGCTGATTTACGTTGCAGAAGTAGGGGGCCTTAACAAAGCTTCTCCATTGGAACAAGTCCAGGCCCATTTTTTGAGAAGTATATTGGGGACCTATAGAAATACTTCTGCTTATGCAGTTAGGGGAGAAACAGCTTTTAACTCACTCTTCAGACACTCAGTGCTTAAGACTTTCACCTTCTGGTTGAGAGTCCAGTCAATGGGTCTCAATAGGCTTCCAAAGCTTTGTTTAGTTGATACGTACAGTGCTGCCCAATTCCTTGGCCATTCATCTTGACAATATAATTGAACGATATGGGTTCTCAATGTCTACTCCTAAGAGGTTAATAGGCAAAAGAAATTTTCAAACAGAAAGCCTAGGACATCAGTGCCTAAACAGACATGGAATTACTTTCTAAGAACAGATCAGTAGGTTGGCCATCTAAAAACAAAACCGTTTTGCACCTTGAAAAATATCAGAAATGAGTCTTTCTCAATCTCTTAGAAAGGTTTTTGCCAGACTAAGATTTGAACTTCTGTATTCCATGACCAAACATGGATGTTTTCACCAATTGCCTTATCACAAAACAAAAAACAAAAAAACTGTGTTTGTGGGGGCCCTGCTATCGAGGATATTGCATATATTTTATTTGATTGTGTGTTATATTCTGTCACCAGGCAAAACTATCTATCTGCTCTGTTGGGTAATACAGCCCAATGGAAAATGGATCATAGACTTTCATATCTGCTCCAGAGTCCTAATACACTAGTTGTCCAAAATATAGCTAAATTTATATCTAAGGCAGCAGGCATAAGATCCCACTACATTGAACTAACAGGAGTTTTCTACAGAGGTGATTCACTTAACTAAAATATATTTATGCTTCTAAATTTTAGCATTTGTATTGTATTTTATCTGTTTTAGTGTGCATTTATGTGGTTTTGTATGTATTTTGATATGGTCAAAAATGGCTAATCAATAAACTTGAACTTGTGTGGGTGGGTTTTCTGTAGACTTTGTGTCCTGATCTAAGAAATGGAATTTCCCCTCTATTTCTTTTTTCAAGTTGAATTATATATTTAGGTGGATATTGTTGAGGTAGTTTAGAAATTCTTCCAGTTTATGTTTATCATGGCTCCAAATTACGAAGGTGTCATCCACATATCAGATCCAGACTGTGGGTGCAAAGGGTGCTGAATCCAGAGCTTATTTTTCAATATGTTCTAGCTGATCCTCCCAGAAGACATTGAGGCTGTATTCCAACATTGCCTAATGACCAGCTGCTTCCAGTAGGATAATGACTTCTACAAACAGACTGGTGGAGAGCCCCCTCAGGCTGGTAATAGCAAACTTCTACATGGAACATTCTCTGCTGCCGCGCTCGCTCCTCGCCTGGTACACGGTGGGGTTGAGAGCAATGAAGCAAGAACAGAGAATGCTGGAGAGCAGATGGAGTATGGACCGGTCGGCATTTAATAGGGCTGCTGTTAAAATCCAGACCAGGCGCTATGTTCGCGCAATCAGGGAGGCTAAAACATCTTTTTACTCCCTGAGAATTAGTGAGGCCTTGAACCGCCAGGCTGAGTTGTTCCGTGTGGTTCGCAACCTCACTAATCCTGGTCTGGCCAGGCCTCCTCCTACTGAGTTTAGTAGCGAGACTTTTGCAGCCTTTTTTAGAACAAAAATTGAGACCATCCATACTGGTCTTGACTCCGGGATCCCCTGATGCTGCACCCCCTCCTTGGTCTCCTCAATTGGCTGAGTGTGGGCCTGTTTCCTCTCTTGAGGCCTCCAGGGCCCTGGCTCATTGCCAGCCAGCGTCCTTCCCCTTTGATCCTTGCCCATCTTGGCTTATTAAATCTACCGGAGTGAGCATGCCTGAGTGGGCTTCAGGGAAGGGATTTTCCCCTCTTGTCTGAAGGAGACAGTGGTGAAGCCCATTCTAAAGAAACCTGGCATGGCATCTGATGAATTGGCAAATTACTGTCCAATTGCCAATGTTCCCTTCATGGGCAAGGTTATCGAGAAGGTGACCACTATCCGGCTCCAGTCGTTCCTGGAGGTAGAACAAGTTCTTGACCCATTCCAGTCTGGGTTCAGGCTGCGTCAGGGGACTGAGACAGTCTCGGTCGCACTGCAAGACGACCTCCTCCCGGGGGCCGACAGGGGTTGCTCTACCTTGTTGGTCCTTCTGGATTTGTCAGCGGCCTTTGATACCGTCAACCACGGTATCCTGCTGGATCGGCTCTCCGAGATAAGTATCGGAGGCACTGTGCTCAGCTGGCTCTGATCCTTCTTGGAGGACCATCCCCAGTGTGTGGAGCTTGGGGGGGGGTTGTCTGCCCATGGATACTCCCTTGTGGGGTTCCACAGGGGTCAGCTCTCTCTCCCATGCTGTTCAACATCTATGTGAGGCCGTTGGCTGAGGTCATTAGGAGATTTGGAGTCTGCTGTCATCAGTACGCTGATGATACACAGCTCTATCTCTCCTTTTCCACCTCTTCAGTTGAGGCTGTTCAGACCCTCAACCAGTGCCTGGACGCAGTCATGGAATGGGCCAAGACCAACAGACTCAAACTCAACCCCAAGAAGACTGAGGTTATGTTCTTTGGGACTTCCCCTTTTGGATATGGAGGCCCTCTCCCCAGTCTGGAGGGTGTTTCCCTCCAGCTGGCGGATAGTGTCCGGAACCTGGGCGTGGTCCTGGACCCGGCTCTTTCTATGGAGGCCCAGGTGGCCGCCGTGTCCAGGACTGCCTTTTTCCATATTCGACAAATTGCCCTCTACTTGGGGTTGCCCTTGACTCTTGTTCGGCGACTCCAGCGGTGCAAAATGTGGCAGCCAGACTGGTGGTGGGTGTGCATCGATACGACCACATCACCCCAGTACTGGCCCACCTGCATTGGCTACCCGTTGTGTCTCAAATAAGATTCAAGGTCCATATAAAACCCTCCATGGCCTGGGACCTGAATACCTGGCAGAGCTAATCTCCCAGCAATCAACCTCGGCCCGACCAATTAGAATGTCATGGGCACACTCACTTCGGGTGGCCACACCCAGGGAGGCTCAGAAAGTGGTCACCCATAACCGAGCCATCTCTGTGGCTGGTCCTACATTATGGAATCATCTCCCGAATGAGTTGCACCTTGCACAGTCCCAGCCAGCCTTCAAAAGGGCTTTAAAGACCATGCTTTTCCATGAGGCATTTGGTGACAGTTAATTATTTTTTGTCCCGCCATCTTGCCATTTTGCTATTGTCATTTTGCTATTGATTTTCTTATTGCTTATATTGTTTTATTGTTATGTTGTACTTATTTGCCTATTGTTATGTATTTCTTTGTTGTAAACCTCCCGGAGTTCCTTTTGGAAGACGGGCAGTATATAAGCATTAAAATAAATAAATAAATAAATTTCAAAACCCAGAGCTGGTTTTTCCCACAACTTTAAAAACCCAGAGACTCACTCATTCTATGCCCCAGAGCACACAGAAAACTCCTAGCTCCCCTGAGCTCCTTGCCCTCTGAAGATGCTGGCCACAGAGACTGGCAAAATGTCAGGAAGAAAAACTTCCAGAACACGGCCATAACAGCGCAACAACCTCACAACAGCTATCAGATCCTGGCTGTAAAATCCTTTGAGAACTATGCAAAAACTCATTTGCAACATGTTTACAAAATTATAGATACAGATACAGACAGGTGCAGACATGGATACGTATATGAATACAGATATGAATCTAGATAGAAGGGGCAGGGGAGCCTCATAGCCTGCTAAGGAACAAGAAGAACTTAAAAATATTCATGTAATTTCAAGAAACCCAAGAATCACCACAATTAGAGAGAAAACCTTTCTCCTTCCCAAATCTGCCATCATTCCCTCTTGCCCTGGTTTCCCAGGATTCTTGCTCATTGCAACCTACACAAAAGTAGGAATATGTCTTCCACAGACTCATCACTTTTCATCACTATGTTTCAAAAACTGACAACATAGAGGAGTGGGGCTAGCTGTTACTCTCTACGTGCAGTCATTGTGTCCATTTAGGGCATGACTCAGTGGTCCTCCTGACTCTAAGTCATAGCTATTATTCCTTACATCAGCCTTCAGAACTGATCATCTTTCTAAATGAATGTAAGCCAACAGAGGCTGTGTGTATATGCTCTGTTTCCATTACCTACTGGGATATAAAAGGAGACTCAGCAAGTACTGGCTACCCATATTACATGACCTCTAGTTTGTATTTTGTTTGGTGGATCACATTGCAGTCTTGAGTTCAGTTTAGTTCAGAAGCTGGTGTAGCAGATCCATAATGTCTGCCAATTTAGTAGGGCCCTTATATTAGTTTGTAGGTGTCTTTTGGGAAGGAAACCATTCTGGTCAGGTTGTATCAGTGACAGTAAAATTCTCCTCCATCTATTGACTAAGACCGTAGCAAAAATGTTGTAATCCACATTAAGTAGGGTGATGGGTCTATAGCTCTGTATCAGTTCCTTAGGTTTCCCTTCTTTTGGAATCAAGGTTATATTTGCCACCTTCCATGAGTCTGGGATTTCTTCTCCCTACAGTATGGAATTAAATACAGATTTCATTCTCAGTGCCAGTGTGTCAGAAAAATGCCGGTAATAAAGAGCTGGAATGCCATCGGCAATGAATTCAAATCTCCATATGACTTCGGTTCCAAGAGGTGGAGATCACCGTGGTACCATCAGATATCATTTCAGGAGGACAGACTGAAATCCCTGAAGGATTGAGCCCCCACATCCTACATGTGAAAGCCGCCTCAGAAGAATACCTTGGTTGACAGTATGAAAAGGTTCAGAAAGAGACAGGAGGACTTCCCACCTTCTGACACAACTGAAATACCAGGTTGTCATCTACAACCTTTGCCAGGTGCAAAGGTTGCAGACATCACGAGAAATATAGATAGCTTGTTAGACAGAACTGGGAAGGAGCCAGTGGTCATGGTACACATTGGTACCAACGATGTCGGGAAGGCCAAGCGGTCAGTCTTGGAAGCCAAATTCAGGTTGTTAGGTAGAAGATTGAAGTCCCGGGCTTCCAAGGTAGCATTTTCAGAAGTGCTACCTGTTCCTCATGCAGGACCCGCAAGGCAGGCAGAACTCAGAAGCCTCAATGCGTGGATGAGGCGATGGTGTCGAGAGGAGGGCTTTAGATTTGTCAGGAACTGGAGAACATTTTGGGACAAGCCAAACCTGTTCAGGAGGGGTGGGTTGCACTTGAATCATGATGGGACCAGATTGCTGGCACTCAACCTCAAAAAGGCAGCAGAGCAGCCTTTAAACTGATAACTGGGGGAAAGCCGACAGGAGCTGAATGGCATTCGGTTCGGAACTCCTCATCCTCGGGGAATGAGGTTGGAGAGGGTAGAGAATCACATAGAGAAGATGGGAGAACTTGAACATTTGGCAGCTAGGGATAACATAGATATAATAGCCATAACAGAAACCTGCTGGAATGAGGAGAACCAGTGGGATACAGCAATCCCAGGCTATAAACTCTATAGAAGGGATAGAGAGGGGCGGGTTGGAGGAGGAGTGGCAATCTATGTCAAAGAAGGGGTAAAATCCAGCAGAATGGAGATGGACAGAGGGTCTGAATCCACCATAGAATCACTGTGGGTTAAACTACCAGGTCCCAGGAGTGATGTGATAGTTGGAGTTTTCTATCGTCCACCAGATCAAAAACTTGAGGGGGACCTTGAAATGAGGAGAGAAATCATGGAGGTGGCCAAGAAAGATAGGATAGTAATCATGGGGGACTTCAATTATCCCCACATTGACTGGGCCAATGCGAGCTCCGGGCAAGAAAGAGAAATTGGGGTTCTCGACTTGCTGAATGACTGTGCCTTAGAGCAACTTGTCACGGAGCCCACCCGAGAACAGGCAACTCTGGATCTAATATTGTGTGATACTCAGGACCTGGTCAGGGGTGTGAATGTCACTGAGCCTCTGGGGAACAGTGACCATGCTGCAATTACCTTTGCCATGCATGTCGGAGGAAGAGTGTCAACCAAATCAGACATAAAAACCCTTGATTTTCGAAGGGCAAACTTCCCTCAGATGAGGAAACTAGTTAGAGAGATATTGAACGGGAAGGTTAGAAGAATCCAATCTCTTCAGAGTGCATGGAGTCTCTTTAAAACAACAATAATAGAGGCCCAGCACAAGTGCATACCACAAAGAAAGAAGAGCTCATTTAAGTCCAAGAGGACACCGGCATGGTTAACGAGTAGAGATAGAGAGGCTCTAAAGCACAAGGAGAGGTCTTTCTGTAAATGGAAATCCTCCCCAAATGAGGAAAATAAAAAGGAACACAAACTCTGGCAAAAGAAATGTAAGAAGATGATAAGAGAGGCAAAGAAAGATTTTGAGGAACGCATGGCTAGCAATATAAAGGGTAATAATAAAAGCTTCTTTAAATATGTTAGAAGTAGAAAACCTGCCAGAGAACCAGTTGGCCCTCTGGATGGTGAGGGAGGAAAAGGGGATGTTAAGGAGGACTTGGACATTTCAGAGAAATTGAATGAGTTCTTTGTGTCTGTCTTCATGACAGAGGACCTTGAGCGGATTCCGCTGCCTGAGCCGCCCCTCTTGACTAAAGAATTAAATCAAATACAGGTTAAAAGAGAGGAGGTTTTAGAACTAATTGATAAATTGAGGATTAACAAGTCACCGGGCCCAGATGGCATCCACCCAAGGGTTATTAGGGAACTGAGAAATGAAATTGCAGATCTCTTAACGGTTATATGCAATTTGTCTTTTAAAACGGCCACAGTGCCGGAGGACTGGAGGATAGCAGATGTCACACCAATTTTTAAAAAAGGAAGGAGGGGGGACCCGGGAAACTACAGGTCAGTTAGCCTTACATCTGTCCCAGGGAAGATGGTGGAAAGCCTCATCCAAGAGAAAATCTTAAAACACATAAAAGAACAAACCTTGCTGAGAGAAAATCAGCATGGCTTCTGTAAGGGTTAATCTTGTCTGACAAACCTTTTAGAATTTTTTGAAAAGGTCAACAGGCACATAGATTTGGGTGAACCGGTGGATATAGTCTATCTGGATTTTCAAAAGGCTTTTGACACCGTCCCTCACCAAAGGCTGCTGAGAAAATTGCACAGTCAGGGGATAAGAGGGCAGGTCCTCTTATGGATTGAGAACTGGTTGAGATCCAGGAAACAAAGAGTAGGTGTCAATGGGAAATTTTCACAATGGAGAGAGGTGAAAAGTGGTGTGCCCCAGGGATCTGTCCTGGGACCGGTGCTTTTCAATCTGTTCATAAATGACCTGGAGACAGGGATAAACAGTGAGGTGACCAAGTTTGCCGATGACACAAAACTTTTCCGTGTGGTAAAAACCAGAGAAGATTGTGAAGAGCTCCAGAAGGATCTCTCCAAACTGGGGGAATGGGCTGAGAAATGGCAAATGCGTTTTAATGTAACCAAATATAAAGTAATGCATATTGGGGCAAAAAATCCAAACTTCATCTATCAACTCATGGGCTCTGAGTTATCCGTGACGGATTAGGAAAGAGATCTTGGTGTGTTGGTGGACAGCTCCATGAAGGTGTCTCCCCAATGTGTGGCAGCGGTGAAGAAGGCCAATTCCATGCTAGGGATTATCAAAAAGGGGATTGAAAATAAAACAGCGAACATTATAATGCCATTATACAAAACAATAGTAAGGCCCCACCTGGAGTATTGTGTACAATTCTGGTCACCGCATCTCAAGAAAGACATAGTGGAACTGGAAAAGGTGCAGAAGAGAGCGACTAAAATGATTACTGGCCTGGGGCACCTCCCTTATGAAGAAAGGATAAAACATTTGGGCCTCTTTAGTCTGGAAAAAAGGCACTTGAGGGGGGATATGATTGAGACATACAAAATAATGCAGGGTATGAGTAAAGTGGTTAGAGGGAAGCTCTTCTCTCTCTCCCAAAATACCAGAACTAGGGGACATACACTCAAATTGAGGGCTGGGAGAGTAAGAACTGACAAAAGAAAATATTTTTTCACCCAGCGCGTTGTAAGTCTATGGAACTCCCTGCCACAGGATGTGGTGATGGCATCTGGCCTGGATGCCTTCAAAAGGGGATTGGACAGATTCCTGGAGGAAAAGTCCATCACAGGTTACAAACCATGATGGAGATGTGTAATCTCCAGGCTTAAAACCAGGGTACTTCAAGCGCCAGATGCAGGGGAGTGGTATCAGGAGACAGATATCTAGTCTCATGCGCTCCCAAACGCATCTGGTGGAGCCGCTGTGAGATACAGGAAGCTGGACTAGATGGGCCTTTGGCCTGATCCAGCATGGCTCTTCTTATGTTCTTATGTATGTACACTAGAGGGAGGCAGGAGCTCCCGAAAAATTACTGGTCTTTAGAATATATCAAGGTGAATGGTCCAGGCAACCCTCTCATTTTGTTTTATTCCCTGAAGAAAAGTATGTGTTCTCCCCTCCAGCATGGAAGATATCTATAGAATCATAGAATCATAGAGTTGGAAGAGACCTCAAGGGCCATCTAGTCCAACCCCCCTGCCATGCAGGAACCCCATCACAATATTTCTGACAGATGGCCATCCAGCCTCTGCTTAGCTTTGGCTCAGCACTGTAATCTGTCAAGGTCTTTTTGAATTTTCATCCTGTCCTCTAGGGAATTAGCTACCCCTCCCAATTTGGTATCATCTGCAAATTTAATTAGCATACTCTCTATTCCGTCCTCCACGTCATTAATAAAGATATTGAACAGCACTGGACCCAGAACAGAACCATGGAGCACCCCACTGGTCACGTATCACCAAGGTGAAGAGAAGCCATTTATGATCAAACTTTGAGTGTGATTAGTCAACCAATTACAAATCCTCATAACAGTAGTGCTGTCTAACCCACATTCTACCCCACTGGTCACATCTCTCCAAGCTGAAGACAGGCCATTTAAGGTCACCCTTTGGGTGCGATCAGTCAACCAATTACAAATCCACCTAAGAGTAGCACTATCTATCCCACTTTCTACTAACTTCTTAGCAAGATTATCATGAGGAACCTTATTGAAGGCCTTACTAAAGTTCAGATAAGCAATATCCACAGCATTCCCCTCATCCACCAGGCCTGTAATTCTATCCAAGAAGGAGATCAAATTAGTCTGGCATGACATGTTTTTAAGAAACCTGTGTTGACTTCTTGTAATGACAGCATTGTTTGTTAGATCATTGCAGACTGACTGCTTAATAATCTGCTCTAGGATATTCCGGGGAATTGAAGTCAATCTGACTGGGCGGTAATTATTTGGGTCCTCTTTTTCCCCCTTTTTGAAGATGGGGACAACATTAGCCCTCCTCCAATCGATGGGGACTTCCCCTGTTCTCCAGGACTTCTCAAAGATTATTGCCAATCATTCTGAAATTACTTCTGCCAGTTCTTTTAATATCCTTGGGTGTAATTCATCTGGCCCAGGAGACTTAAATTCATTTAATGTTTCCAGATGTTCCTGTACTACCTCCCTACCTATTCTATGTTGCAATTCCCATTCTAGCTCATCTACTCTTTGTCCCAGAGGATCTATTTCTTCCTTTTTGGAGAAAACGGAGGCAAAAAAGGTATTGAGTAGTTCTGCCTTTTCCTTGTCTACTGTTAGTAACTGGTTATCATTGCCACACAGAGAGCCTATCATTTCCTTATTTTTCCTTTTGCTGCGGACATAACTAAAGAAACCCTTTTTACTATCTTTAATCTCTCTGGCAAGTCTAATTTCGTTTTGTGCTTTAGCTGTTTTTTACCACCCTCCTGCATATATTAGCTGTTTGTTTATATTCCTCTTTGGTGCATTTCCCATTTTTCCATTCCTTGTACTTGTTTTTCTTTATAGTTAGCTGAGTTGAAAGTTCTCTAGTAAACCACTGTGGTTTCTTTAGACCTCTCCGATTTTTTCTTCTTGTTGGAACAGTTTTAAATTGTGCCTTTAGTATCTTGCTTTTCAGGAACTCCCGTCCAACTCCCTTCTCTTTCAGTGTTTCAGTCCATGGAATCACAGCCAATAATTCCCTAAGTTTACAAAAATTGGCTTTCTTAAAGTCCAGGATTCTTGTCTGACTATGCTTAGATTCACCTTCCAACTGTATAACAAATTCCAAGAGGGCATGGTCACATTTACCTAATGATCCCACGACTTCAACCCCATTTACAAGGTCCTCCTTATTGGTTAAGACCAGATCTAAAATGGTTTTGCCTCTTTTTGCCTCCTCTACCTTCTGGACCATGAAATTGTCTGCAAGGGCAGTAAGGAATTTGTTAGACCTTGCATTCCTAGCTGAGTAGGACTGCCAGCATATATCAGGATAGTTAAAATCCCCCATTACTACCACATCTCTCCCTTTTGACTGCGTGGCCATTTGCTCACAGAAGGCATCATCCCACTCCTCCGGCTGGCTTCGGGGTCTATACTATACCCCCACAGTGACATCCCTCCTAGTTTTTTCACCCCTGATTTTAACCCAAATACTCTCAACATGCTTCCCCTGATGTTTATCTTGTATTTCTTCAGCAGTATAAATGTCCCTAATATATAAAACTACACCTCCTCCTTTCTTACTCGGCCTGTTCCATTGAAACCAGTTATATGCACCAATGACTACATTCCAATCATACATCTCATCCCACCATGTTTCAGTGATGCCAATTATGTCATATTTATTTTGCTGTATTAGGAGTTCCAGCTCTTCTTGTTTGTTCCCCGTGCTCTGTGCATTGGTGTAGAGACATTTTAGGCTGTGTGTGCTTCTTATATGTCCTTTGCTTAACCTGTTTTTCCTTGCACTGATGGTCTGCACTACTTTTTGTCCTGCTCCTATTTCAACATTTGGGGTAGTCCTCACAACCCCTTCTGGATCTCTACCGTTAAGAGAATTTGCTCTCTCCCCTTGCAAACTCAGTTTAAAAGCTCTCCTTATTAAATCTGCAATCCTCTTGGCTAAAAGATTCCTACCAGCAGTGGTGAGGTGCACCCCATCGTGGCCCAATATCCCATCTGAATGAAAAAGCAAAGCATGGTGGATGAATCCGAATAGTTCCTTCCGGCACTATATCCGAAGCAAATTGTTCACCTCTACTATTGTTCTTTCCCTTCGTGGACTACGTCCTTCTACAGGGAGGAGAGATGAGATTACCACATGTCCACCCAGGTCCTTCAGTTTCCTACCCATCTCTTCATATGCCTTTGTGATATCTGGGAAGCTGCATTTTGAAGTATCATTAGTTCCTACATGGACCAAAAGAAATGGGTTCGAATCAGTGGGCTTGATGAGTCTTGTCAGACTCTCTGTTACATCCCGAATCTTGGATCCAGGGAGACAGCAGACCTCTCGATTCATTTTGTCAGGCCTGCAGATGACCGCTTCTGTTCCTCTAAGCAAGGAGTTTCCAATCACCACCACTCGCCTCCTTCGAGCCTTGGTAGGTGCCCTTTGTTGTACTGTTGGATTTCTCTGTGCAGGGTCTTCAAGCTGCCCTTGCTGTTCTAGGTGCAGTTCCTGTTCCTGGCTGATAAAGGAGAGAGGTTGGAATCTTTTGTGCAGTTGCAAGCTGTCTGTCTGTTTCCTAGTTCTTCCTTTTCTGACTGTGACATTCCTCCAAGTATCCGCCTCTTGTATTTGTGAAATGCCCTCACCCTGATTGAGATTCTCCCTGTCACTAGTTTTGACAAAGTTTTTCTCTGCATCCTGCAACAACCCCTCCTACTCCCTAAGGTTGTGAAGATTGAAAACACAGGCCTCCAGCTGCCTGACCTTGTCCTCCCATATGGCCACCAGCTTGCACTTTGAGCAAATGTATCCTGGTACCTGGTTTGGCAGAAAAACGAACATGCCATAGGTGTTGCAAATAACTACATCTGCCCCCTGCACCTCCATCCTGACTAATTTGTCAGTTACTTGAAAAGGGAAGAAAGAAAGGAAAAAGATAATAGGAAACCCCTCTGTTTGTTTGTTTTTTGGGTTTTTTTTAATTCACGCGCCGTCAGGCGCACGCTGCTGGCAATATTAAGATACAGCCAAACCTCCTTTTGCTCTCTGAAAATTCTGCAAGCAGTTTGAGAAACTCCTCCCCCACCTAGCCTTTTTAAATCCTGCAAAAAAAAAAACCCAGTATTCAATTTCAATTTCTCTTGACCTATTCAAATTCAATTTCATGACCCGTTCAAATTCAATTTCTCATGACCCGTTTATTTGGGAATACTTATTTCATTGCTAATGAAAGGTACAGAAGTCAATTATTTCTATTAGTATACAGTACTTATATTTTATCTTTAGTTTATATAATGATTTACTATCATAGAAATAAAATGGTCAAAAACCATGTCATGTTCTTTTGATTGGCATGATACTATGTTATTTCTAGAGTTGTCTAGTATGATATCATAAATGCTAGGTCTCAGTGATAGTTGCGGCACCCATGCACAACTGGAGGACATCTTCTCCAAGAGGGTAGACAAATCATCACCACTACAGCAGCCATGCAGAGAGAGCCTAGTTTCTATATGATAACTCAAATTAAAGTGAAATAAGTTGTTGCACATACTTCATAGCTAGGCTTATCAAAGGATAGGAAACAAAACACTTCATTCAATCTCAAAAGTGTGAAATTAAATTTAGTGACTTCACATTATGTTTATATATTCAAAAAATGGCAAATGACCATTAAAAACCATATTTTTAAAACTAAAAACATGCCCATGGAACAGAGACAGAATAAAATCAGTACCATGACTTTGACACATTCTGTCTCCCATTTATGATGGTGCCCTTTCATAAAAACCCAAACAAATAAGAAGCACTCCATACCTCCACCATGATGACCACTGCTAACAACCCATACTTAATGTGTTTTGGAAAGCATTGCATCAGTGTGACTTTCACATATCCCAGGCCATTGTCCGTCTAACAATCCTATTCAGGCCATTGTCCACCTAATCAGCTTATTCAGAGCACACGAAATGGATCCTGCCACCGCCATTATGAGGCTCTTTGAGCAGGAGAGCCAAGATGCCCCAAAGCAGAATTATGCCAGGCGTGAAGGTACCGTTCTGCCTGCTTGTCAATCAGCTGTCTCATCTCACCTGTCCGCTCATATGCGCTCTGCAGCAGCCAGAGCTGGAGACTACTTCTCACCTGCTCATCTACTGCTGCTCAAAATAAAAGGGCAAGTTGTCAGCAGACTTGCAAAGAAGGGATACATGGAGCCCTGGCTGAAAATGAAGGTTTGTAAAAAGAGGGGGAAAGAGGGGGAAATGAGGGTGGATGGGTTGGAAACTGAGAAGACAAGTGAGGGGAGAAACATGGGCTGGTGTGGGTGTGTTGAAACTGATCAGACATTTTGACAAGATCAGCATTCCTGGAGATCTGAAGGGGAAGGAGGAAATACAAACACAGAGATAGTGGAGAAGATAGGGAACACAGACAGGCAGTGAATGGCAAACCTCATGACACAATTTACACTGACATGGGCATTACATGTGCCCAAACAATTCAAAATAATTGATTTGACATCTGAATTATAAGAAACAAGACTATAGCAGAACAGTAATACCTCACTTTCAAACAAAATAATATGATTCTTTGTCAAAATAATCCATGCAGATCATGTGGCCACCTTTATTTAAATTAGTTTAAAACATACTTAAACCTGATTCAAATATATTTTCCCTAATGTACCCACACCCTAAGACAGATTCCAGTGTTTGCATATAAAAGCTTGGGGAAAGGGAAAGGCAAGAAACAGTTTAGAAGTTTTTAAAAAGAGGAAAGTACAGCAGAGCAGGAAACTAGGGGCTTTCTAGTTTTGCCCGACAAGGTGGATACTATACTAGTCAATGAAATATAATATACAAGTTAAAGAGGAGACAGGGTATGCTAATGGAGGGTTGCCTCTTACCATCTTAGTCCATACATTTCCAAAATGTGCAAGGATGGCAAGAAACCTTAATCTGCATTTATAATAAGCTTTATGTGACCTATTACTACATTTGTCAAAGGGTTATTATTCAGAGCTTGAGTTTCAATTTATTCCTGCTGATATGTGTGCATATAACAAATCCACCTTTAGAAAGCCACTCTGCTGATTATTCTCCTATTTATTCTGGCCTTGGCTCCCTTCCACCATCAATTTTATTGGAATCAAGTAGGTTGATACCTTGGTCAGATAGATGGTAAATCTATTGTGAAAAATTCACATCCCATTCTTAGGATAAAGTAATAGAATGTCTTTTTCTTTACAGAAAAGGGAATGTTGACTCTTCTATCTCCAGATTTACATCCAGGGCTTGATTCACCAATACATATTACAGCTGTGAGATCAGAAATTAGCTTGTATGACTGTTAAGAGGAGAATGTGTGAAAAAGATATGCATTAGGACTGCTGTTCTTTCTTTTCTAGTCCCAGGCTGGAGAAATAACATAAAAACAGAAGAACAGCCATGCTGGATCAGGACAAAGGCCCATCTAGTCCAGCTTCCTATATCTCACAGTGCCCCCCCTTTCCTCATATGGGAGGCCCCCCCAGCCCAGTAATCATTTTAGTCGCTCTCTTCTGCATCTTTTCCAGTTCCACTATGTCTTTTGTGAGATGCGGTGACCAGAATTGTACACAATACTCCAGGTGGGGCCTTACTATCGTTTTCTACAATGGCATTATAATGTTGGGTGTTTTATTTTCAACCCCCTTTTTGATCATCCCTAGTATGGAATTGGCCTTCTTCACTGCTGCCAAACATTGGGTAGACACCTTCATGGAGCTGTCCACCAGCACACCAAGATCTCTTTCCTGATCTGCATTGGATAGCTCAGAGTCCATGAGTTGATAGATAAAGTTTTGATTTTTCACCCCAATATGCATTACTTTACATTTTCCTACATTTGCCATTTCACAGCCCATTTCCCCAGTTCGGAGAGATCCTTCTGGAGCTCTTCACAATCTTCTGTGGTTTTTACCACATGGAAAACTTTCATGTCATCTGCAAACTTGCCCACCTCACTGCTTATCCCAGTCTCAAGGTCATTTATGAACAGATTGAAAAGCGAAGGTCCCAGGACAGATCACTGAGGCACACCGCTTTTCACCTCTCTCCATTGTGAAAATTGCTAGTTGACACCTACTCTTTGTTTCCTGGATTTCAACCAGTTCTAAATCCATAAGAGAATCTGCCCAAAGTCTTATGTCGTGAAAACAGAAGCAAAAAACTCATTTAATTTTTCTGCAATTTCCAAGTCCTCCTTTTCCTCCCCCTTTCCTCCCTCACCAACCAGAGTGCCAACTGGTTCTCCAGCAGGTTTTCTACTTCTAACATAAAGAAGCTTTTATTATTTCCCTTTATATTGCTAGCCATACATTCTTCAAAGTCTTTTTTTGCCTCTCTTATTTTTTAAAATTTCTTTTGCCAGAGGTTTTTTTTTTTTTTAAATTTTCCTCATTTAGGGAGGATTTCCATTTACAGAAATGTCTCTCTAACTCAACTCATTAACCATGCCGGGGCCCTCTTGGACTTAGACAAGCTCTTCTTTCTTTGTGGTATGCACTTGTGCTGGGCCTCTGTTACCATTGTTTTAAACAGGTTTCATGAACTCTGGAGAGATTGGATTCTTTTAACCCTCCCTTTCAATTTCTTTCTAACTAGTTTCCTCATCTGAGGAAAGTCCGCCCTTTGGAAATCAAGCGTTTTTGTGTCTGATTTGCTTGACACTCTTCCTCCGACATGCATGGCAAAGATTGCAGGATGGTCCCTGTTCCCCAGAGGCTCAGTGACATTCGCATCCCTGACCAGGTATTTAGTATCACACAGTGTTAGATCCAGAGTTGCCTGGTCTCAGGTGGGCTCCATGACAAGTTGCTCTACGGCACAGTCATTCAGCAAGTCAAGAAACCCAGTTTCTCTTTCTTGCCCAGAGCTTGCATTGGCCCAGTTAATGTGGGGATAATTGAAGTCCCCCGTGATTACTATCCTATCCCTCTTAGCCACCTCCATGATTTCTCTCCTCATTTCAAGGTCCCCCTCAAGTTTTTGATCTGGTGGACTATAGCACCCCCCCCCCCACTATCACATCACTCCTTAGACCTGGTAGTTTAACCCACAGTGATTCTATGGTGGAGTCAGACCCATCGACAATCTCCATTCTGCTGGATTTTACCCCTTCTTTGACATATATGGCCACTCCACCTCCAACCCACCCCTCTCTATCCCTTCTATAGAGTTTATAGCCTGGGATTGCTGTATCCCACTGGTTCTCCACATTCCACCAGGTTTCCGTTATGGCTATTATATCAATGTTATCCCTAGCTGCCAAATGTTCAAGTTCTCCCATCTTTGCTCTGAGGCTTCGAGCAATGACATAGAAGCACCTATAGGAGGGCTGCTGCTTTGTTCTCCCCCCACACAGCTTTTATTTTCAGTAGACAAACTATCACATTCCATTATTCTCTCAGTGCTAATACCTGCTATGTCATCTCTATATGATTCTCTACCCTCTCCAACCTCATTCCCCAGGGATGAGGTGTTCCGAACTGGATGCCGCTCAGCTCCTGTCGGCTTTCCCCCAGTTATCAGTTTAAAAGCTGCTCTGCAGCCTTTTTGAGGTTGAGTGCCAGCAATCTGGTCCCATCATGATTCAAGTGCAACCCATCCCTCCTGAACAGGTTTGGCTTGTCCCAAAATATTCTCCAGTTCCTGACAAATCTAAAGCCCTCCTCTCGACACCATCGCCTCATCCACCCATTGAGGCTTCTGAGCTCTGCCTGCCTGGCGGGTCCTGCACGAGGAGGAAAGCAAAATGCTACCTTGGAAGTCCGGAACTTCAATCTCCTTCCTAACAACCTGAATTTGACTTCTAAGACTGACCGCTTGGCCTTCCCGACATCATTGGTACCAACATGTACCATGACCACTGGGTCCTTCCCAGTTCTCTCTAACAAGCTATCTAGATTTCTTGTGATGTCTGCAACATTTGCACCTGGCAGGCAAGTGACCATATGGTTATCATGCTCCTCACAAATCCATCCCTCTGTATTTCAAGATTCTTGGCATCCAATTGGGACGTAGGAAAAGTTGGGGAAGAAGGATAATCTTTTTAAATGATAGCCAAGAATCAGTTAAGGTCCCACTTTGATCAAATAAGGTGAACAGAGTAGCCAAGGGAGCTGCCCTCCAATTAGAGTCATTAATTAACAGCTTGCATAGGACCCCCTCAGGTCCCGAAGGTTTTCAAGGAACTTCCAGAACTGGGGTCCAGGAAGGGATGTCAGCGGTCAAACAAGTTGATGTAAAAACCAAATCTGAGGCAGCAAAATTTTTGGTATAGTGTTTTATCCAGGCAGCGGGAAAAATGGGAGGGGAGTTTGTTGGAGAGGAAAGTGGGTTAGAATGGGAAACCAATTGCCAAAAGACTCTGCTGTTCATAGAAGAAATGGCTTCAAGCAGTCTGGACCATTTAGTTAGAGCTAAATTATGTCTCCAGAAATAACTGGCAGGTATTTCTAGTTGTGAAGTAAAGGGCCAGTAGCTCAGGAGAAGGTTGGGTCCGGACAAGATGAAACTATTGTCTCACCTTATGTTTTGCAATCCAGTGTTCCATATAAAACCAGGAGGCTGGGTCATTGTGGCCTATGGAGGGATGAGTGGAGCTGAGCATTTGGGTTAAATTTTGGGTGATCAAGGGATATGCTGGAATAGCTGCTTCAGAGGAATTAGTCAATTGGATAGTTAGATACTGATGCTTGGTTTCTGGTAATCTGGATCATCATTCGAAGGCCAGTAAGATTCTTGGCATCCAATTGGGACGTAGGAAAAGATTTGAAGAGGGGTCCCTAGTATCAGTTTCCATGAAGGAGTTCAGTATTGACACCTGCACTGGAAGATGATCATTATCAGTATGGGGGCTAATTATAAAATTAGAAATCTTTATGAGGATGTCGGAGGAAATTAGAATATAATCAACCACACTCAACCCCAGAGGGAGAAAAAAGGTGAAGTCACCTGATGTAGTACTCCCAGGGAAGCCATACAGAATATAAAGGTCATAGCTAGAACATCGATCAACCGTTGAAGAAGCATTCTCATTAATTACTAAATCCTTGGACTTCTTAGCACCCAGGAAAGTGGAAGGGATTATCTTCTCCATGTCCCAATTCATATATTTTGTGACAGATGGGATTTATTTTGCTCCTAGTCTTGAATTAAAGTTGTCTGCAATAAGGAGGGAAATAGAAGGATATGACACCAGTACTTGCTTGACAGTGCTCTTCACTTCCGTCCAGTGCTCTATGGAAGAAGAACCAAGGGGAGGGATATGCACATTCAACATAAAGATATGAGATTCACTGTTTTTAAATTAAAAGGGTTGAAGATAGAGGGAATGGATAGTGAGAGGAGACATGACAAAAGAGGGGGGAAAGTTCACCAGGTAACATAGGCCTGATCGGTAGCAATCCATGTTATTAGTTTTAAAGGCAAGAAGTCACACAGTTCCTAGGTCACTACAACCTGTTTACTCTTATCCATAGCTTTTGTCCAAAGTCATGAAGTCACACAGTGCTGACATCACTGGAACCTATCTACTGCATATGGAAATTGCCCAGTTCAGCAAGAACATTTAGGCTTTTCAGCAAATATGCTTCCCATAAGTCCATTGGATTCTTCCATCTTCTTACACTGCAACAGGGTGTTATCTGGAACTAGAGATGGGCACAAAATGACTTTTTTCATTTCATTTTCTGTTATTCATTCCGTTACGTAACAGAGCAAATAACGACCGTGGCCACGGTTTAGGAACGAAACGAACAGAACCAAGAAAATTTTCTTTGTTACTGTTCGTTTTCGTTAATGATGGCACGTGATGAAATGGAGCTGTTTAATGTTAGAAAAACGCCCTGGACCTCCGTAAAAACCCAGCGATAACTATTTATTCTGCCTGATAATACCTATCGGGGGGGGGTCCTTAAACGTCCATTTATGTCTGTCTGTTCTCCCATCACTGTCCTGGCATAAGGGGCTCATCCAACCAAAATGGCTGCCACATGCTATTTTTGATTTCTGGGGTATTAAAATGCACTGGAGCTCCATAAAAACGCAGCGAAAATTATTTACTCTGCCTGATAATACCTAGCAGTTGGGTTTGGGTGCTTAAATCGTTCATTTATGTGTCTGTTCTCCCATTACTATTCCCCCCCCCCTTTAAGGATGACAGAACATGGATGCCAGGGAGTGAGCCACATTTAAAAAACGTCCAAGGGGGGGTGAGAGGGTTGCTGACGTGCATTTCTGTCTCTTTTCAGTTCGCTTTATTTTATTTTATTTTCTGGGTTTGTTTTTGAGTCAATTCATAGCTTCCTTGATTTTACTTTATTTATTTATATTTATCCTTATTCTATATATCTGCAATGAGCACAGTCACATGGGCTAGCCATGGGATGGGATTATGTAAATTCTTGGACGAATTCAACCAATGGCATGCCCAGGTGGGTGACAGGCAGGTCTGCCAGCCCTAGAGGCCATAAAAAGGTGGCGGCCCCCGTCCTCCTGGGCAGTCTTCGTGTGGATGTTGGGGTGGGAGTATTGCTGCTGGCTGACTCTGCAGACAGTTTCACTTTAGGCAGGCAGGCATTTTAGGCAATAGGGAGTAGGCTAGTGCACCGTGCTGCTGTGTTCCTGTGTGTGGCTAGGGAGAGAAAGAAGAGAATTTTTCTCTCTCTGTCTGTCTCTTTCAGTGTGTCTGCGCTGTGCTGACGACGAGCCTCTAAACAAAATTATTTTCCCCATATTTTCTGATATCTATACTACTACTTTAGTTTAGGAAGGGAGTCTCTTATTAATCTACTGGGATAGGACTTTTGGATTTTTACTTTTGTTCATAGGGAGGGAAGGGGGTTGGGATTGGGGATTGGGATTTAAGTTTTGTCTTTCTTTTTTTCCTTTTCCACCTGTCTGTTCACTCCCTGCTGTGAGCCTGTTTTAAAAAATACCTACCAATACCAACTTTTTTCCTTCCTGATAAGAAGAAATCTGTTGGGGTTTATTTTTCCATTATACCTCTGCTACTTACTTTGAAAATTCTTGGGCAATCACTCACTTATTCAAGAACAATTTAACTATACTTTGGGGTTCCTTTTTATACGCCTGATTTTGGGGTACAATACCCTACCCTTGATTTGCCTGCTCCTGGTGTGGAACCTTCTGTGCCAAATAGACACTATTTCAAGAACAATCTAAGTTTAATTTGGGGTTCAGTTACCCTAACCTTGATTTGCCTGCTACACCTCCTGTACCAAACAGACACTGTTTCAAGAACAATTTAAGTTTAATTTGGGGTACAATAGTTACCCTAACCTTGATTTGCCTGCTACTGGTGGGGAAACTTGTGGGTCAAGTGATCTATTTATCAAGCTACCTTGGCTTGCTTTGCTGCAGCTAAATTATTTAAACCACTCTCCCCTCAAGTTTTTTTTTCTTACCAAGCCACTGTCATTTACTTAAGTTTCCCCAAGCGAAGGGGTTTAGTAAGGTTTATTTCAGTTTCTTTTACTCATTTTAAAACAAAATAAAAAATAAAAAATAAAAATAAAACAAAAAAAACTAATACTACATACGAAAAAATGAAGAGTGGCACTGGCAAGGGAAAGGGCACCCCCACTAAACTTAAAATGAGCATGTTTTGGAAGGAAGGCAGCAGTGACAATGCTGGTACCACCCCCTCCACCACCAGCAGCAGCAGCAGCACCACCGGAGCACCTCTTTCTGCCACTGAGGGCAGCAGGGATTACTGCATACAATCCCCATCCCCACCCTTTCGAATACCAACACTCCCCTTGTTTGAGGAGGGTTCAGAAACCTCTGTGCATCTGCAGCTTCCAGATTCTGAGGACCTGTTGGCAGGCAGGGAGTTAATGCAGGCTTCCTCCTCTGAGGCAAAGTCCACTCCTCCTTTGCCCCAGACCCAGACTAGTGGCACCACTGGCAGCACTCCATCATCCCAGGGTACAAGTCAGACCACCAGCCAGGCAGGCACTGCCAAAGGCAGCACTTTGCACAAGCCTTGTGGCTCTCTCTGGGAGTATTTCGAGTCCAGCCAGGAAGACCCGAGGGTTGCGGTGTGCAAGCAATGCAAGGTGGTTGTGCGCATGGGGAGTGACCCCAAACACTTCTCCTCAAGTGCCTTGCAGAGCCACCTCCTGCGCAGGCACTCCGGGATGCTACCAGGGACAGCAGCAGGCACTGGTCCCTCTGGCTCTGGGAGGAAGAGGAGGGTTGGGGAGGCAGGCGGGGGAAGGAGGCTGGAGAGACCTCCGCTGGTCGGGCCGGCAGCGCAATCGCTCAGAACTCCTACCTGGCCATTTTCTGAGGGCTCCTGCCGAGCTGTCAATGGCTGGACCCCTTTAAGCCCATCCCAGTCAGTACCAGGGGGTCCCCTTGGTGCCAACTGACCAGTTTTAAAGGGTTCCAGCCAATAACAGCTC
Source organism: Phrynocephalus versicolor (assembly GCA_023846285.1). NCBI lineage: Eukaryota > Metazoa > Chordata > Lepidosauria > Squamata > Agamidae > Phrynocephalus > Phrynocephalus versicolor. The sequence continues at coordinate 223,133 of JAHTLZ010000348.1, forward strand.
AGCAGGATCCCTTTAAAAATGGCTCCCAGAGTCCTGGGTGCTATATCTGGAGCCTCTAGGACCCAGGGGAGCTGTTTGATTTCATTTCATTTCATTCAAAAAATTGTAACAAACAAAAATGAAACAAAACGGGGATGAGCACAAAACAAAACAAAATGAATCATTATTTTTCCTTTTCGTGCCCATTCCTAGTCTGGTTTATGGATGTGGGGTATTGTGCTTCTGTGCCCATTATTCAAAAAGCCCAGAAATGCCCCAATATTGCTCACAATACCATATAGGAAAAAAAGAATGTTGACAACACCAGTGGCAGCAGTCAAGATGGTTTACAGGATATTCTTCTACTCAAAGTGATACCACCCAAGGGGAAAAATCCCAGAACCTTTTTTATTCAGTTAACCACTGCTTACCCAAACACAAAGCAATTGTCAGGGCTGCATTTTCAAAAAAAATGTGAATAATAGTGAGCAACTGCACGCTTTTATCTCCCTGACACTTAGGGTTCTCCAGGGTCTGTTTCATAGCATTTTATAGCAGATTAAATGTTATGGTTGAAATGAATGTCTAAAATATTCCTGTCTTCATGAGGACTGAAATATTGTGTCCTGCAAAGTACATTCCCCCATGACTGCTATGATGTTATCCGTGTTTAAACCATCCAACTTTACATTAACAGGATGAGAATATGGTATGCTGTACTATTCAGAATTTGACTGTTAATTCCAATTCCACATATTCATAATTTAGAAGTTGAATTTGAACATTCTATACACTGAAAATCACTATACAGTTTGTTGTTCTTTTATAGGAGGACAACATGAAAACCACTGAAAACCCCAGAACAAATCAATACATTCCTTGCTTTTCATCTGACGTGACTGGGGGTTCTATTTGTGCATTCCAAGTAATTTAATCTATGCTTAGAAGTAATTGTGCTTAAAATGTGTAGATTCTGCTTTCTGTTTTTTTTTTTTGAAAGATCTAATAGGAAACCTATTTGTTCTGTGATATGTAACTACTCCTCAGCAATCTCCCCTCAAGCTTCACAACACCAATTACTTCCTAAGTTGGGTCTAAATTGTTTACATTTTTCATTTTAAACAGCAGGCTAGTTGCACCACTCATTTAATTCCTTTTTGGTCCCATAAGGCCTAATTGTAGTAAGTGACAACTGTGTTGCTCCCTTGAAGTCATGCAGCATAATGCATTGTCAGATAACTTTTCTCCTTGGAATTAAGAAGAAATCCACCTTGACTTTCTAACATAAACTGAGCACAGTTTTTAGACATGATATGTGTCAACACAAGGACAGAAAGATTCCTAGCTCTGACACTTTTCTATTGATTTTCTTTCACTATTCTTTGTGTGTCCATTTTCTTCTTTTCTAGCCATTCCATTTCATATGAGAGATATCTTACCAGGCCTGGCTCCAGTTCTGAGAGGGCCTGGGTAGGCAGGACTCAAAAGTTTCCTCCTTATGTCTTTGACCTATCTCTGTCATCTTCTCTCTGCTTACATAGAATTACCCAAGGAGGCCCATTACAGAATACCTATTTCTAGGTAAGCCTACTTTATCTATAAATCCTCTTCTCACACCTAGAAGGTAATCTACCTACTGGGAACATTGTATGACATGGGCATTCAAACAATTACTTAGCTTCATGACTCATCACATAACTGTAAGAAATTCTGGGAAAGGCACAATGAGCAATCACTCACCTTCTCTTGACACTCAGTGGCCTCATCCAGCAGTACTGGCCATGTAACCTCAGCTGGTAGTCAGTGACCTCAGGTTATACTTGCTTATTTCCTAATGTGGAATAACAATGAAAGGAATGGATTTTCCGAGTTCGTGGCCTGACAGGCAGAGGC
>JAHTLZ010000348.1:236040-262495 GCA_023846285.1 Phrynocephalus versicolor
AATGCATTGGAACGGATTAAATCCACTTCCAATGCATTCCTATGGTTTTTTGGGGGGGCGACGGGGGGCGGTTTTTTTGGGCAGTGGGGGGCGGGCGGGCGGCTCACCCCTCCTCCGTGTCTGCTGCCCCTCCCCAGCTCACCCCCCTCCGTGTCTGCTGCCCCTCTCTCTCCCCTCCCTCCTTCCCTCTTTCCCCGGGCCGCCGCAGGTGGTCGGGCGGAGGTGGCCGCGGGGGTGGGGGGAGGGAGTGGGGTGCGCCGTTTGGCCTGGGGTGGGGGGCTTTGGCGGGGCCTCGCTGGTAAACACCCCCCCACTCACCTCTTGCCGGAGATCCGGAGGCTCCCGGCAGGCCGGTGCGCGCACCGGCAGCCTGCTCTGCCGGAAGGAAAGGGACCTTCCACGGCGGTGGCCTGTCGCCCCTCCCCTCCCCCTGACCAGGGAATTCCATCCCCCCCGACCACCCCGCGCAGGGAATTCCCTCCCCCCCAGCTCACCTCTTGCCGGAGCCCCGGAGGCTCCCGGCAGGCAGGAGGGCGCACCAGCGGCGGCGGTGGCGGCCTGCTTCCCCTCCCGCCCCATGTCTGATGGGGAGCGCCGGGCCGGCGGAGAAGCGGCAGCGGCGGCGGCGGGTTGGGGTGGTCGAGGAGGAGGAGGAGGAGGGTTGGAGTGGAGGAGGAGGAGGAGGAGGAGGTGAGCGCTGGCAGGGGGCCAGGGGGGGAACCGCCGCAGGAACGGGAAGGAGAACTGCAGCTTCGCTGCCGCCTCGCTCTCCCCACTCGGCTCCCGCGCTCCAGCTGGTGAGTGCTGGCAGGGGGCCAAGCGGGGGGGCACCTCAGGAACGGGGAGGAGAGCTGCCGGTTCGCTGCCGCCCCCTCCCACTCGGCTGCCGCGCTCCAGCTGGTGAGCGCTGGAAGGTGGCCAAGCTGGGGTGAGCCGCTGTAGGGAAAGGGAGGGGAGCCGCCTACCACTGCCTTCGCTCTCCAAGCTCGTCCCCACGCTCAGCTGGTGCGCGCAGGTGGAGAGCCAAGCTGGGGGGAGCTGACGCAGGCCGCCGGCGAGGCCTCCTCCTCACGCTTGCCTCTTTCGCCGCCGCTCATCGCTCAGGCCGCCTGCCTCTTGCTCGCTCGCGCCCGCTCTCCCTCCTTGCCTCCCTCCCGCAGGAGGGGGGGTCAATGCTTCGCCCTGCCGCCGCCGAGGAGGCTGCCTGGCTGTTTGAGGCGACCGAGCGAGTGAGGCGGCGGCGGACGACGAGGAAGAGGAGGAGGAGGAAGAGACCCGGCGCCGCCACCTCCACCGCCACAGAGAGTGGGATGTGTGAGGTGAGCGAGCGAGTGAGGCAGCTGTGGGGGGGGGACCTTGGACGGGACTCCTTGGCTCCCCTCCCCTCTTTCCCCGACCACCCCGTCCTCTTCCGGGCGGCGGCAGGTGGTGGACGGAGGTGGCCGCAGGGGGGGGGAGGCCCCCCCGGATTTTTTTCCGTTGTATGGATTTTTCATTGTACAAACCCTCCGTTGTACGAGGGTCTACTGTATTGTTTTAAAAACTCAAATAGTTCTACTTTTGTACAGGAGAAAAGGGAAGGTAGTAACACCATGTACAGGAAAAGGAGGGCCCCACAAGCAGCTGATTGTTCCCTCTAAATATAGGGATAAATTTCTAGAAAAAGCTCATAAATACATATTTGGGGCACATATGGTACTTTCCCGAACAAAACAAAGCGTAGCTCAGAATTTTCATTGGCCAGGAGTGGGTCAAGAGATTAATCAATTCTGTAAAACACCTGACATATGTCAAAGATGTCGTTCTGGAAATGATAAAACCAGAGCAACATTGTGCCCTTTACCTGTCATTTTGACACCATTTCAGTGGCTGGGCTTAGATCTGATTGGTCCGTTACCTAGAGCAACTAGACAAGGAAATAAATAAATTTTGTCTATCATAGATTTTGCAATGAGTTATCCTGAGGCTATTCCATTAAGGAATAAATAAATTGAAACAATTTCTACAATCACATGTGTAGGTTAGGCTTTGAATTAAAATAGTTACAGACTTACCAATGAATGTTACCTCAAGGGTAATAAAAAGATTATGGCAAGCCTGTGGTATTTCCCACTTTACATCCGCATCATATCATCCTAAAACTAATGGTTTAGTGAAAAATTTAATGGAACTTTAATGAAAATGATCTGAGCTTATCTAGCCAATAATCCAAATGATTGGGATACTAAGTTACATCTTTTGTTGTACACCTTCCAAGACATTCCCCCAGAAAAGCACAGTATTCAGCCCATTTAAGCTTTTATTTGGGTGAAAAGTAAAGGAGTCATTAGATTTGCTCTGGCAAAATTGGGAGAATAACAGAGGAAGTGATCCTGATTCTGTAATAATATATATAGATAATTTAATGAACACACTAAAATGATCACTAGAAATAGCAGGAGAAAAATCTAAAAGAAGCTCAAAGCAAACAAAAGACATGGTATTATAAGAAAGAGAGAGATGAAGTTCTAATGTTGAGACAATTGAAAAGAAATAAGAAATAAGCAGCCAGAGGAGATCCACTGGACACCAAAGTGCCAGCAAGACTTCAACCAGCTGAAAAGAGCCCTTACGTTGAGGTCTATGTTGATTGCACTGGACTTTACCAAAGAATTTACCACCTTCACTGATGCGTCTAATGTTGGACTTGGAGCCATGCTTTGCCAGCCTGATGTGAGTGGGACTTTACACCCAGTTACTTTTATAAATACTAAACTACATCCCAGAGACAAAACATTTATCAACCATTAAAAAGGAATGTCTTGCCATTGTGTGAGCTTTGCAAAACTTAAAGCCATATCTTTGGGAATAAAAGTTTGTACTCTGTACTGACTACTCTACTTTGCTTTGGCTAAGTAGCATAAAAGTGAACAATAACAAACTGATGAAATGGGCATCACTTTTACAAGACTTTAATTTTGCAATTAAAATGTAAAATTATTTCAGAAGGTCATGGCTGGTACATTGTCTAGGAAACCAATTGATAATTAGTTTTGGATTGATGAAAATCCAAAAATTGGTGTGTGCATGTGCACATCCATAATAAGTAAAATTTGTCATTTCCAGGTAATGTATTATTCATGTAATGGTGTATTGTTTTATCTAAACAAAAAGTTGTTTGAGTAAGTATATAAATAAGTGCAGTGTTCTAGTCATTTATCTATTGTAATGTACAGTATTTTCCATGTATAAGACTATATTTTTGTCTCAAATTGTTCAACTAAAAATGAGGGTCATCTTATACATGGAAGTAAGCTAAGAAGAGAACTGTGCAATTGGGTTGGAAAGTGAGGATCATCTTATATATGGGAACATCTTATAGACAGAAAAATACGGGTATATATTTTACTGTTTGCAGTTATCTGTGCTCTACTGTTTATGAGAGTAAACTGTTGAAAAAAGTTCATTTTCTTTAAGCAAAACCTTTAAGTGATGTTTGTCTGTACCAATAAAACCTAAAATCCTGAACAGCACCAGCCATGGTCTTCATATCTATACCATACTTCTCTGTCATATTCAAAGAAGGGAAGGGTTTACATTCATACTGCTCTGTCATATTCAAGGAAGGTTTACACTCAGCTCCCATTCTTAGCAAATCTCTCCTGCACAGAGCAGCAGAGTGGTTGGTGGTAACTTCCCTCCAAGTACCTACTCATCTGAGTGGACTCAGGTAGGCACTATTTCAGAAGCATGTGACACTGAAATCCCCTCTGCCCCTCCATATTCACTGGCCCACCATTGACTGGAACAACTTAGTAAACTCTGTCATCAAAACTGGAGTACCCAGTAACTCAGTAATCTGCAAGCATTTTCAACAGTGAACAACAAATAGTAGCATGATCAGCCACATGAGGCTTCAGTCATTCCTTACATTGTCGGTGTGTCTGAAAATCTTAAAAGGGATTCTTGCAAATACCACATGCCCATTTACTTTAAACCCACAAACACACTAACGCAGAGAGTCGTTGACCCCTAATACCAAAACACAAGAGGAGCAATATAGTATATGTGGTCCAATGCAGTGAGGAGTGTGCAGAGCTCTACATTGGAGAAATGTAACAGCCACTAAACAGGAGGATGGCCCAGTACCAAAGGGGAAACAGCTCAGGACCAGAATCAAGAGTGTGCCTTCACTTGGACAAAAGACACTCATTCAAAGATGAGGATGTACACAGGCAGAAAAGACCTATACTTAGTGGGTACTGGGAAGGTTTAAATAGGTAGGACTCTCACAAACCACAGGGCATTGTAGATCTCACAAGCCTATTGAGGCCACTGTCCAGCTAATGAGCCTATTCAAACCAGGGTGGTGTGAAACCAAGGTTAACTATACAATGGAGGCCTCACATCAACTTTCTTCAGACTGTCAAAGCTACTTGGATGAGTAGTGAAACATTTCAATCTCACAAGAAAAGAAGTCCAGTTGCAATGATTCAAATTCTGGACTCTCTCCTTCTCTTCCTTCCTTCTGATCCTACTCAATGGACAGATTTTTAAAAACTATTCAGCACTCCAGTGGAGATGCATTTATAATATGTTAACATGCTGCCTTGGTTAATTCTGGTACTACAGTTTCTAAGAGCCTTTTTACACGACCCCTAAGATCCGCTGGTCCCTTAAATTCGGACCAGAGATCTTGGGGGGTCTGTCGCTCTTCCTGCGTTCACACCCCCTCCCGGTTCCTGGCTGCTGGCGGTGTGAGGGGAGGGAGAAAAAAAGTTAGAAAAGATCGGCTTACCTCCGTTCTGCCTCTCACTCTGCTCCCGGCAACATTCCATTCTCTCTCTCTCTTTTTTTTTTCATTCTCTTAAAGTAGCTCTTAAAGAGGCGGGAGCCAAAAAAACAACAAACAGAAGGGAGGAGAGCCCCGCACTCACTATCCTTACACTGCATCAAGCAATTTTCACCGGGGAAGAGCAGGTACAAGAAAAATGCGCTGGGACGCGCTTATGGGGGCGGGGTCACACTTAATTGCCTGTAAACTCCGGAGCTGGTGGGGAAACATTTCTAAGCTCCGGAGCTGGGAGCCATTTGCGGCGCAGTTTAGGGGTCAAGTAAAAAGGCCCTAAGCTGTCCAGTGTCTTTTTCTGACATCTGTTTGCAACCAGATGCCCCTTTCTTCTGGGTCAAAATAGGTGGGGTGAGGTTTAGAAAACATGCACATATTTAATCACTGAGGTTAGCTGCTCTCAGCAGCATACCTATCACAGTAGGGCTTCCTTATTATATACTTATAATAAGTATATAATCCTTACCATAAGAATCCTTGTTCTGAGAGGTAGCTGAATCCTCCAAACACCAACTAGAGACAAATTCCAATTAAGTGTTTGCAAAACAATTTGAGGAGCCGTGTAGCCATCACAAAAGACAAATACAAAAGTGGAACAGGTGATACCTTTAGGCTACTATAAAAATAACAAAACATTCCTAATATTTTGGGGGCATGTATGGTGTCCGATAACAGCAGAGACCTAAAAATAATAATACAAACAACTCTGGGTTGCTGGTAAGAAGCTAATAGTGTGAGTGTGATGCTACATGAAATAGTTCCATTAACCACAGGCAAGATGTTTAGCAAGGGTGAACAAAAAGAGGTGATTGAAAGGGGAAAAAAGCAAGGGGGATTGGCAGCAAACAAGACTGGGACTGCAACATGTTGGAAGCTCTAGCCCAGGCCTGCCCAAAGTCCGGCCCGGGGGCCAAATCCGGTCCCTCAGGCCATTCTGAGTGGCCCGCGGGTGGTTGGCCCGCCCCTCCCTCCCCCTCCTTCGCCCCATGTTTTTTCAAAAAAAATCTTCTGCCAACACTGACACCGTTGGGAAGCTTCTGCGGCTGGGCAGACGGGCGGTCTGTCGCCACCGGCACCGCAGGGGAGTGCGTGGGGGTGGACAGGCCAGCGGGCCTCTGCCACTGCCAAGGAGCTTTGGGGTGGGCTGGTGGGTGAGCCGTCGCCACCGCTGGGGAGCTTGGGAGGGGTGCAAGGTCGCACAGATTGTCTCTTCCAAGGGGCGACCTGTGGCCACGGCTCCCTGTGCTTCCTTTGGTCCCCACCTTCCTTCCTTCTTTCCTCCCTTGGTCCCCTCCTTCCTTCCTTCCTTCCTTCCTCCCTCCCTTCCTTGTTCACCACCTTCCGTCCTTTCTCTCTTGGTTTCCACCTTCCTCCCTCCCTCCCTTGGTCCCCGCCTTCCTTCCTGCGGGTGGGGTTGCAAGGGGTCAGTGGGTGGGGCTTATGGGTCAGTGGGTGGGGCTTGCAGTGGGGTAGCAGGGTCGGGGAGCAACCAGCCCCTGACACATTCTCAGCCACCAAATCTGGCCCTCCTTACAAAATGTTTGGGCACCCCTGCCTAGCCTAAACTAGCTATTCCATAGATTTTCTTATGTTTGCCTTAAATTCTTCCAGAGCACTGCCAGCTGCCTGCATTCATTGACGGTTTCCCATATGGATAGAACAGTGGTGATCAACATGCAACCCCATATATCCTTGAAATAAAATGCCATCAGCCCTTACCAGATTACTTAATGAATGGATGGTGGAAGTTCAGAACAATATCTTGTGGATAGAGATGGGCACGACTAGGGAAAATGACGTTTTTGAGTTGTCGTGTGTCGGAGGCGGCCCGTGTCGGCTCGTTTCCGTTTTTCGTGAAACTTCGCAAAAAATAGTTGTTTCGTTTTTCGTTTTTTCGTCTGTCATTATACTGGTTTAGGGGGGTAGCGGGCTCCTGGAGGCACCTCTGTGGGGTGGGTGCCTCCTCTGGCCTGCTATGAAGGGAAGCGGGCTCCTGGAGGCACCTCTTTTTTTGGGGGGGGTGCCTCCTCTCCTCACCCGCTAGGAAGGAAGGGAAAGCAGGCTCCCGGAGACCCCCCATGGCATGGGGGCCTCCTCTCCTCACCTGCTGCAAAAGGGCATGCATAGCTATATGGATATGCCATACCAAGTTGCAGACACAACAGACTGGCAGAGGCACCCCTCTTTTTGGGGTGCCTTCCCTGCATCAGTCAGGCCTCGACGGGCATGGTTTGCATGGCACACATGCTGCCGAGCCGAGCCTGCAGGAGTCAGCCAGAGCCACAAGTGATGAACTGGCAGACTCTCTGCATCCGCTGTGTCTCACTAAGAAGGGAAGTGTACTTGCGTAGTAGTGCAATGCAAGTACAGATCTGGCTTAGGGGACAGGGCTAGTGCAAGGGCTAGGGTTAGGCTAGTTACTGGTGAGGTTAGGGTGGGGTAGTGGGGTGCACCTCTGGGTGCCTCTCTGACCCACTAAGAGGACAGTGTACTGTGGCCCAGTGTGGCGTATGGGTAAGGGTTAGGGTTAGGGTTAGGCCTAGGGCAGGGTTAGTGGGCTTTTTGGCACATCTCAGAAGTCTCAGTGGCCAAGTGGCCATGCGATTGGTGGAATGGCTCCAAAAATTTGCATGGTCCACTCCCATGGCCAGCCCATCATTGCACACTGCGCAGGTGTAAATAAAATAAAATAAAATAAAATAAAATAAAATAAAATAAAATAAAATCAATGGAGAGGAGGACAGGAGACATTTTGTTGCAAGAAAAACCCACTGCTACTGTAAAAAATCTGGCAGTTTTAAAATAGCAATTTTCGCATGTTTCTGTGGTGCTTTGGTGTGTTTTTGGACCATGACGATTTCAAAAAAAAAGATTGCGGTCGCCCGCCCCATTTTGGATCCCCAGCCCGCACCGCATGGCGTCGACGAGGATGCCCCAGAGCAGCCCAGGACAGGAGGGGGGGAAGGCCGGGGAACCCCCCCCCAAAACCACCCCTCTAGGTGCCCTCACTCAGGCAGGCATAGTTCCGCCTGCTTTTTTGTCCGGGAATTGGGGTTTTTAAAACTTTTTTTCTGTGCCGCTTGAATGGCGGCGGCGTTGACGGGACGACGAGGATGCCCGCCGGCCGCCGCTCCACCAGAGCAGCCCAGGAAGGACAGGAGGAGAGGGGGGAGGCCGGGGACCCCCCCAAAACCACCCCTCTGGTAGGTGCCCTCACTCAGGCAGGCATATTTTTGCCTGCTTTTTGGCCGGGAATTGGTTTTTTAAAATTTATTTTTAAAACTTTTTTTCTGTGCCGCTTGGCATCGCGGGATCGCCGCGATGCCAAGAACGACAACGACAAATCAGACCCAATTATTCTTTAGTCAGTTCGAGTTCGAGTTCTGGTGGAGTAATTCCCCTTACCGTTTCCGTTCCGTAATGGAAACGAGGAACGGAAACGGAAATGGGAATTCTGCTAAGTTGTGCCCATGTCTACTTGTTAATTTAAATTTATCACACCATCTAAAACACCACCAGTTAATATCTCTTTGATTATTTTTGTATTGTAGAAGACCACTATGCAAGTTTTATGCCACCCCACATATCATATTCCCCCCCCACCTCTTCCCTTAAAGTCTTCCTTCTGATCCTACTCAATGGACAGATTTTTAAAAACTATTCAGCACTCCAGTTGTAGATGCATTTATAATATGTTAACATGCTGCCTTGGTTAATTCTGGTACTACAGTTTCTAAGCTGTCCAGTGTCTTTTTCTGACATCTGTTTGCAACCAGATGCCCCTTTCTTCTGGGTCTAAATAGGTGGGGTGAGGTTTAGAAAACATGCATAGATTTAATCATTGAGGTTAGCTGCTCTCAGCAGCATACCTATCACAGTAGGGCTTCCTTATTCAATCAATCAATCAATCACAAGAACCTTTATTGGCATACATTAGTATAAAACAGAAGCAGCAAAATGTAAAATAAGATGTAGGAAGTAAATAAATAGCTTTAAAATGATTTAAAAATTGGGTTAATAGCAGGCCTTGGCCCCAATCTATTTACTAATATTTACAACAGTGGCCAAATATTCAGCCACTGAGGCTGTCAATTCCGGATGTTTGTCCTCAAGGAGACGCTTTGTTATACTCTCCGGGGATCCAGAGAAGTTAGAAATGTAAGGGGTCAGAAGGCGAAGGCGAAGCTTGTGGTGCGAGGGGCAGGAGAGAAGGATATGAGAGGTAGAGTCCGGTTCCAGTAAACATAGTTTACAGAGTCTATTCTCAAATGGAACGTTATAGTATCTTCCTGAAAGAAGATGTTCAGTCTGGCGAGCATAAAAGCACGCCGCAGACAAGGGTTAGTGAGATGTTTCATATAATTTGCTCCTAGTCCTGGAGTTGGCATCAAACCATAAAAGTGAGGAGAGTACGTTGGATTGAGCCCTGATGAGATGGTTTGGGGCTCTATATCCCAGATTCTTTGGTGGATGATTTTGAGGATTTGGGATTCTTCACAGTTGATTAGGGAGTCTAGGTCAATTCCAATATGATGAATTTTGGACTGGATAAATTGATACCATTTTGAGACATAGGGGTCTCTTAATAGTTCGTATGCAAGGGAGTTGGAGTCAGGGTGAAAATGAATACGTAGCCAAAACTTAATGGTGGTTGTCTAGGCAAGAGTTGATGGCAAATGGAGTCCCAGTTCATTAGCAATGGTATAGAGATTGATCATATTTGGAACACCTAAGATACGACAAAAGAAGGTGGCAGCACTCCGGTCGATTACGGAGTCGACAGCTGAGATCCAGATCGGGATCCCATATAAAAGCTGGTTTATGATTTTCGCCTGAAAAATCCGGAGGGCAGCAGGAACATATTGGTTCCCGGTGTGGAAATGGAACCGAGAGATAGCAGATACATGGTTATTTATAGCTGATATAGCAGCCCTCCGATGATAAGACCAGGAGAGTTGATGGTGGAACAGGAGACCCAAGTATCTGAAGGATCTCACTTGTTCAACAGGTTTCCCGTCGACTTTCCAGGAGAGAAGTTTCCATGATTTGGAGAATATCAGGAGTTTAGTTTTCTCTGTGTTAATAGTCAGATCATTCTTGGAAGAGAATTCTGAGAAAGCTGACAAAAGGTGAAGAAGGCCCAGTTTTGAGATTGAGAGGAGCACAGTGTTGTCCGCGTAGAGTAGTATAGGAACCGGAAGTTGATTCAGTCGTGGAGCATGACTATCAAATTTTGCTAGATAACCTGGTAAATCCGACAAGAAGAGATTGAAAAGGGCAGGAGCAAGAAGGCAGCCCTGTTTTACCCCTTTGGTGACTGGAATTTTAGGGGTAAAGAGGTCTTCATGGTTTAGGTGAACTTGACAACTATTCGCAGAGTGGAGCTGACGGATCAAGAATAGCAGGCGAGGGTCAATTCCCAAATTGGTAAGTTTGGACCACAAAAGAGATCTGTTGATAGAGTCAAAAGCCCCATGAAGGTCAATGAATGCTGCAAAGAGTTTGCCTTTGAAATACTGGGAGTATTTCTCCGCCAAGAAGGATAAAATGAGAGAGTGGTCAAGTGCAGAGTACCCAGCACGGAAACCCACCTGTTCCTTGCCTGGAAAGTTGAATTTGGACATCCAGTCAGATAGATGTCGCAGAAGATGTTTAGAGTATAATTTCCCGATTACTGAGAGTAGGCTGATGGGTCGATAGTTGCTGGGTATTTCTGGGTTGCCTTTTTTTAGGACTGGAATGATGATAGAAGATAGCCACGAGTCGGGAAGTATCCCAAATTTGTCCACAAAGGTGAATAGGCAGGATAGAGGTTCAGCCCACCAGAGTGGGTTAGCTCTTATGAGATCAGCCGGGATCCCATCTGGGCCTGGGGCCTTACCAGGCTTCATGCTGGCTATGAGTTCGAGAATTTCTTCTTTGGAGACTGGGGGCCAGACAGGTTCATCGGGGGGCATTAATGGGGCGGCAGAGAGGTCTGGAAATATCGAGTCCGAAAATAGATTTGAATAATGTACAGTCCAGTCCGAAGCAGAGATTGGTGAGGTTAGAACTGTATTAGAGGAGTGGGTCTCTCATGAGACCAAGGCCCAGAACTCTTTCGTGTTCTTTGAACGAGTTGCCTGTAGCAGTCTAGACCAGTTGTTCAATGCATGAGCGTGTCTTTTCTCAACTAATAAAGCTTGGCAAGCCTTCTTAGCTTGAAAGTAGAGGGCTGTTGACTCAGAAGAATAGTGGGCGTGTAGCCGTTTGTAAAGCCAGCGGAGGTTTTTCTTGGCGGCCCAGCATTCATGGTCGAACCAGGGAACAGCTCCATTAGATTTCCTAAGTGGGGAGAGTGCAACTGTTAGGTTAAATAAGGAATTGATAGCTGATTCATATGCCTGAATGACCTTTGCAGGAGAGTCAGCCAGGAGAATAGATTGTCTTAGGTATAAAGCAGAAGCTGTAGTGGACCATTCAGCAAATGAGTTTTGGAGTTTGCTGGACCATCTTAATTTTCGGTGATGGGGGTGGGGGGGTTCAGGTGTATGCTCCAAAGGGAGGTAAGAGGGCAGCTGAAGTGACATTATAGTAGGAAAATGATCACTTTCGGAGTGGATACCAATCTTGAAGTCAACAATCTCGAGAGGCAAGTCGGGAGAGATGAGAATGTAGTCCACGACACTAGACCCTCTGGGAGATAGAAAGGTAAACTCTCCATGGAAGTCACTTGTAGTAGAGCCATTGAGGATCCTGAGATTATATCTGGCGCACAGATCCACCAGGTGGGAAGCCGATTGATGGATCACAGGGTCTTTGGAAGATCTATTGGTTTGGAATGAGGGAGGAATCAGATCATCATTATCCCAGTGCATATAAGCAGCAAGTCTGTCGTTGTTAGCACCCAATCTGGCATTCAGGTCACCTGCAATGATCAGGGAGGCTAGAGGATATTTAATAGTTAGTGAATCGACGTAATTCTTCAGGTCATTCCATACCAGAGAGGAAGAACAGGACTCAGGGAATGGAGGAACGTATACGTTTAGCATGAGTATCTGTTCGGAGAAACATTTAAGCAGGAAAGCTTGAGCATAAGGGGGCTTGTCTGATAGATATAATAAGTATATAATCCTTACCATAAGAATCTTTGTTCTGAGAGGTAGCTGAATCCTCCAAACACCAACTAGAGACAAATTCCAATTAAGTGTTTGCAAAACAATTTGAGGAGCCGTGTAGCCATCACAAAAGACAACGGTGCCAGTGTTGGCAGAAGATTTTTTTTTGAAAAAACATGGGGAGAAGGAGGGGGAGGGAGGGACGGGCCAGCCAGCCACGGGCCACTCAGAATGGCCCGAGGGGCCGGATTTGGCCCCCGGGCCGGACTTTGGGCAGTACAGTATCATATCTGTTGCCACTGTGGGTATAGGCACTAGAAACTTTTGAAGACAAGGACGAAGACATATCTCAACTTGGAATTTCACATAATTGCAAGCTGGTGCCTAATTAACTGAAAGTAAAATTCGGCATAGATGAAACAAGTGGAGAAAGCGGAGAGAAGAGCAATTTATCAATACCATGAACTTAGTTATTTTTCACAGGGCTCAGCTGAGATGTGAACAGAACTCTACTACAAAATGCATTGAAGGAAAAAGAAAAGTTCCTCCTCAGGTCTGTCTTGAGGGCTTTCAAGACAGACCTCCTCCCCATTACCTGGTTATACTAAGGCTGAAAATATTTTTTTTTTTAAAAAATGAGCTTTCATTCTGTGGGACAGGACAGAGTATACTGTTTAAATCACTGATAGACAGCTCATGGAGTTCTCATCTGTACTAGCTACTAGAGCCTATCCTAAGAGCTAATAGGACCTGCAATCCAGCAACATCTGGTTGATGGCATATTCCCGGTAAGGTCCTTGGTTGTTTTAGCAGCATCCCACTATTGGATAATGTACCTCCTTATTCAACCTTGAGCTCCTGATATTCCCATTCCCATCTTACATGAAGGTAAAGGTAAAGGTTCACCCTGCACATGCTTGCTAGTCATGTCCGACTCTAGGGGTGGTGCTCATCTCTGTATTCAAGCTGAAGAGCCAGTGTTGTGCAAGTTCGTGGCCAAGTGGCCAGCATGGCTGCACGGAAATACTGTTTTTCCTTCCTGCTTTTTATGGCAGTACCTATTTATCTACTTGCATTTTATATGCTTTCAAACTGCTAGGTTGGCAGGAGCTGGGGTTAAGAGTGGGAGTTCACTCTGCTGCGTGGCATCCAGGATTCGAACCACCAAGCTACTGACTTTGCAGCTGACTGTTTTGGTGCCTTAGTCCACTGAGCCACCACACCCCCCAATTTACGTGAACATCTGTGTAAATATGTGAGTCAGAGCTTGTACCCACATTCTGGATTTCCTATTTATCAGCATCAACTTGACTGTATTCCCTAAAACAGAGAAGATAAATTCTTTGTTGTATATAAATATAGGGTGGAGGATGCTGATGCTCCCCCAAAGTTATTGTTGCACTTTGACTTGTGAAACAGAAGTGCTTGCATACACAAAAAGCAAACGAACTGTTACTTTTCCCCTCAGTGCTGTAAAAACCTGGGCCATCTGTAGCTTATCCTTTCCATGGTCAATAATAGATGAACGAAGCCCTGAATACTGAATGGATAATCCATCAAAGACAACCAAGGGCATAATGCTTTCTCAAAGCAATTTTAGAATGAAGATAAGAATTGCACTCATTTGACCACCTACCTTGTTTTATTTCCTGAAGCCTAAATTGTCACATGCAAAAGCATTAACCTCCCAAGGGACTTGGGACTGTAATCACAGCTCCTTAATTAGAAGAATGGGACACTGAAAATTAATGATGTTTCATGAGACATTGAGCAAAGTTCAGGTAAGCTGGTGTAGCCTCTTCTCTGCAAAGCCCCAAATTAATGCAGTAATTGGAGCAAGTCAAGCAAAAATGAAAGCACAATCTTGATTCCATTTAAAGGGACAGAATTTTTAACCAAATAGAGTGCTAGGAAAGTTGAATTTTACTGCCCTGGCAGCAAAAAACTAATAGGATCAAGTGGAGAAATGAAAAAAAAGTATTGAAACACTTTGTGGTGACTTTGTTATTATTTCATTTAACAAATGTACCACTTTGATTGTTCAGATCGGGTAAGTGACTCACTCCTCCAAGACATTTATGCAAGAACAGACTGCATAGTACACACAAGTCTTGAGCTGTGTCACTGAGACCTGTGAGTCCCATCATTAAAATGTGTATAGCAGGAAAGAATAAAGCCTTTTCAATTGCATTTTTGAAACATAATGACAGTGAGTCAGTATGAGGTAGGCATCCTTTAGAAGTATGCTGGAAGAGAAATTGCATTGGAAATTTTACAACTGATACCGTTGTCAGGGGAAAGGAAGGGAGGGAGGGAGGGAGGGAGGGAGGGAGGAAGTTTCTGGCCATGATAGAAATGAATATGCTCTCCTTTAGTCCACAGAACTCCAGTTAGATTTTGTTCAAATATTTTTGCTACGTGCATCACTTAATAAAGCTCCTAAAGGCAAGTGAGATGTTTGAGAAAGAGTTTATCACTATTATTTCCTGTCCCCAGTAACTGTCCATGTTCAAGTGGAGATTTGAACCTCATATCCAGTTCATCACTCTATCAGCTATGCCACACTGCTTCTCTTATGTTAAAATACTATCAGTTTAACTATTGAGAGAAGGGTAAGAGTCAGCATGTCAACAAGTGAATGCAAGACTTGCTCAAGAAGATGAATATTGTTAAGCAAGATGAAGTTTAGAGTTTTTCTTGCACCTTGGATGAGAAAGTGACTCATAGTCACAACACATGCTGAAGTGGTATGAGGAGGTATATAAGCAGAATACTTCATATGAAGAAAGTCACCTAGTCAAGTGATGGTATTTCCAAGTAAAAGGAGCACACAACAGGCAATGAGAAAGGCTGAGACTTTGCCATCCTAAGCATAATTTGATCTGGTATAGAACACATGACTGTGAAGTGTTCTTTTCTCTATAGCAAAACCTTGGTATTCTAACTTGATGAACCTTAATATCAGGATCCAAAGGATGTTGGAACAAGTTCCCTGTGATATTCATCAAAAATACCCAAAATGTAGGTGCATATTAAATAATTGTTATAATGTGCAAGTTCCATAAGATTGATTCAAATGCCACAAAACAGAGATGTTAGTAAATCTTCATGCCCAAATCCCACATCCAAGCCCTTGTCCACCCAGCCCAAAATAAAGCGACGAGACACGTTTTGGGATTTAAAATGGCCCACACTTTATTAATATTTTATTGTACTCTTTATCCTATTGTTTAGTCTTTAATGCGGGAACCTGAACAGGGCAAGTGGTGCTGGGGGATTTCCCCATAACCAAACTCAGGTATTACCCGGTGGGGCAGTACCCCCCAGCAATAGAGTTACGTGCAGCCCTTTGTGTAAATGGTCATAAATCAATATTTACTGTCCTTTCTGTTTCTAAGCCTAATGTGGGAATTTAAGTGCTGCCCTCCTATTTCCTCCTATTTCCGTAAGGGACTTACCGCCACTTGTCCTTACTGCCAAGTGTGACCGGTGATAGATAGGTGGATCCCCCGAGCAAAGCAAATAGGATGGGTGAAAACATGCTGCCGCTTAAGGCCAGTCAGAGCAGTGGCCAAAAATTTCCATCTGGCCCTTATGCGACCAGCTAATCTCATTCTCTTCATGGGGAGGGCGGCTGGGTGAGCATGGCCAGGAACATAAGAACATAAGAAGAGCCATGCTGGATCAGGCCAAAGGCCCATCTAGTCCAGCTTCCTGTATCTCACAGCGGCCCCACCAGATGCGTTTGGGAGCGCATGAGACTAGATATCTGTCTCCTGATACCACTCTCCTGCATCTGGCCCTTGAAGTACCCTGGTTTAAAGCCTGGAGACTACACATCTCCATCATGGTTTGTAACCTGTGATGGACTTTTCCACCAGGAATCTGTCCAATCCCCTTTTGAAGGCATCCAGGCCAGATGCCATCACCACATCCTGTGGCACGGAGTTCCATAGACTAACAACACGCTGGGTGAATTTTTTCTTTTCTTTTGTCAGTTCTTACTCTCCCAGCCCTCAATTTGAGTGTATGTCCCCTAGTTCTGGTATTTTGGGAGAGGGAGAAGAGCTTCTCTCTATCCACTTTACTCATGCCCTGCATTATTTTGTATGTCTCAATCATATCCCCTCTCAGGCACCTTTTTTCCAGACTAAAGAGGCCCAAATGTTTTAGCCTTTCTTCATAAGGGAGGTGCCCCAGCCCAGTAATCATTTTAGTTGCTCTCTTCTGCACCTTTTCCAGTTCCACTATGTCTTTCTTGAGATGCGGTAACCAGAATTGTACGCAATACTCCAGGTGCGCCCTTACTATATTTTTTTTTTTGTATAATGGCATTATAATGTTGGCTGTTTATTTTCTATCCCCTTTTTAATAATCCCTAGCATGGAATTGGCCTTCTTCACTGCTTGCACACATTGGGGAGACACCTTCATGGAGCTGTCCACCAATATACCTAGATCTCTTTCCTGATCCGTCACGGATAACTCAGAGCCCATGAGTTGATTGATAAAGTTTGGATTTTTTGCCCCAATATGCATTACTTTACATTTGGCTACATTATAATGCATTTGCCATTTCTCAGCCCATTCCCCCAGTTTGGAGAGATCCTTCTGGAGCTCTTCACAATCTTCTTTGGTTTTTACCACATGGAAAAGTTTTGTGGCATCTGCAAACTTGGCCACCTCACTGTTTATCCCTGTCTCCAGGTCATTTATGAACAGATAGAAAAGCACCGGTCCCAGGACAGATCCCTGGGGCACACCACTTTTCACTTCTCTCCATTGTGAAAATTTCCCATTGACACCTACTTTTTGTTTCCGGGATCTCAACCAGTTCTCATTCCATAAGAGGACCTGTCCTCTTATCCCCTGACTGTGGAATTTTCTCATCAGCCTTTGGTGAGGGACTGTGTCAAAAGCCTTCTGAAAATCCAGATAGACTATATCCACTGGTTCACCCAAATCCACATGCCTGTTGTCCTTTTCAAAAAATTCTAAAAGATTTGTCAGACAAGATTTACCCTTACAGAAGCCATGCTGATTTTCTCCCAGCAAGGTTTGTTCTTTTATGTGTTTTAAGATTTTCTCTTGGATGAGGCTTTCCACCATCTTCCCTGGGACAAATGTAAGGCTAACTGGCCGGTAGTTTCCCGGGTCCCCCCTCCTTCCTTTTTAAAAAAATGGTGTGACATCTGCTATCCTTCTGTCCTCCGGCACCTTTACCTATCAGCTATGCCACACTGGCTCTGTCAGGTGAGGGACAAAGAAGCCCCTCCCAGGAGAAGCCTGGTTAAAGCTCCCTTGTACGTCCAGCCCAAAATAAAGAGACGAGACATGTTTTGGGATTAAAAATGGGGGCTTATTAATATTTTATTGTACTAATTGTCCTACTGTTTAGTCTTTAATGGGGGAACCTGAACAGGGCAAGTGGTGCTGGGGGCATTTCCCCATAATCAAACTCGGGTATTACCCAGTGAGGCAGTACCCGCCAGATATTTGCGTAAATGGTCATAAATCAATATTTACTGTCCTTTCTATTTCTAAGCCTAATGTGGGAATTTAAGGGCTGCCCTCGTACTAAGCCGTATTTCCTCCTATTTCACTAAGGGAATTACCACCACTTGCCCTTACCGCCACCGGAAGCAGGGCTATATAGTATGCCCCCTTCCCCCTGCCAAGCTGAGGAACTCAGCACAGATTGCCCCATATATGTCCGACAGAAAATGCTCCAGGCCCAAATCAGATAGGTACACTCCATCAGCCCAGTAAAGGTGGGGCCTGCCATATTGGATGGCATGGTGCATGATCCCTGGCCCCATAGCAGGCGAACAAAGTTGCTGACCTCCCTGTTGACACAACTCTGAGCCTGGTAAATTCTTTTAGGATCTCAGGCTCCTTTCCATATGAGGCGGGGTAGCATCTCAGACCATAGGACTCACACGTGTGGGTAGGACCTGAGGAAATACAGCAAATCAGCTTTGGTGCACAAAATGAGGGATTTGCCAGGGAGACGTGGGAGGTCATTACCACCAAGGTGAATCAGCAACATTGCAGTGGGTGCAGAGCTTAAGGCTTGGGAGGCAGACTCCATGAACGCATCCCATCTCATTCCGCGGGACCCTCTCCAGTCGAGTGTCACCCACAATCCCAGGCCAAGGTCCGGCACCCGGCTTGAACACCATGCAGACATGGCTGCCCAGAAGATGCGGTTGTGGACCATGAGCAGCACTCATGTCCGTGTGAGTGGCAACACTCCTGCAAAGAGAAATAGTGGCATGCAAAAAGGAAGGAATAGACCCATGCTCTGGGTGCAGTCTATAAGGTTGGGAGAGGCCTGATGTAAGCCTGGTATTTTTGAGATCTCCATCGGCCGACAGCCTTGATGTCCTGTGCACCAAAGCCCATTGCAGCTGCAGTGGATGCAGCGCAAATTTGAAATGAATGTGTGCCAAAAATATAGCCAGAGGCCCCTGCCATGGCCAGCGCTGAGCTGGTGACCCACTAGAACTGGAATTTAGTCAAAGGGGAGTTGTCCCGGTGAGTGAACAGGGGACTCTGTGCATCACCCCGGCCTGCAAGATATTGCTCAAGGGCTCTCACTGAGCAAAGTGTGAGATCACTGCATCGCCCCAGGATCGTACGCTGGCCCCTGCCCATTTCGTCTGTTTTCAACCTGCGCAGTGCTGACAGTGCCACATCAGCCCTCTGCATAAAGGGTCCTGACAAATCGGATTTCGATTTAGCTACCAGAGCTTATCCAAAGAGCAGCAAAGAAGGCAGTCAAGGTGGCAGCCCTGAAGAGGCACACTTCAAAATCAGTGGAACAAACATCCGGCCACATATCATAGAGACGTTTCAAGAGCTGGGGAGTGATTGGGGCTCTACTCTCTGGCAGCCTACCCCTCTTCCTTTCTGAACTTGAAAATTGGAAGAAGGGGAGCAGCCATGCACCCTCCCATAAAAGGATATTGCAGCTATTCTGCCCTGGATGGACCTGGGTGGTAAGCCTAATTCATGCAGATGCACAGAAATTGAGTGAGTTGGTCGCTGGTCGGGGCCATAAGGGATGGAAGCCTGTGCTGGTTCCAAATGCATTGTATTCTGAAACAGCAGCCACATAGCTTTTCCTGGTGCTGGGGGCCAATGCCAGCACCAGGGCTCTGTTCGCTTCTAGTCACCAATGCGCCATACCTCTTCTGGGAGGACTTTGGGAAGTACCTGAGTGTCCGGAGCCAACTCTCTGAAGTGAGCCATCTGATGATGGGAGAGGGCATCAGTGACATCATTGTCCTGTCCTGGGACATGCTTAGCATGAATGACAATATTGTACTGCAAGCAGCACAGAGTAAAGGCCCGGACCAGTTTCATAACCCTGGCCAATTTAGAGGTCAAGTCATTGACTACGCGGACCACTGCTAAGTTATCACACCAGAAAAGTACTGTGGAATTAGCCCAGGTGAGAGACCACAGCCAAAGGGCTCCTGCGATATGGAAGTGCTCCAAAAAGGTGAGGTCTTTGGTGATGCCTATGGAAGCCCATTGCCGTGGCCATGTACCAGCGCACCACCTGCCTCGCCAAAAGATACCAAAGCCATGTGTGCCTTCTGCATCCATGTGAACCTGAAAGTCAGTGTGCAGGTAGACCTCAGACCTCCAAAAAGAAACCCCATTGAAATAATGTAAGAAAGGCAACCAGACCTGAAGGTTTCAGGGAGGAGGAGAGTCTCACTCTATGGTGTGGTTTCTTAAGGCCGACAGAGGCCATGCAGAGATGTCTGAGGAAGGCCCTGCCAGGAGCAATCACTTGACAAGCAAAGTTTGGGTGGCCGATTATTTCTTGGAACTGCTTAAGTGACGCCTTGTGCTGGGCCAGAAGGGCCAGAATGCATTTCTGCAAGGCTGCCAATTTATCAATGGGCAGGTGACTAGTTTGGTGTATGGTATCCAGCTCAATACCCAAAAAGGTCAGGGTAGTGGCTGGGCCCTCAGATTTTTCTTCTGCTAGGGGTACCCTGAGGTCTTGGGCTACATTTGTATACAGTTCCCCAGGGAACGAACACCCAGGTAGCTGATCCGGACCAATTCACTTTGAGGTACCAACAGCACTGGCTGCTGGCTCCCGTCTGTGTGACATGGCATAACCAGCCCACACACAGATCCCTGGCACACGAAGACACCCGGATCCCCTTTCAACAAGTAGGAGATTACCCATTTTGCAATTGCACAGTGGATGTGGGGGATCACCCTTCAGGGGAACCTCACCCCACTCCCAGCTGCCTCCCTTCATATATCCAAAACAACAAGAGGGTGAACATGTCCCTCAACCAAATCCAGGCCACCTATTCGGCTATCCTGAATGTACTACTCCACGGTCTTCCCCAAGGGGTATTCTGGATCTGTGGCTCCTGGGCAGGACGAGTCCTTCCAGCTGCTTGGAATGGATCATGTACTTTAGGTACCCTCATGCCTGCCGGTATCCAATTCTACTCAAAACACCAGCCCGCATCTGCCTGGGAGCCACCCCACTATCTCTATAGGCAGAAACGGGCTTACAGTGAGGAGAAAGGATATGACCCAGACCACACTTTCCTAACTGAAGGCCAACACTTTGCTTCCATCCTCTTTCCTGCCTGGGGAGTCGCTTTATTTTTTAAAATTATTATTTATTAAAAAATTTCTGTAAAACAAACAAAGAAACAACAATAATAGTGCAACCCCACCCCCCGGGACCATCCAGTTCTTCCTGGATTCTTCCTTTTCTTCTCAATCTTTTATTGTTTTGGAATTCTTCTTAGAATCCTCTTCTCCAGAACTGTGTTGCAATATTCCTCGGATCTTTCCCTTTCCCTTCTACTAATACAAAGTCTATAAATTTTCCCCAAATATCATAAAAATGTCCTTCTTCATTTCTCCTCGTTTGACTTTTAAGCTACAGGACAATTTGTCATTTATAGCTATATCCCAAAGTTCATTATACCAATCTTCCATCCTGAGATCTATTTTAGATTTCCAATTTCTTGCTATAATTAGTCTTGCAGCTGTCATAAGATTTGCTATTAATCCTTTTGTTGATAAACATCATAATCTTTACTGGTTAACAAGGATAACAATGCTATCTCTGGTTTGCAATCAATGTCTAATTGAGTCATTTCTCTTAACTCTAAAAAAACCAATCTCCAAAACTTTTGAACCACTTCACATTCCCACCAAAGATGCAAATATGTACCTATCTTTTTCTCACATTTCCAGCACATTTTCAAATATTCAGTATTTACTCTATTCAACCTGAGTGGTGTCAGGTACCATCTTAATACCAATTTAAAGTAATTTTCCTTTATCCTTACAGATAATGATCTCAAGATTCTCATGTTCCACATTTTACCCCACTCTTCTTTTTTTATTTCTATATTAAGATCTTGTTTCCAAATCTCCCTCAAGGAGTCCAACTTCTCATCCAAAGAGTCCCCCATTATTATATATATTTTACGTACTAATCCTTTCCCTATATTTTCTTTATCAGTTTCCAACGATAACAAAAACTGTTCAAACTTTGTACATTCTCTGAGTTGACTGTTTCTTCTCACCCAATCCTTCATCCATTTTTCTAACTGGATATACTTTATCCATATTAAACCACTGGGTTGTAAAGTATTCTTTATATCCTGTTTTGTTTTAATTTTACCCAGCCAATCTTTTAATCTAGCCATTTTCCTTGCTTCAAATAATCTTAAATGTTGCTTCATAGGGAAGTTTTCCAGATCTGTTATTAAACATAATGGGGAACCTTTGGTGATATTATTTTTCGATACTTATTCCATGTGCTTATTAAAGCATTCAATAGGGGGTTCTTTATCTCTACCTTATTTTTAAGATGGCTAAACAGAAGCTTATTTATATCACCCTTTATATCTGATGACTCCAACTTCCACCATATTAAATTCTCTGGTCTATATAAAATTTCCCCCAGACAACTAAATTGATTGGCAATGTAATAATTTCTTAAGTTGGGTATACCTAGTCCTCCTTTTTGCCATCTGTACCATAGACTTTTATTTATTCTTGATTTTTTACCCCCATTACAATACCTGTTTATCATTTCTTGCAAAATTTTGAAATCCTTTTCTAGAAACTGAACAGGTAGCATCCTAAAAATAAAATAAAATTAATTTTTGTTAATATCTTCATTTTTACCAGTGCTATTCTACCAAACCAAGATAAATTCAATTTGGTATAACTTTGTATTCTATTCTTTATCTCTTCTTTTAACTTTAAGAAATTATTTTCTTTAGTCTTGATAAACTCTTCGCAAAGTTCTATTCCTAGATATTTGATACTTTTGGAACTTTTCAGCCCAAAAGTAGCCATTGCCTTAAGTTCTTCTCTATCATAATTAAACAGTAAGCTTTCTGACTTCTGCCAGTTTACGCACAATCTAGTTACTTTCCCAAATTCGTCTAAAGGAGATTTTAATCTTGGATTTTTTTCTATTGGGTCCAAAATTGTCAAAAGGGCATCATCTGCAAATTAAGTAATTTTGGTTTCCCCCTCTTTCCCGATACCTTTAATAAATTCATCTTCTCTTATTGCATTGGCCAGAAGTTCAATAACAATGCAGAAAAGTACTGGAGAGAGAGGACATCCTTGTCTAGTTCCTCGGCCTAGGGTAATTTGTTCTGTCATTCCATGATTAACTATTATTGAAGAGGTGCCTTCAGAATACAATTGATTTATCACTCTTAATTTTTTTCCCCAAATCCCCATTTTTCTAACAATATTTTTAGAGCAGACCATTGAACACAATCAAAGGCTTTATAAAGGTCTAGAGATAACATACCTGCTTTATTATTGCTTTTTCCCATTTGATAGAGAATATTCAAAGTTCTTATTATTATGTTCGCCATTTGTCTACCCTTAATAAAGCCACATTGATCATCTTTAATATATTTAGCTATAAACTTATTCATTCTTTTAGCCAGAATTGCAGTAAAAATCTTGGTGCCCTGATTTAATAAGGATATAGGTCTATATGATCCAATATCCATTAAATTTTCATTGGGTTTAGGTATTAAAATAGTTAATGAGTTGGTCCAGGATTTTGGAACTTGTTCTCCTTCCATTATTTCATTCTAAATCCATCTCTCTCTCTCTCTCTCTCTCTCTCTCTCTCTCTCTCTCTCTCTCTCTCTCTCTCCTCTCTCCTTCTCCTTTTCTCTCTCCCCCCTTTAACCCATCTTCCCTGGATGTGCTTTAAACGTGTTCCTGCTCTATCTTATGGCTTCTATACCTATAATCTGGGGCAAGGGGGTTATGGCAAAGGAAGAAGACATCATGGCGATTCCATGAGGCAGTCACATCTTCTAGAAGCAGACTCCATTCTTCATCAAAATTCCAACACATCGCTTCTGCAGCTGTTTCCCGGATTAAGACCCAGCCCGGGGCTTCTCATTTTCACAACAACACATCTCTCAGGAACTGTCTGGCAGCCCCAGGGCTTATCCCATCGACTCTCCAGCACCCCATTGACTTTCATATCAACTCTCTCCGGCCCCCTGTGGACTCTTCAATCTTCCCAAGTTTACCTGGACCCAAGGACAATACCCTGTTCCCCTTTTTCATTGTCACGTCTTGATAACCCAATTAAAGGACAGATTTGGTGTAATAACACCTGGGCAGGTATCCGGTTCCAGCTCATCGGAGACATCTCCTGACCGCCCAGGACCACTCCTGGACAAGCCCCCAGACTGCAGCGATTGGACATCCTGGAAGACCTTCCCCTTGCCTACCCCTGGGAGATGCCGCTCGGTGGGAGGGAAAAGGGGAACTAATAAAAATGTTGTTTCTTTGTCTTTGGGGCTGGACATCTTAGCTCTGTCTCAGCTAGTGTTCACCTACTGTTTCTTTTTTGAGCTCAATAAAACCAGTATTTCTCTGGGATCTCTCTCCTGCTGGATTCTTTATTGGGTCTTTGGGCTCCAGCAGAACTCAGTGGGATTAGCCTTGCTGAAGCCACATTTTAAAATACATTTTAAATTCAACAAAGTTCATTAAATTAATGAATTAATACACACATTTGTTCCTTAAATATGATGAATTTATTGTCAAATTGATTTAAGGACTGTATCATAAATTGATGAATTAATGTGCAAATTTGATTATAATAAATTGATGAATTAATTGCACTATTGATTTACTCAAGGACTATATTATTATTATTATTATTATTATTATTATTATTATTATTATTATTATTATTATTATTATTATTATTATTATTATTATTATTATTATCTGATTGATTATGTAAAGCACAAAACTGATTGGACAATCAGCCAATAGTGTAATATAATTGATCTTAATGCAATTGGGGAAAAGGATAGTGTGCAAATCAATGGAGCCTCCTCAATCAATTAGACTGAAGAAATTGATTTAAGCGTAATTATATATGAATTAATTGCCACCAAAATAGGTTGTAAAGGGAAATCATGAATGGCACTAAGCATTTGCAGTGATCACAGCATATCAAATTTTTAAATTGCAACAGCACAGCAAACAAGGGGGAAGGCTGTACTGGGGAATTGAACTTCCAAACTCTGACTCCAAAGACAGTTACCCAAACCACTGAGCTATTAAGCCAGCTGAAGGCAAAGTACGGCTGAAACAAAGGTGGAAAGAAGGGAGGTGAGGACAAGCAAGGGGGCAGTGTCGAGAAGTTGCAAGCAGTAGCTAATTAAGGCCTGTGCACAGCAAAAAGGCAGAGCAGGGCTGCAACAAAGGCAGGGGGAAGGGAGGCGAGGACAAGCAAGGCGGCAGAGTTGAGAAGTTGCAAGCAGTAGCTAATTAAGGCCAGTTGTTTAAGTTGATAAGTGTATCGGGAGAACAAAGGGGGGATTGGCTTGCAAGAAAGAACAAAGTGCCTGGGATCACTGATCAACACATGACCAAGATGCCGGCAGCAAGCCCCCCATATGAGCGAGACCCCAAGTGAAACATGCTCGGGGTCGCCTCAGGTAAACAGTTGTCTCCACGCCAGCTGATTCTTCCCTTCTCTCACAACCTCCCCCTCTCACAGCCCAACAAAAGTCAGGAAGCTCAAAAAAGGGGAGCCGCGGCTCCCCTGTGGGAGGGAGAAGATGAGAGATCCAATCAGTTTCAAGATCAGAAAAAGATAAGCCATCACCTGCTGGTTCAGTCAGCAAATTCATAAAGGTAAGCCACGGCTCTGCTGGAATAGGGAGAAGCAGAGAGATCCAATCAGTGAAATAACTGGAAGAAAGATAAGCCACAGCCTGCTGGCTCCTTTAAGCAAATGAGTTGCCCTGCTGTCCTCAGGCAGGCTCAGCTAATGTACACTATATTTATCAAACGGCAAGCAAAGCGTAAGGGGGTGCAAAGGGGGCAGATCAGGACAACACTTTGGTACAAAGTTGTGGTGTGCAATATGCGCCCGGGCTTTTTTTTTAAAAACAAGTTCTCCCTCAGAGAGAAACAAGGGTGAAGGAAACAAGAAAAGTGGTGATGGTGGTCCGTGCAAGGGAACAAAGGCAAAACGTAACAACTATTGCTTAAAGTGGAAAGGAGCCAGATTGCAGGGGGTGCTGAGAGGGGTAAGACAAAAAAAAAAAAAAAAAAGAAGGGATGGGGAGGTTCGCGTGCAGGGAAAGACGTTACCCAGCGAGCCTCAATTGAGACTCACTTAAAACACGTAGTTGCTGCTGGTGAAGGTGGTCTGCGATGATCACCGTTTGGTAATTCTCCATCGTCCCCACTGTTCCTTCAATTCCAGGCAAGCCCGCTAGGCAACCCTCAAGGTAGGACAATCCCACCTCGTGGCCAAAATGGCTGCACGAGGATGCTGTATAACAGAGGCGTTGTCCTGAGGTGTTGCTCTGAGCATGGCTGGGAGACAAAGACCCCTTTGATGGGCTGCTAGCCCCTTACCTAGAGGCTATTCCCAGGGGTCAGCTGACCAGTGGTCATCCTCTGGCCATTCTCGCCAGCTGTGCTGGCAATGCCTGACTGGCCAGCCTGGTAGCTAGCCAGCGTTTCTCTGTCGGGCGGGGGACAAAAAAGCCCCTCCCAGGAGAAGCCTGGTTGAAGCCAGGCTTTAGTACCAAGATTTGAGTCAAGTCCCGAGTATGGGATGGAGGCTGAGAGAGCATATGCAGACATTCAGAGACAAATACAAAAGTGGAACAGGTGATACCTTTAGGCTACTATAAAAATAACAAAACATGCAGAGACAGTTGACGTGGCCTGCCTTCTGCCTGGGGCCTGCTTCCGCACATACTTACTTGGCAAGTGAAATACCATGATCGTGAATGTGAGTCCTCAGAATCAGTGGGCCTGTCTCTTACCGCTCACACCCCACTGCCTATCTGCTCCTGTCACTGCATACTGCTGTCCTCAGAAACAAGAAACAAGCTTGGCTTCCCTTCAAGGAGATTGAGCATGCCCAGATGCAGCTCACAAACATCCTGGAAGAGATCTTTCTTTCTTTCTTTCTTTCTTTCTTTCTTTCTTTCTTTCTTTCT
>JAHTLZ010000348.1:266666-296200 GCA_023846285.1 Phrynocephalus versicolor
TATCTATCTATCTATCTATCTATCTATCTATCTATCTATCTATCTATATACACACTAGAGATTGGCATGACCAGGAATTTTTTTTTTCGAGTTATCGTTTTTCGGGATGGGTCCGTTTCTGCTCGTTTCCGTTTTTCGCGAAATTTTTCAAAAATTTGTCATTTCGTGGTGTCGTTTTTTCTTCTGTCGTTATATTGGTTTGGGGGGTAGCGGGCTCCTGGAGGCACCTCTGAGGTGGGTGCCTCCTCTGGCCCGCTATAAAGGGAAAGTGGGCTCCTGGAGGCACCCGTGGGTGCCTCCTATCCTCACCCACTGCAAAAGGGCATGCATAGCCATATGGATATGCATACCAAGTTGCAGACGCAGCAGACTGGCAGAGGCACCCCTCTTTTGGGGGTGCCTTCCCTGCATCAGTCAGGCCTCGGGGGCATGGTTTGCTGCATGTCACACATGCTGCCGAGCCGAGCCTGCAGGAGTCACCCAGAGCCAGACTGGTGGACTCTCTGCACCCGCTGCGTCTCACTAAGAAGGGAAAGGTATGTGTGTAGTGCAATGCAAGTAGATCTGGCTTAGGGTTAAGACGGGTTAGCACAAGGGCTAGGGTTAGGCTAGTTACGGGTGAGGTTAGGGTGAGTATTGGGGTGCACCTCTAGGTGCCTCTCTGACCCACTTAGAAGGACAGTGTACTGGCGTATGGGTTAGGCTTAGGCTTAGGGTTAGGGTTCAGGCTACGGTTAGTGGGCTTTTTATGCCCGATTGGCACATCCCAGAAGTCTCTGTGGTCAACCTGGCCAAGTGTCCATGCGATTGGTGGAATGGCTCCAAAAATTTGCATGATCACTCCCATGGCCAGCCCATCATTGCGCAGGTGTAAAATAAAATAAAATAAAATAAAATAAAATAAAATAAAATAAAATAAAATAAAATAAATGGAGAGAGGACAGAGGAGACATTTTGTTGCAAGAAAAACCCACTGCTACTGTAAAAATTCTGGCAGTTTTAAAATAGCAATTTCCGCATGTTTCTGTGGTACTTGTTGGCTTGTGTGTTTTTGTTTTTTGGACCACGATTTAAAAAAAAATATTGCGGTCTCCGCCCCATTTTCGATCCCCCGCCCGCACCGCATGGCATGGCGAGACGAGAGCAGCCAAGGAGGACAGGAGAGGGGGGGGAGGCCGGGGACCCCCCCCAGAAACCACCCCTCCTCTGGTAGGTGCCCTCACTCAGGCAGGCATATTTCTGCCTGCTTTTTGGGCCGGGAATCGGGGCGGCGGGGGTTTTAAAACTTTTTTCTGTGTCGCTTGAATTGCGGCAGCCGGCGGCGAGTCCGGCTTGTTGCGAGCGACTACGATGAGGATTTCCCCCACCACCAGAGCAGCCCAGGACAGGAGAGGGGGGGTCAACCACTCCTCTGGTAGGTGCCCTGAGCCCTCACTCAGGCAGGCATATTTTCGCCTGCTTTTTGGCCGGGAATCGGTTTTTTTTTTAACTTTTAAAAACTTTTTTTCTGTGCTGCTTGGCATCGCAGGATCGCCGTGATACCAGGAACGACAACGACAAATCAGACCCAATTTTTCTTTAGTCAGTTCGAGTTCGAGTTCTGGCGGAGTAATTGTCGTTTCGTTTTCCGTTCCGTAACGGAAACGAGTAACGGAAACGGAAACGAGAATTTCGTCAAGTCGTGCCCATCTCTAATACACACACACACATTTTAATGTGCATTAAAGTCTCCAAGTAATATTGTTTGCACTCTGGGAAATTTTATCTCAAGATTATCTATCTATCTATCTATCGATCGATCGATCGATCCTAGAGCAGATTATTAAACAGTCAGTCTGCAATTATTTAACAAACAATGCTGTCATTACAAGAAGTCAACATGGATTTCTTAAAAACAAGTCATGCCAGACTAATTTGATCTCTTTCTTTGATAGAATTACAGGCCTGGTGGATGAGGGGAATGCTGTGGATATTGCTTTTCTTGACTTTAGTAAGGCCTTCAATAAGGTTCCCCATGGTATTCTTGCTAAGAAGTTAATAGAAAGTGGGAAAGATAGTGCAACTGTTAGGTGGATTTGTAATTGGTTGACTGATCACACCCAAAGGGTGATCATAAATGGCCTCTCTTCAGCTTGGAGAGACGTGACCAGTGGGGTGCCCCAGGGTTCTGTTCTGAGTCCATTGCTGTTCAATATCTTTATTAATGACTTGGAGGAAGGAATAGACAGTATGCTAATTAAATTTGCAGATGATACCAAATTGGGAGGGGTTGCTAATTCCCTAGAGGATAGGATGAAAATCTAAAAGGACCTTGACAGATTAGAATGCTGGGCCAAAGCTAA
This sequence comes from Phrynocephalus versicolor, assembly GCA_023846285.1. Lineage (NCBI taxonomy): Eukaryota > Metazoa > Chordata > Lepidosauria > Squamata > Agamidae > Phrynocephalus > Phrynocephalus versicolor. The sequence goes on from JAHTLZ010000348.1 coordinate 269,009, forward strand.
CGTAATGGATTTCAATAGAGGGAAATGTAGGGTGCTACATCTAGGTAAAAAGAACGAATTGCACAGATATAGGATGGGGGACACCTGGCTGGAGAATAGTACCTATGAAAGGGATTTGGGAGTCTTGGTAGACCACAAATTGAAAATGAGTCAGCGGTGTGATGCAGCGGCCAGGAAAGCCAATGTGATTCTTGGTTGCATCAGTGAACCATAGTGTCTAGATCAAGGGAAGTGATAGTGCCACTCTATTCTGCTTTGGTCAGACCCCACCTGGAACGGCTTAGGGAACTGGGAATGTTTAGCCTCTCTAAAAGAAGGCTGAGGGGGGGGATATGCTAGCTATGTTTAAATATTTGAAAGGATGTCATATTGAAGAGGGAACAGGTTTGTTTTCCATGCCTTCAGAGACTAGGACTCGGGGCAATGGTTTCAAACTACAGGAAAAGAGATTCCATTTGAACATTAGGAAGAACTTCATGACAGTTAGAGCTGTTCAGCAGTGGAATATGCTGCCACAAAGGGTGGTGGAGTCTCCTTCTTTGGAGGTTTTTAAGCAGAGGCTGGATGGCCATCTGTCGAAAATATTGTGTTGGGGTTCCTGCATGGCAGGGGTTTGGATTAGATGGCCCTTGAGGTCTCTTTCACCTCTATGATTCTATGATTCTATGATTCTATTTTAGTCTTTTATTCCACAGTTTGACGAGGACTGGGTTGGGGGGAATTCATTGGGAGCTCCCTAGGGGGCGTCCCTGAAGTTGAGGTTCTCCATCTCCCTCCATTGCCCCCCCCCTTCCACCTATGCCTCCGATGTGCCTTGGATTGCCTAGTCCACTGACTCGCAGGGGTCGCTCTGGGTTCATTCTATGGCTGCACCCTGGGTTTGGACTCTCCATCTGCCACCCCTTCCCCCCCTTACCCCGGCCTTTCCACCCGTGCCTTGGCCTTTGTGCTTTTATTTTGTGCTTTTATTTTATTTTTATTTAATTTAATTTTACTTTATTTTATAGTTTGGTTATTTTTATCACTGTTGTAGTTTTATTTTACTTATTACTGGATTATGTTGTAATTCTCCTTTGTTAGTTTAGTTGTAATTCATTTTCTGTTGTTGTTAGGTTCCCCCCCCCTTTTTTTCCCTTTTTTTTTTTTGGTCACCATGGCAGGGACTCATATTCCAACTGTGATGGGCCGTAGACGATACACTTTGGGTCGGTGACTATGTCAGGCTAGAAGACTACGGGTCAGGCATCTTGCGCCTGTCCTACGTTCTGAACCCCCATCTCACTGTCACGTGTCCGAGAGCCATCCCACCAGGGCCTCCAATCTATCCTGTCTCCTACTGAACGTTAGGTCGGCCCACAACAAGATCCCTGTCATTTATGATTCCATCGTTGACGGGAGGGCCGACCTGGTCTGTATTACCAAGACCTGGGTGGGTGCATGGGGAGGGCTTCGCTCACCCAGCTGTGCCCTCCTGGGTTCTCGGTTCTGGGAGCAGGCAGGTTGGAGGGCCAGAAGGAAGGGGGGTTGCCATTGTATACAGGGATTCTCTTCTTGTCAGCAGGGCCGCGACATTGTTTAGTCCGGGCTTGGAATGCCTTCACCTGTTGGTGGATCAGCGGGAAAGTTTTGGCATTGTTCTGGGTTACTGTGCTCCCCGCAACCCAGCTCAATCCCTCCCAGAGCTCTCGGAGTTCATCTCCGCGGCACTGTTGAGGTCCCCTCGCCTTTTGGTTGTGGGGGACTTCAACGTGTATGCTGGTGGTGGGCTATCTGGTGTAGCTCTGGAATTCATGGAGTCCATGACCTCCATGGGTCTGTCCCAGCATATTTCTTGTCCCTCCCACAGATCTGGGCATACCCTGGACTTGGTGTTTACCTCCATGTCAGGGGATTCCTATCTGGAGGTGGGGAACATCGTTTCCCTCCCTGTGTCATGGTCAGATCACCACCTGCTGTCTTTTCCCCTGTCAATGATGGGGGGGGGGCGGGTGTGGGGACCTGCAGCGCCCAGTTTGGGCCCACCCCCGTCGGCTTCTGGATCCAGCTCGGTTCCGTGAGGCCTTCGGGGAGCTTCCTGGTGGCCTGGCTGACGATCCGGCCGAGACCGCGGTTGACCGATGGTTTGAGACAGCTTCCCGTGTTATTGACCGGATCGCCCCCAAGCGTCTCCTCCGCTGCAGAGCTTGACCTTCGCCGTGGTTTACGGCGGAGTTAAGAGCAATGAAGCAGGGATGGAGGAGACTAGAGAGCAGCTGGAGGCAGAGCCAGACAGCATTCAATAAGACCGCAGTCATCATCCAGACTAGGCACTACTCTAGAGCGATCAGGGAGGCCAAAACATCTTATTACTCCCTGAGAATTGGTGAAGCCTCGAACCGCCAAGCGGAGCTCTTCCAGGTGGTCCGAGACCTCAACAATCCTAGTTTGGCTAGGCCTTCTCCTACTGATTTCAGTAGTGAGAACCTTGCAGTCTATTTTTGATCTAAAATAGAGGCCATCCGGGCCGGCTTCAAATCCGGTTGCACTAGCCCTTACCCACCATCCCCAGTTGCTGCGCCACCCCTTTCTTCTCGGTTGGATGAGCTTGGGCCTGTTACCTCCTTGGAGGCCTCCAGGGTGATTGCCCACTGCAGGCCCACGTCCACCCCCTTCGATCCTTGCCCTTCCTGGCTGATAAAAGCTGCCAGAGGGAGCATGCCTGAATGGGCCTCCATCACTGCCACCAGCTCCTTCGGCGAGGGGGTCTTCCCCTCTCGTCTGAAGGAGACGGTAATAAAGCCCATTCTTTAAAAACCTGGCCTGGCATCAGACCAATTGGCAAATTATTGTCCAATTGCCAATGTTCCCTTCATGGGCAAGGTCATCAAGAGGGTGGCCGCAATCTGGATACAATCATTTTTGGAGGAACAACATTGCCTTGATCCATTCCAGTCTGGCTTCAGGCCCGGCCGGGGGACTGAGACAGCTTTGGTCGCGCTGCAAGATGACCTAATCTGTTGCTCTACCCTGCTGGTTCTCCTGGATTTGTCAGCAGCCAGGCTGGTGGTTGGCGCCCGTCGTTATGATTGCCTCACCCCAGTCCTGGCTTGCCTGCATTGGTTGCCCGTTGCGTACCGGATCAGATTCAAGGTCTTGGTTTTAGTTTATAAAACCCTCCCTGGCTTGGGCCCGGACTACCTGACAGAGCGTATCGCCCAGCGATCAACCTCGGCCCGTCCAGTTTGGCAGTCGCGAGCGCACTTGCTGAGGGTTGTTCCCCCTATAGAGGCCCGGAAAACTACCACCCGTAACCGGGCCATCTCGGTGGCGGCCCCCTCGTTGTGGAACAGCCTTCTTAGTGAAGTGCGCTCTGCAGCGTCTCTGCTGGCCTTCCGCAGAGCCTTAAAAACCCATCTCTTCTGCGAGGCCTTTGGTGACCATGTTTAATTTGCCTTTTTTCTTCTTCTTTCCTCCGCCGTCTGTTTGCCATTCGCTGCCCCACCAGCTAGTAATGCTGTTTTAGCCAAGGGTGCTGTTTATGTTTATGCTGTAATTTTAACTGCTTATTGTATTGTGTTTGTTTTGTGTGTATTGTAAAATTGCTGCACTGGTCAGCTCACTGTAAGCCGCCCAGAGTTCCCCCGGGAAGATGGGCGGGATACAAGTCCAGAAATAAATAAATAAATAAATAAATAAATAAATAAATAAATAAATAAATTTTGTGCCATTAAAAGATTTTTGGAACCTGTTGTTGTTGTTGTTGTTGTTGTTGTTGTTGTTGTTGTTGTTGTTGTTGTTGTTGTTGTTGTTGTTGTTGTTGTTAGTCAGTCATCGGGAGCTTAATTTAAGCTTAATTAACCTTAACAGGTTAACAGTGCTATTTTAGAAGATTCTTTAGAAGGGAAACCCTTTTAACTGGAAAGTGAAATGTTCCCCTAGTTCAGTCCTTCTGTCTGAACATTCTGGTTTAATGTATTTTTATGATGAATTAACAGAATCAGGCCCATCTTATTAACAATAGTTTGCCAATAATCACACTCTGACCAACCAGGAAGCTCATTTTTCCATTTTCTGGAGCTGGCATTCCTCAAAGTACTGGATTAAATTCTGAGTATTTCAATTCCCGAACCCTATCTTGAAGGAAATTCTAATGTAATGCCTGTGCTGAGTGACATTTATTCCCTCTCTCCAAAACATACACACAGAAGAAGTAGGCTTGCCGAGTGAATTATTCCTCAAAACACCCTTTTACACCGTTTGCATCCAGTGTTCAGTTTTCTATCATAACTACATTCCATCATACTTGAATATTCATTTCACTTGTTAATACAATACAAAAAGGGTTATCATATATAGTTACATTATGATAGCAGTGGCAGGCACTAATATGATCCAACAGTAATTTAATTTGGAGGGTCTTGCTTTCCTGGAATATAACTGTGGGGTTCTGTGTCACAGTCTCAACATTGTCTACAGAGTCAGCTTTTTGACCAAAATATGTACAGACAAACTCAAGTAGTGATAATAGCTCAGCAGCTTACTACTCATAGGAAAGAGTCAAATTTCATTCAAGAGTCCGGAAGAGTTCTTTGGAAACATTAAAAAAACACAGCCATTAACATATCAGGTCAGCTCTCTCAATGATCCACAGAATACCCTCTTATGCTCACCACCATTCTCAGAGAGATGCCAAGCAGGGGAATATAACAGAACCTGACTGCCATTTGCATTAGTTAACCACTTCTCACTCAAACACAAAACAACTGCCAGGGCTATTTTCCAACAAAATCTCTAGGCAACTATTCCTCAGGGTTACCAAGGAATCAAAATGCCTAGAAGAAATGCCTTTTTCAGATTAACTCTGTGCACTCAAGTACACGTCGATGGACCTGAAATGTATTGGACTGTTAGTCCACAAGGAATTTACATGGATTTGTAGGGCTTCTGCTTCATGCAACATGGTACACAGCATTCCCTGCTATCTGTATCAAGAAATAAATCTCAACTAAATTCCCGCAGGGCTGATATTTTATGCTCAAGAATAGGGCACTACATATTCAGGAAAGGTATGTGTGTTTGCAGCAAATTTTAATTTGAAGTTACTCCCAGGAGTATGCAGTTGGGGTATTTCTTTGCTTACTGGGGATTTACCTGAGCCTATAGGAGGGAAGTGAAATGTTAAAAAAATATGACATCTGATTTAACTATGTCTTCTGGATTTGAAAAAAAAGTGTTAAATGAAGTTTAATATTCTTCCCCATCTTTCTGTATTTGCTGATTTGCTCCATGTCAAGATGAGTGGAGTAGCAAATATTATCAATTATTATCTCAGTTTTCTCCTTAATACCAGAATTTATGAATCACCACCTTGTGTTTTCAACATCAGTAGTATGCAGATTCAAAACCAAGAGCAGCAGAAAAGATCAAATTCAGCAGGCACCAAGCTTTAGCAAAGAAAAGGAAGGGTTCTTGATGGAGACAAACAGAAAGACATCCATCCTGGGAATCCGCAAAATCCAGTATGTGAACTGGGAAGTCAAAGGGACCTATCCCCATATGTAGCTGCAACAGGTTCAAGGGCCATAATCAGCTGCGTGTATAAGTCCCTGTAAATTGTTCCCTCGTGCAGAGGAGTTAACTAATGAAGAAAAAAAGTCAGGGTTTTTTGGATTTTTCCTTGCTTGGTGTCTCTTTGGGAGTGGTAGTGTGAACAATATACTACCATATTGCTAAGAGTAGTGTTGTCAACATTCAGGCTAGCCTTTGAAAAGTAAAGTTTAGAATTGCTTTTCCTGCTGGCAACATGAGCACAGTTTTGCACAGATGTATTCTGCCATTTCCTGGTATTTTAAGTCATGGTGGCTCAGTGGACTAAGGCTCTGAAAACTGTTGACTTCAAAGTCAGCAGCTCGGTGGTTCGAATCCTGGGTGCCACGCAGTGGAGCGAGCTCCCACTGTTCAGCCCAGCTCCTGCCAACCTAGCAGTTCGAAAGCATGTAAAATGCAAGTAGATAAATAGGTACCGCCGTAAAAGGTGGGAAGGTAAAAACAGTGTTTCCTTGCAGCCATGCTGGCCATATGGCCATGGACTTGCACAACACTGGCTCTTCCGGCTTGAAGACGGAGATGAGCACTGCCCCTAGAGTCAGACACGACTAGCACGCATGTGCGGGGAGAACCTTTACCTTTTTTTTTTTTTGAAAAGTACAATATCCCACAGTCATAAACTGGAGGTTTTATTTAAAAAAAAAGATTTCCTGTCTATGTAAAACTGCACACACATTCTGACAGAAACATCCCTTACCGGTAGAATTAACAAATGCAAGACAACCCCAGAAGATGGGCAAATGATCTACAATATCATTGCAGGTGTACAGTAGATCCAAGAATGGCTGGAATGTGGCTGTGGTACCCATGAGCCAAAACATTTTGAAGGGCTGATTTGGACTTAAAGAGATGGTTTTGTACTTAACAAAATGGAAAAGTAAAAGTGCAAGTGAGTGCAACACATATAACAGAGAAACATACACACTCTTTGACTTGTCAGATATACTAATGTTGACATGTCAGTTATACACAATGCCAAATAGAAAGCTGTCTTCCACTTTCTTACACTTTCCATGGGGAAGGTAGCTTGAGGAAAGAAAAGCTATATTGTTTAGAGATGGATGTATCATTTTGGAAGGGGAATTGTTCAAAAATGAAACACACAAGCACAGCTGGTGCTCAGAAGGCAGTCCCACCCTCCGGAACAAACTCAACCACTGTTTTACGTTGCTGTAGCTCATGCTGGGCAAAATTCCAACCAAGAAGCAGCCTCCAATGCATCATCTTTCCATCTCCCTGATACTGGCCAATCAGGAGCTGTGCAAGGACATGCATCATCCCACCTCCCTGTCTGGTAGATAGCTCAGATAGTCACGCCACATCAGGTGACTTGATGGCAGAGAACACCTCTCTTTTATGTTTTGTTTTGAGATGTTTTTTTTAATTACTCAATGACTGTCCATTGACAAGACTGTTGGGATGACTGAAATTATGACATGGTTGTTGAGCATTTATCACTGGTGGTTGAACTGTATATATGGGATTAATTAAAAAAATGGAGATCAGCTTTTCGTTTTGGAAATATTCAGATTCCGAAATGAATCACAGGAGCCCAGGTGGCATTTGGAAGAGGAGGAATGCAATCAACAAATCCCTGACCTTGCACTGGACTCATGTGGGGTTAAACTCCAATGAGGAAGAAACCTCTGATGTCATCTTTCCTTCTCCCTGGTGCTGGACAATCAGACAGGAAGGTGGGATGATGCAAGTGATTTTGCTGAGAGACACAAAGGCTGATACACCTGCAATGAGAAGGAATGTGGCATATTGGCGGCTCTGGTCCTGGTTCATCTACCTCTTCCAACACTTATCATTATTCCACTTTCTGGCAATGTAGATTAGCCTTCTGGCATTGTCGCTTCCAATGCCACACATTGGGCTATCTTTCTAATAGCTCAGCCCACCCCATCCCAGAGGTCTGTTCAAGCTCACATTTAACCCCAGTAGCTGTGATGAGGCATTTAACAAAGATAATGGTGTTTTCATCCTTTAGGACTCTCTACCAACTCCCCAGTCCAAGGATCTTCTGTAACCATGTAATCTCTGTCTTTGGTGGATCTAAGGGTTCTACTATCTTCCCTGCTTGTGTGGTAGGCTTCTCCCACCATCCCTCTTGCATCTCCCATGTCACTATTTCCACTTCCTCTTCTGCATCCTCGGACTTCTGTATCACCATGTCAGGTGTCTTTTCTCTACTTTCCTTGTTGGTTTGTCTCCCCTTTCCTCCAGCACTGCTTTTATAGTTCCCATCAACCAGTTTCCTTCTGCCCCCTCTTTCTCTCATAGAGGGCACTCTGGGGGCAGTACAGTGAGTCCTGTTCCCAGAACTTGCTTGATTTGGAATGGGCTCAGTTTTGGTAGAAATAGGCTGTGTTTGCACAGCAGTCTATGAGTGTTAGTGCTCTTCAGGTGATGGGTCCTGAGGCTCTAACCAGAGCTCCGTCTATGTAGTGCAGTTCCTTGATTCTGGCTTGCCAGTTTTTGTTTCCTGGGGCCTTGGGCTCAAGCTGGATGGCCCACTGCAGCCATTTCTGCCAACCTCTCCCTCAAGAATCTCTATGTAATACAGATATGTTATTCTTCCCTTAGGATGTTCACAAAGGAATTATTTTCTCAGATTTAATAATAATACACCCCCATTTTTTTAACTCCTATAATTTAGTGGTGTGTTCCACCCTTTTACATTTGTACCACTGCAGATACAGAAGAGGTTTTCAGTCCAACCAGACACCAACTAGACCCACCCATATTTAATGGTGGCCTTTTATTATCAGCAACATGTTATCAATATAGTGCACATTGTCTGGCATTTACTGACAAGTAAACCTGTCCTGAGATCTGCAGGGCCTTTATATACAAGTAGTTTGGCCTTGAAGTAGAAGGAGTCAATGTGTAAAGTTTTGAAGAAGCACGGTGTCTCTGTATCTGAATATAGAAGTGCCAAAAGATGTCCCAACAGAAGAAATAGATTGGGGGGTCACATTTTTAACTCTAGGCTACGAACTGATGGAGAGTAGGAAGAAAATTAAAAGGCTCTGCTTATTATTTATTATTTTAAAAGTATTTCTTTATTCCCTTCAAACTCTGTAGCCTGCTGTACCACCACAGTCACTAACTGGCAGATGTTAGACTCCTTAAGAGTAAGAAAGAGCCTTGAAAATAAATATGTTTCTCCTGATTAAGGGTCTCCTCCAGAACATCAAGTCACAGTTAGTTTCAAGTGGAGCAGAGGACAATGAAATACACAAAGCATTCAAATCTGTTCTTTCTCACTGATGCAACAACCCAGTAAATGTTGCCCATTTCAAAGGTAAAGTTGCCTCATTGCTTAGTTTATCTTGAATATGAGACTTAAGACTTGGCAATACTTTATTCAGTTAGATGTCCTGGATTCCCACCTTTTATCGCTCCCTCGATCTGTGTCTGGAGGCCGTTCTGGAATGGACCAGAGATAACCAGCTCAAGCTGAATCTGGAGAAGACAGAGGTTCTGTTCTTCGGGGCGCTCTCATCTGGGTACAATGGCCCCCTCCCTAGTCTGGGGGGTGTTTCCCTCCATCCTACGGACAGGGCCAGGAATCTGGGCATGGTGCTGGACTCGGCCCTCTCCCTGGAAGCCCAGGTGATGACTGTCTCCAGGGCCGTTTTTTTCCATCTCTGCAGGATCGCCCAGATCCTCCAGTATCTTGATGAGTCCTACCTGAGGACAGTTGTGCAGGCTCTGGTATCTCGAGGGTCGACTATTGCAATGCCCCCTACGTGGGGTTGCTCTTGTCCCTGGTCCGGAGGTTGCAGCGGGTGCAAAATGTGGCAGCCAGGCTGGTGATGGGTGCCCATAGATACGAGCACATCACCCCAGTCCTGGCTTGCCTGCATTGGCTCCCCGTTGTCTTCCGGATCAGGTTCAAGGTCTTGGTTTTGATTTTCAAAGCCCTCCACGGCTTGGGACCAGAGTACTTGGCGGAGCGTATCTCCCAAAGGACAACTGGGTCCAGACCCACTAGGCTGGCGCAGGCGCGCTCACTGAGGTTGCCCACACCCAGAGAGGCGCGGAAATCGCGTACGCGAGACCGCGTCTTCTCTGTGGTGGGCCCTGCACTCTGGAATCATCTCCCCAGTGAGCTGCGCCTGCTGGAGTCCCTGCCCGCCTTTAAGAAGGCTTTAAAGACCTACCTCTTTAGAGAGGCTTTTGGCGACCCCCTCTGTTAGTCTGTTTTTTTTTTTTGCCCTGGGTTCTGCCACCATCTTGATTCATCGCCTACTCCTTCTTTGTTTGTTGTCTAACATCTGTCTGTTTTTTATTGCTGTAAGCCACCCAGAGTTCCCTTGGAGAAGATGGGTGGGATACAAGTTTAATAAATAAATAAATAAATAAATAAATAAATCATGTCTTTCAGACCCGTATATAGTTAAAGTCTTAAAAGTAGCTTTAAAACTTTCACTTGAGCTGATGAAATAAAGAGCCAAGTGAAGTGTCAGTTAGGAGGGTCTCTGGCTGCATGAAGACTCCCTGCTGAGGGCAGAGATTGTCGCTGTTGAAACTGAAAGAGATTTTCCTGTGTGTGTAGGATTGAGGACATAACAGTAAAAGAAGTGTGTGTGTTAATAAAAGCAAGGGAAATATTTTATTAAGAGGGCTTCTAACTGGTCAGGGTTAAAGCCTAATGCAAAGGAAATTCTGATCTCTAAAATCTGTGTGGCTGAGGGAAATTTACCCCCCCCCAGGGCAAAATAAGCAGGCAAGACAGTATTTTGGGGTTCAGTCAGGCCACACTTTATTTGCATAATCAATCTGCAATTGAGAAAGGGAGGGGCTGCCCAAAGGTGGGGAACCATTGGCCCTGAGGTCAGTTGAGACCTTGGCCAAGACATCACATGGGGTGAGTCCCCAGGTCCCGAGGGGATGCCACCATTCAGTGGCATACCGTATGCCATACCGTAAACTGCCACATCGGCTGGGGCACCATGACGTGGTTGGTCCCTGTCAAGGAATTAGTAAAATGGCTGCAGTTAGGTCAAGAAGCAAGAAAGGATTTGTGTGAGAATGTCTACAGAGTTGTTTTTTCCCCTTGTTCCATCCAAAGCTCACAGGTGCTGTCTTATCGCCTGGGAAGAGGAACAGCGAGCAAAAAGGAGTCATAACATCACATTCCTGGAAAACACACTACATGGAAAATGGAGGCGTGGAACAAGAATAATTAATATACTAAACAATGCCCTGTGATTGGACAATTACCAGAATAACTGTGACTAATGGGAGGAGATAACAATAATGAGACGATGCTTTTAAGTTAGAGAATAGAATGCTTGAAATGAATGATTATGCTTGGAACTTAGGATCTTGATGATGATGATTCTACTTAGGATGCCAATGATGATTCTTTCTAGGACTTAGTTTTAGAGCTCTTATTCACAATGAGTGTTGTAGTTCAGAATGCTAGTGTAACTTAGAATAATTTGTTATTTTCTTGGATTGCAAATCCTATGACCATGCTAGTGATTACTGTTACATCTTTTGTGCTTTGCAATGATCTTTTTTTTTACTGAAACTTTGAAATGACTTTTTACTTTTATTTTTCTGCTTTTTAATAAAATAATAATATTCTACCAAAGTCTGGTTTTTGCCCAAGAGTGAGTGTGGCTAAAACTCAGTGTCTTGGCTGGAGAAGTAATTTTGGAATTTAGGACATTTTTCTGGTTTGTCCTACCTTGAAGGGTAAACTCTGCATATTCCTAAGGTCATCAAAGACCAATCAAAAGGGACATGGGGTGCATATAACACTGCACGCTCTAAACAAGAACCAGCCCCTTGCCCAGTGTGGGCTACCAGGGCATCACTCAGTCTGTGGCCAAAAAACCAAGGGCCACTCTTGATTCATCAGAATGGGCAGCCACTGATGAGGTAGCAATTTGCTGATGTAATGTGAAAGGCTGTTCACAGAGCTTGGTTCCCACCTAAAGATTGCAGGTCCCATTCATTCCGCATAGGAGTAGCATCACAGGCAGTGGCTATGGAAGTCCCTCCCCAAGATATTTAATTGTTAGGGAGATGGAAATCAAAAGTCTATCAAACATATTTGTGGAAACTTGATAAGCTGGCATTAATGTTTTTGCTTTATTAGCATTCCTTCTAAGTTCGAAGAGGCACCTGTGGATAGTGGGGCACAGGATAGTTTACTGGGTTGCTGTTAGGGCTGCAAGATCTTGTATGGCCAAAAACCTGGGCTTAGAAACCATCATAAACATAACATAGATTAGACATAGGAGGGTGTTTTGGGAACATCTTCTACCAACCATTTGGAAGAGGTTGAAGGAGCAAGGTCCCCTGAACACCATGATATTGCAATTAGGGGGAAATGATCTGACATGTCATTAGGTTGTCAGCATCATTCTATCAATGTCAGCTACCCTGGAGTTCCTACAAAACTCATTCCCAGAAATGACAATTTTATGGTTCAATCTCCTTCAATGGAGGTCCTAGAGAGGTGCGTATTAAAAAGGTGGAAGTCACAAGGCGCTGGATGACAATAGGAGTAGTGCAACTAGTGACACAGTGGGGAGGAACAATCATCAGCCACCGGGCCATATCCTTTAAGAGCTCTTCCGTCCTGATGGAGGCCATCGCTCGGACAGAGGGATTGATAAGGAAAAGACAAGGCCTCAGTCATCAATTGGTTGCAGCTGCAGTATTTTGGCAGGAGCCAGTCATAGCCCATCTCTTGTGGCAGTGGGCAGGCATTGGTTTCGGATCCAGGCAGATGTGGCAGCAGGATGGAGCCTGCTGAGCTGTGAAGCAGACGAGGCACCGGCAACCCTGTGGAGGGGGCATGAATTCTTCCAGGTCAGCTGGTGACAGTAATCAGCCCTTCAAACCAACTTGGAAGGAAACTCTGAAGGAGCCTGCACCTGTGGGGTTTCTGGAAGCTGTCGTCATGTGTGTGCCTCTAGCTGGTAGAAATATAGCATCAGGGACAGGTGGGTCCCTTGATAAACTGGATCTAATCCAATGCCTGGCCAGAGTCCTGTGCTGTATGACCAATAATAATAATAAAATGGTGGCTTTATTTTTCCAAAATAAAAGTGTCTGTGTGGCCCTTTAGCTACTTGCAAACAAGGCTTAGCAGCAGGCCACAGTGTCAAGAAAAGCTGTTGATTGCCACTTCTTTCTTCTTCCTTCATTTCAAATCATGGACCATATTTTTAACCCCACAAATCTAAATGACTATGAAAGATCTGCTTTCCCTGGAGGGTGAAGAGTCTCTCTCTCTCTCTCTCTCTCTCTCTCTCTCTGCTTTAAGAGGGAACGACTACTCATCCATTTTTCCACATTTGCCACATTTTTGCCTTGTAATTATGAGGCGAATAGTGTTATTCTGCTGAATTATTATGCAAGAAAGAAATACAGATCATGCTTAAACATATTTTACAGTTTTCAATAAAGTTCCCAGGCCCCAGAAAGGCACAGACATGGGAGGAAAGCCTTTCTGTATCTTTTTTTTTTTTTTTTTTTTTTTTTTGCCAATGAATGAAATTACAAGTGTATAATTACGTGGTGTGCAATTACATTGTGGATCTTTTGAAATTTAAAACCATAGATCCCATGAATTTTGACATTACAAAAACAAAGGTCCTTGCACGCAAATATGGAATGTACAACTATGATAAGTGGTCTTTCTCTTTAAATGTCAACCTGCGGCCTTGATTGCTTGAAGAATTATGTGTTAAGGGGATATTGCTTCTTGTGTTCAGTTCCTTAGATGGGCAGCATATTTTCGTATTTATTAACAACATTTTTGTGCTATGGAATGGGGAAGGGGGGAAAAGAATGGGGGAAGATTCTCTTTTAGTGTCACTTTTCTTTTGAGCTGCAAGCCATCCAATATCCACTTATCCAGAAATAATCAGCACAAGGGTCCACTGAATTCAATAGCATGTAATTCTAAGTACCATTCTGAGTGCTAAGAATGGAAAGATTGCAGTGTTAACTCTTTATATATGGCCATGGGCCCAAGTTGTTAACTGACGTCTTAAAGAGCCAATAGGTTGATGTCAAAGGTGGCAACTTCTATGCACCTGTGCAGAAAAATTTGTCATCAAATTCATTTCTGGCAAGAGAAACTATTTCTTTCCTTAGGACACAGGTACTCTGGAGAGGCATTATTTCATTCTGGCATTGCTATTATTTTGTGGTAATCAACACCAGTTAGGATGGGATAAGAATGTAATAGAGATGTGTTTTTTAGCATACAAAACATATCTGCATTAGACGTGTGATATGTAAAGCAACCCTAATGCTGAAAAAGCACAATGTGCTTCTTCCCATTTTGCAAATGAGATGTGGGAAAGACACTGGTCAGGAGGCACAGTTATTTTAGTCTTTGTCACGGGGCAACAGTTGTTAATATGCACTACTATATTGTCAGCTCCAATCAGAAGGGCCACCTTGTCTGCCCATCCAGAGTTGGGCCGTTTGGGACTGCAGTCACATGGTTTGGGAGGGACAGAGGCCATTTAAGGCCAGAACAAGCAGCACCAAGCCTCTATGGGTCTTTTCCCAGAACCGTTATAATGCATTGCAAATTTTCATGCAGAGTTTTCCCCAGAGCGGTCACGTGGTACAAGTCGTGGTTCCTGTGTTCCCACGTACTAAGACCTTTTTGATATATATAAAAAATCAAGGACAGACACCAAAATGGGAGTGGAGCAGGGCCAGATTCGGTGTCTCCCAAGGTTCGGTAGACCCACAGGCTGTGGATCTCACAGGTGACCAAAATTCTGCAGGTGGCAGGTCACTCTCTCAGGTGGCCATACCTCTGCCAGGTGAGTGCACACACATGTAGTATGAGACACAGGAGTTTGTTCTGCCTATAGAGCTGTGAGGGACTGCTTTCTGCCCCCTTTCCATTGCCTTCTGCTTTGCCACAGTGCCCTCCAACCTTAGAAACCTCAAACATAACACCCACAAGGGACAGCACAAGCACTAAAGAGATAGGGATTAAAGTTGGCCAGGATCAACTTGGTGATGCTGGCCTGGATAACTTTCTATTGGACACACCTCACACAATAGACAAAATTAAGGTCAATTTGCCTATATGTGAAGAATCATTCCTTCTAGGATACCACTTGTTACAAGAAACAATAGACAATTTTAAATCGGATTTTTCATAGACATCTTTGACTGCTTAACAGGGAAATGGACGGCCAAAAGTTTGCAAAGCTTGAAAAATGAAATAAGGTGAAAATCAGGTGATGCAAGTCAGATAGATCCTGGTCTAACTGGCTTGCAGGATTATTTATTCATTTATTTACATGGGAATTATCAGTGAAGCAAAGCATGACAAAACCTTTTCCTTGAACCAGCAAATGGACCTGATATTTAGACCACACACAGACTTCCCTAGTACCACATGGCTGCAGTATGATGAAGGATTAAGGCTGCAGGCAAGCAAGTGTCCTAGTATGTTTTGGGATATGCCCTATGACCTGTTATGGCTACATCTTATGACCCCATCTCTCCCCCAGCAGGGTGAGCATTTTGATAGCGGACACCTGACCTGGCCATAGTGGACACATGGTCTGGCCAAGCCTTCTCTGCCTGCATTGCTATGGACCAGTTGGTTCCACCCTGTCTGGATTGCTAGGAATATAACAGAAAGGGATTTTGTACTCAGAGACTCTGCAGGTACAGACACCTTTGCTCCAGTTGTAACAGATCGCAATGTGCTGCTGCCTGTCCTAAAAGACCAATACTGCAGGGAGCATGGATGTGGGGACAGAAGGAACCCCCAAGGATCAAATACATTTGCAAAAGGGGACCAGGCTAATTAAGATGAATGCTTTAATTAGTTGGCTACAGTACTATCCTAATCAGGAGGCAGTCCAATATTTGTTGGATTGTTTTAGGTTTGGATTTAGGACTCTGGCCATAGGTGCAAAAGTAGCCAGACAAGCTAATAATTTAATGACAGAGGACATAAGGACACTGAGAGAGGAAAAAATCATGAAGGAAGTACAGCAAGGCAGGGTTTGGAGTCCATTTGAAGAACCACTGATAGCTCACCTTTAGATGTTGCCTTTGGGGGTTGTGCCCACGAAAGTACCAGGTGAGGTTTGACTCATACACCACTCATCTTACCCTCATGGTGAGTCAGTAAATGACATGATTCTCCATCAGTTGTGCATGGTCAGGTATAATTCGTTCAATTCGACCATGCACATGATTAGCAGCTGTGGCTCTGGAGCCATGTTGGGTAAATGCAACATCAAATCCGCATTCAGACTCCTGCTGGTACACCCGAGGGATTTTGAGCTATTGGGCTTCACATTCAAAGGCCTTGCCTTTTGACTGCTCAATTTCTTACACAACATTCAAGAGTGTTAGCACATTTTTGGACTGGTGTGTGAAACACAAATCAGATCTGCATCAGGTAGTACATTACTTGGATGATTTTTTATTCTCAGGAAAACCAGATTCTTCTCAATGTGAAGAGTTGATGCCAGCATTCAAAGGGTTAGCACAGGAGTTAGGGGTACCCTTGGCAGAGGGGAAATCAAAGGGCCCAGTTACTGTCTTGATGTTTTTGGGCATCAAATTAGATACTTGCCAGCAGACCAGCCAGTTGCCAGCAGACAAATTGATGAGCTTGACTCTTTGACAGAATACGTTGTTGGGCAGGGATAAGGCAGCAGAGAATTACCAGAAATAATCGCCCACCTGAATTTCACATGCAGAGTGTTAGCGCTAGGCAGGGTATTCTTGAGGAGGCTCGGTGATCCCACCGTTGGGCCTTAGAAACCCTATAATAGGAGGAGGCTGTTTGCAGAAATTAAAGAAGACCTGTGGGTTTGGCTGACATTCCTTGATAACTTCTAATGGCATATCCTTTTGGCAGTCAGAGTTGCAGATGAAAGCTGATTTTCAGGTTCACATTGATGCTGCAAGCACCCTTGGTTTTGAAATATTCTTCAGAGGGAAGTGGTGTGCATGTCAGTGGACAGCCCACTGGATAGAAAATGGAGTGACTTGTAACTTTTCTTTAGCTATTTCCCATCTTGGGGGCCCTTTGGATTTGGGCAATCTCTTAGGAAAATTTCTCTGTGCTTTTCTGGTGTGACAATGTCACAGTTGTCCACATAGTCAATCCATTGATGTCAAAAGCACCCAAGGTGATGAAACTAGTGAGGGCTTTTATGTTATGGTGCTCTAAGCACATCCGATCTCACCTGATTTCAGAAGCTAAGCAGGGTTGGCCCAGGTTAGTACTTGGATGGGAGACCACCAGGGAATACCAGGTTCTGTAGGCGCCTGGAGTAGGAACTGGCAAACCACCCCAGTATTCCTGCCAAGAAAACTCCATGGACATGGAGTCACAAAGAGTCGGTCACGACTGTAACGACACAACGCACACACACACACCTTCAGTATAACATTGTTGTTCATGCTAAGCACATGCCAGGGATGTGGAATAATCTGGATGGCACCCTCTCCCATCAACAGATGGTGCTGTTCAGGGAGATAGCTCTGGAGGAGGTAAGGTACATTGGTGATTAGAGATGGGCATGACCAGGAAAAATGACATTTTGAGTTGTCGTGTGTCGGAGCTGGCCCGTTTCGGTTTGTTTCTGTCCTTCGCGAAATTTCTCAAAAATTTGTCGTTTTGTTTGTCATTTTTCGTCTGTCGTTAGTACTGGTTTTGGGGGGTAGCGGGCTCCTGGAGGCACCTCTGTGGGGTGGGTGCCTCCTCTGGCCCGCTATGAAGGGAAAGCGGGCTCCTGGAGGCACCTCTGTGGGGTGGGTGGCTCCTCTGGCCCGCTACAAAAGGGTACGCATAGCCAATTGGATATGCATACCAAGTTGCAGTGGCAGGCAGAGACACCTCTTTTCGGTGCCTCTACTCTGACTCACTAAGGACAGTATACTGGCATACTGGCAGTACGGTGCACTTGGGAGTGAAGCGCTCTGGGCGCAGTCTATGGCTCACCAAGAAGGGAAGTGTACTTGTGTGTAGTGCAATGCGAGTACACAGATCTGGCTTAGGGTTAGGGTTAGCGCAAGGGCTAGGCTTAGGGTTACGGGTAAGGTTAGGGTGAGTTAGTGGGGTGCACCTCTGGGTGTCACTCTGACCCACTAAGAAGGACAGTGTACTGGCGTATGGGTTAGGGTTCGGGTTCGGGTTCGGGTTTAGGGTTTAGGGTTTGGGTTGGTGGGCTTTTTATGCCCGACTGGCACATCCCAGAAGTCTCGGTCAAAACCTGGTCAAGTGGCCATGCAATTGGTGGAATGGCTCCAAAAATTTGCATGGTTCACTCTCATGGCCAGCCCATCATTGCGCAGGTGTAAAAAAATAAAAATAAAAATAAAATAAAATAAAATCAATGGAGATGTTTTGTTGCAAGAAAAACCCACTGCTGCTACCGTAAAAATTCAGGCAGTTTAAAATAGCTATTTTTGCATGTTTCTGTGTGCTTTGGTGTGTTTTTGGACCACAATTTCAAAATAAATATTGCGGTCGCCCCATTTTGGATCCCCTGCCCGCACCGCATGGCATGGCGAGTTGGCGAGACGACGAGGATGTTCCCCCACCAGAGCAGCCCAGGAGAGGAGAGGGGGGAGGCCGGGGACAGCCCCCCAGAAACCACCCCTCTGGTAGGTGCCCTCACTCAGGCAGGCATATTTTCGCCTTCTTTTTTGGCCGGGAATCAGGTTTTTTTATTTTGAAAACTTTTTTTCTGTGCCGCCGCTTGGCGAGTTGGCGAGACGATGAGGATGACCCCCCCCCCAGCCTGGTGCAAGCAGCGCAGGACAGGAGAGGGGGGAGGCCGGGGACCCCCCCCAGAAACCACCCCTCTGGTAGGTGCCCTCACTCAGGCCGGGAATCGGGTTTTTTTTTTAATTTTTAAAACTTTTTTTCTGTGCCGCCGCTTAGCGAGTTGGCGGTGAGACAACGAGGATGACCCCCCCCCAGCCTGGTGCAAGCAGCCCAGGACAGCTTTTGTATTGGGGAGCAATTAGAACTACTGTGGTCAGTGTCCAGTGACCAATTAACTCAATTCACAGTCTACTTACACAATAAGCGCCTGGCCCTGAGATCGATTCAAGGAAAAATATCTGACTTATCATTTTAGGCAAAAAACCACAGTTGGCGCCCACCATCAGCTGATTTTAGACTTCAAAAGATGATCAAAGGGTGGTCATAGAAGTATAAAAAACTGTATTATTAATTAGAGGTGGACACGAAACAGAAAACCCATGATTTGGGTTCATCTGTTTCAGGCCCACCCTTGGTTTGGTTCGGTTCTGGTTTGTACAATTTTTTTAAAAAAATCATACGAACCGGAACTGAGCTGAACAGGTTCTGGTCGACTTATTGGGTGGCGCAGCGGCGGCGATCCTGGCCCCAGCAGAAGGGGCTGAGGCGCTTGCCCCCCCTTCAAATACTGACCGCATGGTCCCTGGAGCCAGGTTGGCACTGTTTTTTTTTATTTTATTTTTTCACTTTAGAGAGCCGACCATGCAGCCCCCGGGCCAGGTTGGCACTATTTTTTGTTTATATTTTGTTTTGTTTTAAAGCGCTGACTGCGTGGCCCCTGGGGCTGGGTCAGGGCTGTTGTTTTTTCCCTTCATTTTAGAGCAACGGCCACACAGCCCCTGGGGCCGGGTTGGCACTCCTTTTTGTCTTTTGATTTTTTTTAAAAGCCCCCAGCCAGGGGCTTTTTGGGGTGCTGTCTTGGGGCCAGCACCTCTATTTATGTGTGTGTTTTTTGTTTGTTTTTTCTTCAAGCGCCAACCGTGCAGCCCCTGGGCCTGGTCGGCACTGTTCCCCCCCCCTTCATTTTAGAGTGCCGACCATGCAGCCCCTGGGGCCGGGTCGGTGCTCCTTTTTTATTTTTATTTTTGTTTCGTTTTAAAGTGTTCTGCTTATATACCACCCCACACCACTTCAAGTAGTTTCTAGGCAGTTTACAGTTTTTAATTGCAGTACGCAGACTTACACATTGCCCCCCCCCGAGCAAGCTGGGTACTCATTTTACTGACCTCGGAAAGCTGGAAGGCTGAGTCAACCTGGGACTGAACCCCAGGTCGTGAGCACAGTTTTACCTGCAGTGCAGGCATATAACCACTGTGCCACGGGGCTTCTAGAGGTCACTGCGCCTCAACAGGCCTACCTTCCCCCATCAGGACCAGAAAGGTTAATGAAAAATGAAGTGAATGAAATGGAAATTTCCATTTTGTTTCGTTTTGTGTGATGGGTTGGTTCATTATTCTTTTCGTTAGCTAACTAAATGAATAATGAATAACGAAACAAATTAAAAGTTCATTTCGTGCCCATCTCTATTATTAATGTATTATTCAATTACTATATTGGGGTAAGTTAATGTATTATTAAAGGCAATGTATTATGTTACAGTACAATGCAAATCAATAGTAATAGCATTGAACAAACAAAATGTGATGAAATGTAAAAGTAAGTATAAATGCAATGTTAATATACTGTATTGTGGTCAACTTAAAACGTAAAGTATTGTATAAGTAAGGTTTTATGTAAGCAATATGGTAAGTATAGATCAGGGCTGTCCAACTTTGGACAGCTGGCGGGCTACCGCACACCTGCTGCACGTTCCCGTGGGGCTCCCCACCAAGTGCGGGCCCGTGCAGTCTCCCCGGTGCTGCTCCGCACCCCCCCAACCAAGGTCCCTGGCACTATGCGTGAGCTCTCCCCGCTGCTGCTCCCCCCACCCCCATCCCCCCACGGTCCACAGCACTGGTGGCAACAGTGGTAGCAGTGGAGCCCCGGCTGCCGGCCACCTCCCAAGGCCTCCGGTGCTAAGAGCTCCTTCTCCCCACTGCTGCTCCGCCACCCACCATAGCTTTCACGTTTTCTCTGGAGCTTGGCGGGACTGGAGGAGAAATATGTGCGCGCACATACCCAAACACCCACCCGCGCACGCACACTTTGCCCCTCCCACCCCACCAAGCTGCTGAGGACTTGGCCGAGTTGCAACGGGAAGCGGGAAAGGGATAGAAGGGCACTCGGCCTGTGAGCAGAGTGGACCAGGCCTACTCCTTCGAGTGTTCATGGACACACAGAGGAGACACAGCCCTCCGGCTCCCTCAGCCTTTCTTTCGTGTGCACACATGGAGTGGCAGCGGCGGCTGGTTACCATAAAGGCATGTGTGCGTGCGCAAAGGTGGGGAGAGAGAGAAAAGCATCCATTAAGAGGGCTGATCACTCCTCCCTCTGCTGATGGGAGGGATAAAGGCTTTAAACAGCACCCACCAACAAACATTTGCAATTTTTGCCTCTCAGCTGCACCAGCCAGCCCCCATGCATGTGCTGACTCCCTTGATGCCCCACTCCCTTTGCCCCTCCCACCCCAATGAGCTGCAGACACACCAGCCTGCACCCTCCCCACATGCACGCATGGACCCCCTCAGCGCCCTGGGCCAGGCTCGAGTCCATAAGGCCACTTGTGCTCCACCACGCCGCTCTGCTCTGCCCGTCCCCGTCACCACCCAGGATATTATGATCCAGACCGCAGCAGCAGTGAAGCTCCAGTGCTGTGCGCGCACTCTCCCTACCACCACTCTGCCCCCCACCCCAAGGTCCACAGTGCTGGTGGCGGCAGCAGCAGCGGCAAAACCCAGGCTGTCCACCCACCTCCAAAGGTTTCGGCGCTGCATGCATGGTCTCCCCGTCTCCGCTCCACCCCCCACCAACCCAGGTCCCCCGCGCTGGGTGCACGCTCTCCCCGCCTCTGCTCCACCCCAGGCCCCCCGCACTGGGCGCGCACTCTCCCCGCCTCCACTCCACTCCACACCGCCCAAGATTCTCAGCGATGGCGGCGGCAGAGCCGTGGTCGCCCGCCCGTCCACCAAGATTATCAGGGCTGCTTGCAGGCACACACCAGCTCCACCCCACCACCCACCAAGGTCCCCTTCACTGGCGACAGAGGCAGCGAAGCCTCGGCTGCCTTCCCATCCACCCACCCACTAAGTCCCTGAGCAAAAAAAAAAAAAAAAAAAACACACACACACACACACACACCCTCCTCAAATGGCGGTGGGTCGGGAGGAGGGTGGACACCTGGTGGGCGACCTTGAAGGGCCCTGCGGGGGTTGGGCACGCCTGGTATAAATCAAAGGTTAATAGAATCATAGAGTTGGAAGAGACCTCAAGGGCTATCCAGTCTGACCCCCTGACATGCTGGAACCCCCATCACAGTATTTCTGACAGATGGCAATCCAGCCTCTGCTTATAAACCTCCAAAGGAGACTCCACCACCCTCCGTGGCAGCATATTCCGCTGCTGAACAGCTCTAACTGTCAGGAAGTTCTTCCTAATTTTCAAATGGAATTCAGGTCCTAGTCTCTGAAGCCATGGAAAACAAGCCAGCCACCTCTTCAACATGACATCCTTTCATATATTTAAACATGGCTATCATATACCCTCTCAAACTTTTTGCAAGACTAAACTTTCCCAGATTCCTCAGCAACTCCTCATAAAATGTTTCTTTTAGACCTTTAACTATCCTCATCACCCTCCTCTGGACCTGCTCAAGGTTGTCAACATCCGTTTAAATACTTGGGCCACATTGGAATGGAGAGGGAAGAGAGGAATGCACTGGGATTGATGGTACCTGCATCCCAGGCACTGAGAAGGGCATCCCCCATTGTCATATTAACCCACCATGGTGGAAATGACTTGACCCAGCAGTCAGGGAAGTCCCTGATTCTGCAGGTTAAAGCCAACCTTCAGAATCTTAGATCCAGGTTTCGAACAGTTAAAGTAATATGGCCAGATATTGTACCACATTTAGTCTGGAAAGGGGCGCAGGGCATAAGAATATAAGAACAGCCTTGCTGGAACAGGCCACAGCCTGTCCAGTCCAGCGTTCTGTCTCACACAGTGGCTCACCATTTGCTTCAGGGCATTTCTAAGCAGATGTCTTTACATGATTCCCTGCAAATGGCACTGAGAGATATACTGCCTATCTCTCCAACCTGGTGGTTGTCCATAGGCATCCATAATGATAGCCATTGGTACCCTTGCCCTCCATTAACTTCTCCAATCCTTTTTTAAAGCTGTCAAGGCTGACAGCTATCACCACTTCTTCTGGCAGGGAGTTCCACAGACCAGTGATCCTCTGGGTAAAAAAGTGCTTTCTCTTATTTGTTTAAGATCTAGCACCCAAAAGTTTCATGTTCTAGTTTCATGCCCCCTAGTACTAGTGTTGTGCAATAGGGAAAACAGTTTTTCTTTATCTACTTTGTCTACACTGTGTATGATTTTATAAAGTTTAGTCAGGTCACTTCTTAGGCACCATTGTTCAAGAGCGAAGAGACCCAGCCGTTACAGCCTCAGGTGGTAAGAAAGGTTTTCCAGTCCCCTAATTATTCTGGTTGCCCTCCTCTGCTCTTTTTCCATTTCCATAATATCCTTCTGGAGGAAGGATGACCAGAACTGTACACAGTACTCCAGAAGGGGCAAAATGACACTTGCTGACTTATTTTCTATACCGTTTCTAATGATCGCTAGCATTGAGTTTGCTTTTTTCACTGCTGCGGCACACTAGGCTAGCACCTTCATTGAGCTGTCCACCAGGACACCAAGGTCCCTTTCCTGGTTTGTTGTTCCTTGGTGATAAGTTTCTCCTAATTCATTTTTCAATTTATCAGTTTGCCTACTTGCTTTTTGCTTTCTTTTAACAAACCATCTTCCTGGTTTGTTACCAATTTCAAAGTAGTTTTGTTTTGCTCTTTTAATCTGTTAAAAAATTCTTCAGACTAATTAAGT
This sequence comes from Phrynocephalus versicolor, assembly GCA_023846285.1. Classification (NCBI taxonomy): domain Eukaryota; kingdom Metazoa; phylum Chordata; class Lepidosauria; order Squamata; family Agamidae; genus Phrynocephalus; species Phrynocephalus versicolor. The sequence continues at coordinate 292,389 of JAHTLZ010000348.1, forward strand.
TTAATTTATGTTTAATCAGTTTTGCATGATTTCATATCTGTCTCTTCTATGGATATTTTTGTAGTTCTGACTATATTTGCTTGTATTCTTTTAGTTTTTGATATTGTTGCTTTTTCTCTCTGTTTCTCTTTGCTTGGTATGTTATATCAAGGACTCTAAAATAGGCCTTGGCTGTGTCCCACACGGCTTGAAGTGTTGTCTCTTTTGTTTTTTTGTTTTTTTGTTTTTTTGAAAGAATCCCATATCTTTCCTTGCTTTCTCAGCAAATTCTCCCTCTTTCAAGACTGTCACATTAAACTCCCTCTTTTCTTCCTTTTGTCCATTTCACTCCAAATAATTTTGGTTGGGTTATGGTCTCTCCATAGATTAGTTTCTAGTTCTGCTTCTTGCATCTTTAATTTAAGCTCTGAGGATGTCCACATCATATCTATTCTAGACCAGGATTTATGTATATTTGAATAAAATGTAAATTGGTATTTTTTTTCATTCTGGTCCCATCATATATTGCTTAACTCTAATTCTTCAACCATCTTGAAAAATATTTTATCTCCTTTCTTTTAATGTAGTGTTTCTTCTACTATTGGATTGAAATCTCTCAATAAACAAAATATGTTGGAATTCTTTTTCTATTATTTGTGCATAGAGATTGTTATAAAATGTCTGTTTTTAGGAGCATAAGTTGCCACTAGTAATTTTTCTTCTGATTAATTGTGGTTTCAATTATTAAAAATCTTCCTTTTTATCTGCATAAATAAACATTTATTGGATTTCACATAGATGGTTGTCCCTCTCTCTCTTTTTCTTGGTCTGCTGCAATATATACTTTTCCCAATTTTGAACATTCAAGCAATTTACAATATTGTTATTTTATGTGAGTTTCTTGCAGAAAAATTATCTCAGCTCTTTTCTTTTGAAGCTTAGAAAACATTTGCTGAAAATATTCCTGTGTTCTCCATTGTTACTGATATTTAGGGTGTATTCTCCCTGTTTGTCTCTTCTCCTCTGGGGCTGTGTCTTCCTAGTCCTGTCTCTTCAATTTGTCTGTTGAATTTGTCTTGTTTTTGTTCTAAGTCCTCTAAGTCTTTAACCTGCATTCTCAGATGGTATTCTTTCTTTCTTTTCTCCGAGGAGTCTTATTCTTCAATTTTTTTCAATGTGCCTATCATAGAAATCTTTTGTTTTATCAATACTGTCCAATTTGTATCTTTTGGCTTCCCAAATGACCAGAATTCCTCCTAGGACTAGCCATCTAAAGTTTATTCTTTTCTCATTTAATTTGGCTGTTATAAATTGATAATGTTTTCTCACATTTCTTATCTTCCATGGTACTTGTATCAGTACCAATGTCTCTTGTCCTTGGCACTTCAATGGATTATCATTAGCTGCTCTCAGTATCATGTCTCTAATTGCCCTTCTAACAAATTGCACCTGTACCTCATGGGGAACTTTATTTTTCCTTGCATAGCTAGAGCTGAATCTGTAGACTTGATCTATTTCCTTTGCCATCTCTAGAAATTCTAAACTTACTGTTTCTGCTAGGGTTTCATTCATTTGAACAAAGAAGTCTGACTCTTCTGGTATGTTTCAAAACTTATATGAAGTTATATGAAGTTATATGAAGTTCTATCCATTTCGATCACCAACATAGAGTCCATGTAGCTTTTACTTGCTTGTTGTGCCTTCTTTCTATCTTCTCTTAATTCTTGCACCTCTTTTTCTGTTTTCAAAGCTTTCACTTCCATCTTCTCAATCTGCTCTTTAGTTTCCTTGACCTTTCATTGTGTTTCAGTTATCTGGGTCCCCAGTTGTGTGATGTCGTTTTTGTGTTTTGTTTGTTATTTTTTAAAAATTACTGTAAACATACTGTATGCAGGAGACAAGCAAGAATTAACATGTCTATGTAAAACTGATGTGCTTATATGAATGGGTTCCTGTCCACCCCTAGCCACACAAGACCTAAAACCACAGAGGAAAGTACAGTTCCCAAGCCCCAGGGAGGTGCAGAAGTGGGAGGAGAGTTGGCAGGTGGATACAAAGAGGAAAGAGATGATGCCAGTATGCCACCTGTGGGAGTTCACTGGAGAATTTCTTAAGGCCAACCTGGCCTGATTCAGGAAAAGGATGAAAACAAACACACATGCACACGCAGAAAGAGAGAGAGAGAGAGAGAGAGAGAGAGAGAGAGGTGCCTTTTTCTCAGTCAGCTGAGAAGACATACAGACAAAGACTACCTGAGCTCTTCCCTGAAGGCTTGTTTTATTTATCTTATCTAACGCTTACAAGAAGACACTGGAGGAATAATGAAAACATTGATTCTAATAGGATTATCGCAGTGGTCTACAAGTACCCAGCTTTTGGAATGTCCAGAGCCCATGGCAGGAGAGGAAACTGGGGCTATGAATGAGCCCACAAGCCTCTGCCTCCACTTTAACTGGACCTGCATTTAGCCAGGCAAAGGGGAGGCAGCAGTTTGTGGGATCATTCATTGACTGTTTACTGTCCAGGCATGCCTCTCTGGGCATCCCAAAAGCAGCATGCCTGGGGAGTCAATGGGCTATGAATGAGTGCAAAAGCTGCTGGCACTCCTTTGCCCAGCTCTGTGCAGGTCAATGCAAGAATGGGTCCATCCATTCTGAGACAGGCGAGGACCCTCACCTGGCTGAGGAGGACCCAATCTTGCCCAGCTGTCAACATCAGTTGTGTGGTGGTGGGGAGGGAGAAAACACTTTACTCCTGCCTGCCAGTTTCGCTTCAGCCAAATGGCTGTAGCAAGACAGGGCGGCAGGAATAAAGCTGCTGGCTGCCACTCACCATTGCCACACAGCTGATGTTGACACTTCATTGAGGGGGTTTCCAGGCAACCCAAAAAAGCAGGGGAAGCTCTTCATAGAATCATTGAATCACAGAATTGGAAGACACCTCAAGGGCCATTTAGTCCAACCCCCTGCCATGCAGGAACCCCCATCACAATCTTTCCGACAGATGGCCATCCAGCCTCTGTTTAAAAACCTCCAAAGAAGGAGACTCAAACACCCTCCATGGCAGCATATTCCACTGCCGAATAGCTCTAACTGTCATGAAGTTCTTCCAAATGTTCAAATGGAATCTCTCTTCCTGTAGATTGAAACCATTGCCACGAGTCCTAGTCTCGGAAGCCATGGAAAACAAACCTGTTCCCTCTTCAATATGACATCCTTTCAAATATTTAAACATAGCTATCATATCCCCCCTCAGTCTTCTTTTAGAGAAACTAAACTTTCCCAGTTCCCTAAGATGTTCCTTATAAGACATTTCCTCCAGACCCTCAATCATCCTGGTCGCCCTCCTCTGCACCTGCTCGAGGTTGTCAACATCCTTTTTAAACTGAGGTGCAGAGAACTGGACACAGTACTCCAGATAGGGTCTGACCAGAGCAGAATAGAGTGGTATTACCACTTCCCTTGATCTAAACACTATGGTTCTGTTGATGCAACCAAGAATCACATCGGCTTTCCTGGCCGCCACATCCCACTCCTCCGGCTGGCTTGGGGGTCTATAATATACCCCCACAGTGACATCCCTCCTTGTTTTTTCACCCCTGATTTTAACCCAAAATACTCTCAACATGGTTCCCCTGCTGTTTATCTTTTATATCTTCAGCAGTATAAATGTCAATATATAAAGCTATACCTCCTCCTTTCTTACTCGGCCCGTTCCTTTGAAGCAGGTTATACCCTCCAATGACTACATTCCAATCGTACGTCTCATCCCACCATGTTTCAGTGATGCCAATTATGTCATATTTATTTTGCTGTATTAGGAGTTCCAGCTCC
>JAHTLZ010000348.1:296210-307811 GCA_023846285.1 Phrynocephalus versicolor
TGCCAATTATGTCATATTTATTTTGCTGTATTAGGAGTTCCAGCTCCTCTTGTTTGTTCCCCATGCTCTGTGCCTTGGTGTAGAGACATTTGAGGATGTGTGTGCTTCTTACATGTCCTTTGCTTAACCTGTTTTTCCTTGCACTGATGGTCTGCACTACTTCTTGTCCTGCTCCTATCGCAACATTTGGGCTAGTCTCCACAACCCCTTCTGGATCTCTACCGTTAATAGAATTTTCTCCCTCCCCCTCTTTGACTAATTTGTTGGATCAGGTCAGGCTTCCCATAGGAATGTATTGAACATCTATTCCAATCTGCTCACTTCAGAATGGATTAATATGTTTTCAATGCATTTCTATAAGAAACCACATTTTCAATGACAAAAATTTTGAATCATGAAAGAGCCGTTGGAACTGATTAATTTTGTAATTCAAGCCCTTACTGTACTTTGATATATGTCAGTGATAATAAAATATATATTTTTAAAAAAATATTAGGTTTAAGATGGCATTTGACACTTGTGAAATTAAATGAAATAAATCTTAATTATTCAAAGTTTTGTTAGAAATGTTGTAAGGAAGTTGGTACATATAAAAATTATTTTTTGAAAAAGTTACGAATTTTGCTATGACAGTTTTCAATGTATCATGATGCCTGTTTTCATAGAGAATTAGAACATTTGTGAATAGTCATGATATGCTTGTCTCTGACACAGAGGTTGACTGCAAAAATAGTTATTTACATCATAAATAATCTTACTTCTTCATCTGAGAGGGTCATGGGACTGTTTAGGGCTTTCACATTGCGGTGCTTGTAGTTAACATTGTCCAACAGGTATGACATATTCCTGGTTTAGATAATAGCATAGCTGGCATCTTGCCCCATCAACATAATGAGCAGTTCAGGGTGTTAGTTCTGAGAGCATGTGAGCAACAAGAAGCGCTTCCTCTAGAGGTATGGCAGATTGGTGGGACAGTTTATAGTTTATTTATATAGGAAGGGTATGGTACCCTGTTCAGTCCAGGGGAAGATATCTGCTCTGGCATTTTATTCCTAAGATTTAGGGTACAAATAAATCAAATAATTAAATAAAATGCAAGGATACAACTTCAGATTTCCACATATGGAAAATGATGAACGGTTGGAGTAGGGGGAAGGTGAGGGTCCCTGCTGGAAGGCTGCCCATGCCACCTGAGATTTTAACCCACTTTAGTCATCTTTGAGGGAGGCCTACCTGAGGGATTGCTTTGGTTCAGACTGCAACACTTCTGCCATTTTTGGAGCTTTAAGGGTCAGTGATTTGCTAGCCTCCAGTAAGGAAGAGAAATCCAGAGTAGTCCTGCAAAAAGCCAATGTGTTTTTAAGGCAGGGCAATATGCACATCCATATTAGGTGACTGGTTCGGTTTTGAATGAGAGACAGAGGGGAAGCGGCGGCGGCAATGGCAACGGGGCAACGAGGAGGAGGAGGAGGCGGTGAGATGACAACGACGAGGAGGAGGAGGTGGAATATGAGGAGGGATAAGGAGGAAGAGAAGTGCCAGGCTGAAGAGCCACCAAGAAGCAAAGGGTCTGAGGGGAAACAGTCTCTAGGCTCCCAGGAGGGACCCCAGGAGCTTTTCCTGCAGGGGGAACAGAAGGAATAAACAAGCAACGATCTTTGGGAAAGCCTAAATCGAGGTGAACTTATCAGCCTTGGGTGAGCGGTTTGGTTCTGCCTTTCTTTGTCCTTGGGGACTGCATGCTTCGGCCAATCTCTGCCCTGGGCAAGCCTTTGCTCCTCCATTTTGCTCTCTTTTAGCATAGGGTCTGAGGGGAAACAGTCTCTAGGCTCCCAGGAGGGACCCAGAAATCTCTAATTTTACTATTTTTATATCAAGAAGCAGAACTTGGAAAAAAGGAAAACAAATAGGAGGGCATATTTTGAACTTACATGAAAGTTTATGGGGACTTTATAGAACTTGCTCTTAGGGGAATGGGCAACCTGGGGCAGGATTCCAAGGAGCAAGAAGAGAACTGGAGGAGTAATACTTCCTTAAAAAACCTTGGTCCAGCTGGCCCGGCTGGTAGTACCTTGTAAGGGCCCCCATCCGGGGTTACAGGAGAGGACAGTCAATGGTTTTGAAGGCGGAAGAGGGCTCTCATTGCCCCAAAGGCAGAAAAAGTGGAAGAACCACCCTTAGGAGAAGGAAACTGTTTCAAACCTCCACTGCCTTGTGCCTATATCCCTCATTGGAAAAGGCTTCAGGAGTCAACCTCGAGGAAAAAATCGGAGCCGGAGTCTCGGAGACAGTTCATGACTGTATAAAATGATGTTCTGGCAACTCCTGTGACACAGCTGGAACTAATCGTATCGGCTTTGCCGTTCCATTGTACCACTACAGCTACGTGGAGAGGGGGGTTTCGCTGCCTGGATAACAACCTAATATCCATATTGAATTACCCAGGCCTTGTGCCCTGGAGAGGACCATTTGCAGCAAATAGTGGGGGAACAACACAGGAAGCGGCAGCTACCTGGGTGTAGGCGGATCAGGATGGAAACTAGCAAACAAATCGTTGACTCTGCACCATGCAATAAACTTTAAAAAATCTCGAGCCTAAAGTTGGGCACATGGAATGTTAGGACAATGAATCCTGGCTGTTCAGACTATCTCCAAGAAATGGACACTATACAAAAGACAGCTGTCATCGACAGGGAACTGTGCAGACTGCGGATGGACATTGTTGTTCTCCAAGAGACAAGGCTACGTTACTCTGGATCTGTCAAGGAGAGGAACTTTACGTTCTTCTGGCAGGGAAAACCATCAAACAAGACCAGGGAATGTGGGGTTGGCTTTGCTGTTAGAAATACTTTACTAGGTCTCATTATCCCGCCTGCTGTAGGAAGTGAGAGAATCCTGTCCATGCAACTACACTCTACAGCAGGGTTGGTTACACTTATGAGTGCATACGCACCAACATTATCATCCCCAGCAGAGCTCAAAGACAAATTCTATGATGATCTAGCTGCCACTATCAAGAAAATCCCTGAGAAAAGACCAATAGCTATCCTCGGTGACTTTAATGCCAGGGTTGGAGCTGATTATAACTCCTGGCCCACCTGCCTAGATCGGTTCGGCATTGGAAAGATGAATGAAAATGGCCAACGCCTGCTGGAGTTTTGCTGCTATTATGGTCTCTGTGTCAGCAATACATTCTTTAATACAACATCCCAGCACAAAGTCTCTTGGACACATCCAAGATTGAAGCACTGGCATCAGCTCGACATGATTCTCATCAGGCGCTCCAGCATCTCTAGCGTTACAATCACACACAGTTATCAGAGTGCCGACTGTGACACAGACCACTCCCTGGTGTACAGCAAAGTAAAACTGAAAACAAAGAGATTGCAGAAGAAGGAAAGAAGATCAAAAATTGATACTAGTAAGACCTATAACCACCTGAAGAAGGAAAGAAGATCAAAAATTGGTACCAGTAAGACCTATAACCAAGGAAAAGTGGAGGAATTCTCCCATGTACTCAAGGAAGCTCTTCCTGGCCCAGTGGAAGATAATGCATCTAAACATTGGGAACATTTTAAGAATGTTGTTTATAACACTGTGCCAGGACCCTGCCTGCCATGGAACCTGAATATGAAGGGTTAAATGCTTAAGAGCAGCAGGAGGAGCCTTGTAGTTCAACTCAGCAGACAGCTGAGTCTGAGGCTGCAGCTGAGGGCACATCTCCTCCTCCTGTAAGGGCTAGGAGCAGGATCCTGCAAAGAAGAACTAATAGGAGGGCTAGAGAGAAGATCTTTAATGACAGGCGTAAGATTAGATCTCAGAGCCCTGAGTTCTAGCAGGAGCCTTGCCAGAGAGATGGGTGTGTTCCCTGTTTCCAGGATAAAGCTAGCCAGGTTACCCTGAGCCCTCTGTGGGAGCAACGCGTCACTTACCTTGCCACCATGTTCCTGTGTGTATCCTGACTTTGTTCCTGACCTTTGGACCGGCTTCTGACCACGGCGTTCCCTGTTTCCTGACCTTTGGACCGGCTTCCTGACTACTCCGTTTCTCTGTTCCCTTTGAACTTGGCATTTGTCTGTGTAAGTTATCCTGACTTGATTTGGACTGTATTTTGGATTACAACTAAAGTTCCTGACAAAGAACTGAACTTGGCTGGTTGTGTGTTTGTGTGCGGGGCTTGACACATTGCTTTATCAGTATTCGGCAAGGAGACTCGAAAGACAGCAGATTGGTTTGAAGCCCACTCAGAAGAGCTGATGCCAGCTATTGAGGAAAAGAGGAGAGCCTTGACTGCATATAAAGCTTGTCCCAGTGAGCACAATCTACAGGCCCTACGAGCTGTTCATAATAAAGTCCAGCAGACTGCCAGGAAATGTGCCAACGATTACTGGCTGCAACTGTGTTCTCGGATTCAGGTGGCAGCTGATACAGGTAACATCAAGGGGATGCATGATGGAATTAAACAGGCCTTGGGGGCAATACATAAGAAAACTGCACCCTTAAAGACTGTTTCAGGTGAGATCATCCAGGATTGTGAGCAGCAGATGGCACGCTGGGTGCAGCACTACTCTGAACTATACTCCAGAGAAAACACAATAACCGAAGAAGTCTGAAATAATTATTGAGTGCTTGTCTGTCTTGGAGGAGCTTGACAATGAACCAACACGAAAAGAACTAAGTGTAGCTCTGGATTCACTTGCCTCTGGCAAGGCACCTGGGAAAGATAACATCCCTGCTGAAGTTCTGAAGTGCTGCAAAGAGATCATTGCCACTGAACTGTACGAAATCCTCTGCCTTTGCTGGAGCGAAGGGGGAGTACTACAGGATATGAAGGATGCTAATATTGTTACGCTTTATAAGAACAACAGTATGGCTTTCGAACCAACAGGTCCACTACTGATATGGTATTTTCCCTCAGGCAGTTGCAGGAGAATTGCAGGGAACAAGGACAGCCACTTTTTGTAGCCTTCATAGCTCTTACGAAGGCATTTGATAGGTTAGTAGGGACGGACTCTTTAGAATACTCCTCTGAGTTGGATGCCCACCCAAGCTCCTTAACATCATTAGGTCTTTTCATGACGATATGAAGGACAATGTAGTTTTTGATGGCCTAGTGTCAAATCCCTTCAACGAAGCGGAGTGAAGCAGGGCTGTGTCCTTGTGCCAACCTTGTTTGGGATCTTCTTTGCTATCATGCTGAAGTATGCTTTTTGAACTTCAACAGAGGGTATCTATCTCCGGACCAGATCAGATGGAAATGTTTCTAAGGTACAGGTGAAATGTTTGCGGGATCTCCTCTTTGCTGATGACGCCGCCATTACTGCACACTCTGCCGAAGATATCCAACAACTCATGGATCATTTTAGTAAAGCTTGCAAAGATTTTGGGCTAGAAATCAGCCTGAAAAAAACCACAAATAATGGGCCAAAATGTGGACTCTCCTCCTCGCATTACAATTTCTGCAAAAGAACTGGAAGTTGTCCATGACTTTGTGTATCTTGGCTCAACTATCTCAGATACACCTTCACTAGAGTCTGAGCTGAATAAACGTATAGGTAAAGCAGCTACTATGTTTTCTAGACTAACAAAGAGAGTATGGCTCAATAAGAAGCTGACAGAACATACAAAGATACAGGTCTATAAAGCTTGTGTACTGAGCACACTTTTGTATTGCAGCGAGTCTTGGACCATCCATGCCCGACAGGAAAGAAAGCTTAATACCTTCCATATGCGCTGTCTTAGGCGAATATTCAACATTACCTGGCACGGCAAAGTTCCAAATAGCATAGTCCTGAATCGAGCTGGAATCCCTAGCATGTACACTTTATTGAAACAGCGATGCCTACGCTGGCTTGGACACGTTGTGAGAATAGATGACAGCCGGATCCCAAAAGATCTTCTATACAGAGAACTAGTGCAGGGAAAGCGCCCCAGAGGGAGACCACAGCTGCAGTATAAGGATATCTGTCAGAGGGACCTGAAGGCCTTGGGAATGGACCTCAACAGATGGGAAACACTGACCTCCGATCGCACTGTCTGGAGGCAAGAGATTCAGCATGGTCTACATAAATTTGAAGAGGCATTTGTCCAACAGGCAGAGGAAAAGAGGCAGGCACGGAAAGAACAAAACTCGAGGACCGGGCAAGAAACAGAATACATCTGTCCCCAGTGAGGTAGAGATTGCCATTCCCGAATTGGTCTATTTAGTCATACTAGGTGTTGTTTTTAGGATCTCTACTCCAGGCATGATACCATAGTCTTTCGAGACTGAAGGATGCCAATGCAATGCAATTAGGTGAGCTAAGACCAACGAGGTGTGGAAAGGAGCTGATATCAGGTTGGATCACTGTTCTATTGGTATGTTATGCCCAGTGAGTACTTATCAGGCAATGAGGGGTGAGGGTCACCCCCCGAAAAATTTTTTGTATGTATGTATGTATGTATGTATGTATGTATGTATGTATGTATGTATGTATGTATGTATGTATGTATGTATGTATGTATGTATGTATGTATGTATGTATGTAGTGGTTGGAGAAGTTCGGGGTGACCTTTTGAGTATCCTCTGTTGCTCCCCACTACTGCAGGCCCCTCTTCAGTTAAGCTGTTTAATTGTTCATGCATAATAATAAAGTGTAACCCAAGTCTACCCCATTGCTTCTGTCTCACCTTTCTTTCAGGCTGGAAAAGTAATGCCAGTTGCCATGTTTCTACCTTTATTCCAGCTACTATATCATTAAAATAGATTGTGGTGTAATTGATAGAGTTCTAAACCTGGATTTCTTATCTTTGTGGTTGTACAAGATACATTTAACTTTAGAAGAGAGCTTTAAACTTGGGCAAAGGAAACCAGTATTCAGCTGTGTGACCTGAAAGCCTAAAAGTGTCTCCATCTTTCAGCATGGCTTGTGGTAAGAGGAGTCCTAAACTGATTTCTACTTTCCTGAAATTTTCAGGCTGCAGCCCTACATCAACATGATGGGAAGTAAGCTCCCTTGACCTCTGTTTCCTTTTGAGTATATATGTAGAGGACTGCATTATTAATAATTCTGGTACTCACTTTTTATTTCCTTTATGTGTGCTGTCTTCTGTTGTTGATTTTGTAAATAATTTATTGTGCAGCTCCTATTGGATTGTTTTAAATGTTTGTTCTATGCCACTTTGGGGAGAATTGCTCTGCAAGGGCAGAGTGAGCATGGCTGAATACATGTCTTCTAAATACATAAATATGTGACTAAAATCAATATAATTTCCGTGTCTCCCAACTTGTTGCAGCTTAGAGGGAAGGTGAGATAAAAATGAGATAAATAGCAATATTGCATCCCAACTGTGTTCTGCTTTGCTACCACAGTTACTGATCTTTGACCTACTTTGCCATTTTACTCTGCCTTTTGATCCCAAGACATTTTCAATCAGCTAGAGAACAGTACATGTGAGGGCGGAGGCCGCTGAGGCTGCAATTCCATACAAATACATTTGGCAGAGAATCCTGCTATGATCAAGGGACTGATTTGTCTGTAGGAATGCATAGCATTTGTGTAAGGCTAGCTGGTACTCTAGTTCTTCAAAATAGAATTACTTATTTAAACAGACGAAACTTTTCCATATTGCTAAATTAGCCAAAACAGATTCTTTAAAAATGAATGAAAGGAGCAAATATTTGATAGAAACAAAAGGTTATCCTGTTTAGAGCTTTTTTCTTTAGAATTCCTAATATCAGTGGTAAAACTTAGAAGTAACTAATCACAAATAGCTAAATTTGAACTGTAAATTAATTACAAGTAAGTAGTGACTTGTTACAAATACCTTTGTCCAAAAACTAATAGAGATTCAACTGCCCTCTCCATTGAGATTAGCTAATTTCAGAGATCTGGCTGGCAGAAGGACCTGCTAACACAACTCCTCAGCTTGCTATCATCAGCCAACAAAAGAATAAAACAAGAGTGGAGAAAAGGCAAAGAAGAGAGTTGTGACAAATCAATGTCTCCACCAGTCAGGGATAAAGCCACCAAATTAGTCCAAGGTGAGGGTAGTTCAAGATCCCTAGTCATTTGGATTAAGCCCACCCTTCAGCTCAGCCGCCTTAGTTAATCAGTACAGCCCCCTTAGTCACTTTTAATTTTAAAGAATAGAGTAAAATAATACTTTTTAAAAATGGTACTTCTGCTGTAAATCAACTTCTAAAGTCTTTTACTCTGTTTACTCTTTTACTGTTGAGCTGGAAGACACTCTATGGATCATCAGGTACAATTCCTCTTATTGAGGAGAATCGGATTCCCAACTTTGGGGTCCACAGCCAGATAACTAAAGTATTGAGCTATTTTTTGCAGCTATTAGAAATAGAAATGTCTAACTAACTTCTTTTAAAAGGAGCTTCCCAATCTCTTGATAAGATGTATGCTGTCAGGCTTAAATTCCTATTGGCTAAAGCCTAATCATTAATTCAATATTGAATATAGGAGTTGTGTGAAATTTCATTCTGGTATTTCTGGGCAATACTAACACCACTGTTATCTGTTCAAATTATAAATAGGTTTCCTGGCAAGCCCGTATCTAATAAACATAATATATGATGTGTGAGGGGAAAGGAATATGAAATGAAGCAGATGTTCACCTTCAAACAAATACATTCAGTATCATATTTGAAGCAGGCATTCATCATCTCTTTGTCAAGAAAAATCCCACTGGGGTTAAACAAATCTATAAGAGCTTAACAGTGATATCTATTTACAAGACACCTTACACATTTATAATCAGAAAAAGTAAAATATGAAAACAGCTGCAATAGAGGTTTAGTGGACTTCCACAGACTGAAAAAGGAAGTCATGATTCTATTTAGGCAGGTTTTATTCAGCTATAATCAGGTTTGGCTGCTCTGCTCCCCGGGGAATACAGTAATTATGGCTCACTAGAGTGGAGATAATTACTACATTGTGGGGGGTCAGCACCTGCTCTCCTCTTCTCTGCTAAGAGAAGAATTTAGAACTGGAACCACTTTTGGAAGGAGCCATAAGCTGCTCTGCTTGTGTTCCTTGTTGCTACACTGTGGCTGGGAAATGCATCAGGGAAATAGAATCTCTCTCTAAACAGGTTTGCAGAAGTTAAACAGAGAATAAAATAGGGGAGATGAGGGCTGAGGAAACAGTGTGGTTCTGTGTGTCCTCCTCCCACCATTCGTCACAACTGACAAGGCTACATAGAGCTGAGTGTGTCTGGAGTCAAAGAACAACTGGCTGCCATGAGAGTTTTCCAAGCCTTGTTATTTTATGAGACACTTAGCAGAACATGTGATCCAAGTTGAGTTCAATTTATTCTGCATGCATTGTGGCCTGCCAAGTGGCTGGCTCCCATACAGTGCACTCACACAACCAACATATAAAACCTGTTCTCTTTTTTAATTTTTTTAATTTTATAATAAAACTAACAAACAAACAATACAAACAATAAAACTGCACCCTCACTCTCCCGGGACCATACAGTTGTTCCTTTGGTTTCCTTTCCTTCTTCATCTTCTCTTTTTCTAGCTGACTTCTTAGAGTCCTTTTCTCCAGAACTGTGTTGGATTCTAAGTAGGTTGTTTCCCTTTCTCTTTTAGTAGTACATAGTCTATAAATTTTCCCCAAATATCATAAAAAATATCCTTCCTTATTTCCCCTCGCCGAACTTTTAAACTGCAAGACAATTTATCATTTAAAGCAGGCCTGCCCAACAGGTAGACTGCGGGCTACCAGTAGCCCGCAAAGGGTTCAAAAGTAGCCCGCCGGCCACCAATAAAAATGTCAGGGGATAAGTTCTCCACCCCATCCTCCCCTACCTCAAGGACCACCACTGCCCCAGCAAAGTTCTGGGTCTGCCAGCCCACTGTCTCAGCCGAGCGGGGCAGTTCAAGGGCCATGGTGTGGTCCCCTGTCCCCCCCCCCGGCCAGATGATCAAGCGGGTGCAAGGGAAATGTGTGCATGGTCAGCCTTCCCATAGGAATGCATTGAAAATCAATCCATTCCAGAGGAAACAGATTTCAATGCATGCCTGTGGGAAACCACTGCTCTACTTACATTTTTTTTTTACTTATGAACATGTGCTTGGAATGGGTAAATTTCATAAGTAGAGGTATTAGTGTAGTAGCCCTCAGGCACTTTGGGCCAGAAAAAGTAGACCTCGGCCTGTTCAAAGTTGGACAGCCCTGATTTAAAGCTATATCCCACACTTCATTATACCAGGTTGTGTGTTTCTCCTAATCCAGTCTTTCATTCAACTTTCTAACTGAGCATAATTCATCCAAGTTAAATCCTTAGCTTGTAGTATGCGTTTAATTTCTTGCTTTTTTCTCCTCTTATTAATCGATTATTTTAATCTTGCCACTAAGAGATGGGCACGACTAGGGAAAATGACGTTTTCGAGTTGTCGTGTGTCGGAGGCAGCCCGTTTCGGCTCGTTTCCGTTTTTCGCGAAACTTCGCAAAAATTAGTCGGTTCATTTTTTCGGTTTTTTCGTTTTCGTTAGTACTGGTTTTTTTGGGGGGTAGCGGGCTCCTGGAGGCACCTCTGTGGGGTGGGTGCCTCCTCTGGCCCACTATAAAGGGAAAGTGGGCTCCTGGAGGCACCCATGGGTGCCTCCTATCCTCACCCACTAGGAAGGGGCAGCAGCAGGCTCCAAGAGACCCCTCAACATGGGGGTCTCCCCTCCTCACCTGCTGCTGCAAAATGGCATGCATAACCATATATGGATATGCATACCAGCCAGACAGTGAGACCTGGTCCACTGGTATGACCCTCCATCAGGACTGGGTCGCACCTGCCATGTCCCACAAAGAAGGGAATCGTACTTGCGTGTAGTGCAATGCAAGTAGATCTGGCTTAGGGTTAGGGTGGGTTAGTGCAAGGGCTAGGGTTAGGCTAATGATGGGTAAGGTTACAGTGGGCTATTGGGTTGCACCTCTGGGTGCCTCTCTGACCCACTAAGAAGACAGTCTGTGACGTATGGGTAAGGAGTCAAGGATTAGGGTTAGGGGGTTAGGGGGCTAGGGCAGGTTTTAGGGGGCTTTTTGGCACATCCCAGAAGTCTCAGTGGCCAAGTGGCCATGCGATTGGTGGGATGGCTCCAAAAATTTGCATGGTCATCCACTCCCACATGGCTGGCCAGGCCACTGGGCCAGCCCATCATTGCGCACTGCGCAGGTGTAAATAAAATAGAATAAAATAAAATCAATGGAGGACAGAGGAGGAGAGGAGAGACATTTTGTTGCAAGAAAAAACCCACTGCTATTGTGAAAAATCTGGCAGTTTATAAATTTCCGCGTGTTTCTGTTGTGCTTGTGTGTTTTTGGACCACGATTTCAAAAACAATATTGCGTTCGCCGCCCCATTTTGGATCCCCCGCCTGCACCGCATGGCATGGCGAGTCCGGCTGCCCAGGACGGGGGGGAGGCGGGACCCCCCCTCCAGACCAATAACCCCCCCTCCGGTAGGTGCCCTGCGCCCTTAGTCAAGCAGGCATTTTTCCGCCTGTTTTTTGGCCCGGGAATGGGTGGGGGGAGAGTTTAAAAGTTTTTTCCTGTGCCGTCCGTGCCGCTTGCTTGCGCTTTAATTGCGGCGGCCGGCGGC
>JAHTLZ010000348.1:307821-319530 GCA_023846285.1 Phrynocephalus versicolor
GGGAATGGGTGGGGGGAGAGTTTAAAAGTTTTTTCCTGTGCCGTCCGTTCCGCTTGCTTGCGCTTTAATTGCGGCGGCCGGCGGCGAGACTGGGCTTTTTGCTGGCTGCGAGCCTGCGGCGAGTCCCACCAGAGCAGCCCAGGACGAGGGATGGGGGGGAGGCCAAGGACCTCCAGAAACAACCCCTCTGGTAGGTGCCCTGAGGCAGGGCAGGCATTTTTCCGCCTGCTTTTTGGCCGGGAACCAGGTTTTTTAACTTTTAAAACTTTTTTTCTGTGCCGCGTGGCATCGCGCGATTGCGCGATGCAAGTAACGAGCACGACAAATCAGACCAAAATTGTTCGTTCGTTGGTTCGAGCTCGAAGTCTGGCGGAGTAATTCCCGTTACCGTTTCTGTAGAGTAACGGAACCGAGTAACGGAAACGGAAACGGGAATACCGCTAAGTCGTGCCCATCTCTACTTGCCACTTTCATTATTTTAAATAATTCTCCATATTTCTTCATAGTTGTGGGGACATTTTCCTGATCTATCACTAAACAAAAAGGGAATCCTTCCGGTGCCAATTTCCTCCCATACTTTGTCCAAGTAGTTATTAAGGAATTCAGGAGGGGTTTTTTAATTTGATATCTTTTTTGGGGGAATCTGAACAAGTATTTATTTATGTCTCCTTTTAGCTCATCTGATTCAAGTTCCCACCATATTAGCTCTTCCGGCCTATATAGTATTTCCCACACACAACTAAGCTGATTAGCTATATAATAGTTTCTGAGGTTAGGTATACCTATACCTCCTTCCTTTTGAGATCTGTACCAAAAGCTTTTATTTAATCTTGCTTTTTTGCCACCATTACAATATCTGTTTATCAGTTCTTGAAAAGCTTTAAGTTCAGCTTCTGTACACTGAATAGGTAACATTCTAAAAAGGAAATTAATTTTAAGAAGTATCTTCATTTTTACCAATGCAATTCTGCCAAACCATGATAGATTTAGTTTGGAGTAATTTTGTAATTTGTGTCTCATCTCTTCCTTTAATTTGATATAGTTCCGTTTCTTAGTCTTAAGAATATCCTTATCTAAATATATCCCTAAGTATTTAATGTATTTATGGCTTTTCAATCTGTGACTGGAAATTTTCTCAATTTCTTGTTTATCATGATTAAACAACATAACTTCTGATTTTTGGCAATTTACACATAATCCAGTTATTTCACCCAATTCCTCTAAATGTGATTTTATTTTTGGTATATTTTCTAATGGGTTTTTTATTGTTAGTAAGGCATCATCTGGAAATAAACTGATTTTAATCTTCCTTTCCTTCTCCATACCTTTCATTAGTTCATCATCTCTTATTGCATTTGCAAATAACTCTATAACTAAACAAAACAGTACTGGTATAAAGGGCAACCCTGTCTCATTCCTCGGCCTAAAGTAATCTGTTCTGTCATCCCATCATTAACTATAATTGAAGAAGTACTGTCTGAGTAAAGTTGATTTATTATACCTAAGAATTTTTTTCCAAATCCCATTTCTCTAACACAAGTTTTAAAGCAGACCATTGAACACAATCAAAAGCTTTAAATAAATCTAAGGATAGAATACATAAGAACATAAGAACATAAGAAGAGCCATGCTGGATCAGGCCAACGGCCCATCCAGTCCAGCCGCCTGCATCTCACAGCGGCCCCACCAGATGCGTCCGGGAGTGCACGAGACTAGATATCTGTTTCGTGATATCACTTCCCGGCATCTGGCCCTTGAAGTACCCCAGTTTTAAGACTGGAGATTACACATCTCCATCATGGTTTGTAACCTGTGATGGAGTTTTCCTCCAGGAATCTGTCCAATCCCCTTTTGAAGGCATCCAGGCCAGATGCCATCACCACATCCTGTGGCAGGGAGTTCCACAGACTAACAACACGCTGAGTGAAAAAATATTTTCTTTTGTCTGTTCTTACTCTCCCAGCCCTCAATCTGAGTGGATGTCCCCTAGTTCTGGTATTTTGGGAGAGGGAGAAGAGCTTCCCTCTATCCACTTTACACATACCCTGCATTATTTTGTACGTCTCAATCATATTCCCCCTCAGGCGCCTTTTTTCCAGACTAAAGAGGCCCAAATGTTTTAGCCTTTCCTCATAAGGGAGGTGCCCCACCCCAGTAATCATTTTAGTCGCTCTCTTCTGCACCTTTTCCAGTTCTACTATGTCTTTCTTGAGATGCGGTGACCAGAATTGTACACAATACTCCAGGTGGGGCCGTACTATTGTTTTGTATTGGCATTATAATGCTGGCTGTTTTATTTTCAATCCCCTGTTTGATAATCCCTAGCATGGAACTGGCCTTCTTCACCGCTGCCATACATTGGGGAGACACCTTCATGGAGCTGTCCACCAACACACCAAGATCTGTTTCCTGATCCGTCACGGATAACTCAGAGCCCATGAGTTGGTAGATAAAGTTTGGATTTTTTGCCCCAATATGCATTACTTTACATTTGGCTACATTAAAACGCATTTGCCATTTCTCAGCCCATTCCCCCAGTTTGGAGAGATCCTTCTGGAGTTCTTCCCAATCTTCTCTGTTTTTTACCACACGGAAAAGTTTTGTGTAATCCGCAAACTTGGCCACCTCACTGTTTATCCCTGTCTCCAGGTCATTTATGAACAGATTGAAAAGCACCGGTCCCAGGACAGATCCCTGGGGCACACCGCTTTTCACTTCTCTCCATTGTGAAAATTTCCCGTTGACACCTACTCTTTGTTTCCTGGATCTCAACCAGTTCTCAATCCATAAGAGGACCTGCCCTCTTATCCCCTGACTGTGCAATTTTCTCAGCAGCCTTTGGTGAGGGACTGTGTCAAAAGCCTTTTGAAAATCCAGATAGACTATATCCACCGGTTCACCCAAATCCACATGCCTGTTGACCTTTTCAACATGCTTTATCTTCCAATCTTCCCATCTCATAAAGAACATTCAAGGTTCTTCTTATAGAGCTCGACATTTGTCTATCCTTAATAAAACCAGTTTGGTCTTTTATATATTTAGCTATAAAGGTATTCATTCTTTTAGCTATAATTGCTGTGAAAATCTTAGCATCTTGATTTATAAGAGATATTGGTCTGTAAGATCCAATATATGTTGGATCCTTATTAGGCTTAGGAATTAAAATAGTTAACGAGTGTTTCCAGGAGTTTGGGGCTTGCTCTCTTTCTATTATCTTATTAGAAAGCTTCTTTAACTTGGGTATTAACATTAATTTAAATATAAAATTCAGGTCCCAATCCATCAGCTCCTGGAGTTTTGGCATTATTTAAATTGTTTATTACATCCTCTATCTCCTCATCTTTAAAAGGTGTCCCCATTTCTAATATGTCTCCCTCTGCTAAAGTTAACTTTAGGTTTTTACGCATGTATTGTTCTATATCTTCTTTCCTATTGTTCTTGGCTGTATATAAAGTTTGATAGAATTCTTGTATAGCTTTTAATTTTTCTTCCATTTGTATAGTTATTACCTCTTAGGTCTTTTATCCTTCCTATCTTACTTTTTTCTTTTCTTTTCTGTGCTATCCTAGCTTACATCTTTGAATTTTTATTGATATATTTAAAAAAATTCTTTTCAAATATAGTAAATTTCTTTGAGCTTGTTGTAGTTCTTTTTTTTTACTGATAAGAACCATTTATTTATTTATTATTATTTTATTTATATATTGAAAAGAACAGAAAAATCAGCACACTAACATAAGGAAGAAAAAAACCCCACACACATCCATATAACTAAAATATAACAATATAACATACGTAGACCCCGTGCAACCCATCACCCTCGGGACTTGAACAGAATGACAACTTCATAATAATGACCTGCCCATTTCCCTCCAAAAGTACATTGAATCTTCTCCGGGTGTATACACTTTACCCTTTTGAAATACATATACCAATATTTTATGCCATATTCCAGTAAAATCATTAGATTTGGTCAGCCCTTTCCTAATTTTAATTTCACAAGTCAGTTTATCATTAATAGCTAAATTCCATAACTCTTTATACCATTCTTCCATCACTAATTGATTATTAGATTTCCAATATTTAGCAAAAATCAACCTTGCAATCGTAACCATTATAATTACCAGTTCCCCCTCCTCTTTCTTCAGTTGTGTATCTGCAATTATATTTAACAATGCCAGCTGGGGGGACATTGGAATATTTTTCCGTAATATTTCTTGCATTTCATTGAGAACCAAATTCCATTCAAATTTCCTTTTCTCACATGCCCACCACATATGTAAATATGTCCCTTTTTCTTTTTTACATCTCCAACAAATTGGAGATATTTCTTTATTTATTGTATTTAACTTCGCTGGCATCATATACCATCTCCAATATTTGTAACGGTTTTCTTTTACTCTCACTGACATATTTTTCACTATTCTTTTATTTCACATTTTCCCCCATTCTTACTTTTTTATCTGTTTATTGATATCTTCTTACCATATCTCTCTTAACTTCTTCTTCTTCTTCTTCTTCTTCTTCTTCTTCTTCTGGGCGGGGGGGGGGGGCCCCGCTCTATCCTGGTAATAAGATGAAGCCTAGGTGGTATTAATAGACATGTTACATTTGACTATTTATATACCAAATGCTTCATTTCTTCACTGGGTTTTCATTTTCTTTAAAGTTCAAGTATTCTTTTTGGTGGATGGTGGTGGAAAGAGCAAAGTGATGTCAAAGCAAAATGAGTGTTTGCAACCAACTTTAAGGGCTGTTGAGTGATATTTCATTTTTATTTTCTGTCAGATTTATTTCTTGCCCTGGAGCCTTTTATAAATGGTAGATTTTTTTCTTGTCAAAGGTGAAAGATGCAATCTTTGTTTATCAAAAGGTTTGGTCTTCACTTACACATTCTAAAGTTTTTGTACTTGTAGTAAAATACACAGACTGCATTATACTGCTGTCCCACACAGGCAAATAGTTTACATCAATCTATTGGGAGGAAGCATAATAGCCAATTTGGATATAATGCTTGTTTGCAGTAAGAAACATTTCTTGGGGGTATTTTTCACTAGTACTTTGAGGAAGAGCACTTTAAAGCTTCACTTTGCAGATTAGACTTCAATTTCCCCTTCATACCGTAATTCAATTAAAAGAAATTTCCTATTAGTGCAGGTACAGAAGAAGAGCAAAAGCAAGAGCAGTAACAATTGAAACAGCAATAACAGTATTGCTATGTGGGATGGAAAATACTATAACCTGGTAGTGAACTGGGGCACAGCAAAAATATCAGCAAGTTTCTGAGAAATGCCATGAAATGTGACTGACAGATTTTTCACCTCACGTCCCATTCACATTTTGCTGAGTTCACTAGGAGGCACTAGCGTATACATAGGAGACACCTCTACTTCAGCAGTTGAGCAGTTCATTCCACTATGCCTCTGCTGATTTGTCTGCATTTCTCAAGAGCTTACCTGCGCCTTACATCTGTCTCCACATGTTCCCCTCACCAAGCAAGGATGTCGCTTCCAGTTGAATGCCTGCTCAGATACTTTGGGGGCAATGCTGTCTGCAGGTGTCTGCTGCTGTTTGTCACCGTTCACCTCAGCCCCCTGAGAATGTCAGTTCTGATAGAAAGGAAGCAAATATCTGCATGATGGAAAGATTTGATATGATGGAGATGACAAAGAATGCTGGGTCTCTGCAATACATTTTTCTAAAGCTGCTCAAGGATTCGTGAACACAAAGGCTTTCTGATTTTGTGTTTTGATGGATGTTTAAATGTAAAAGAATGGGATGCAGCAACAAAACACTCCAGTTTGTGTATCAGTCACATCACTCTCTTAGATAGTCATTTTGCAATCCAAATTACCATATCAATTATGTTTAGTAGACTGGGGCATCATTTTAATTGCTATTTAGAGTGATGAATATTTATTTTGCTGCTTCTTAATTTAATTTCTATCCAATTTTTCCATCCAGAAAGATTCTTACTATGCGAGTTATAGTCCAAGAACATCTGAACTATCACAGTTTCTTCATACTGTATTGCTGGCATATCTATCTTGCCTTTGTTTTTCCATTGCCTCTGTTGTTTTATCTGTGCTTCTAGCTGTTTTTTAATTGGAAACCGCCCTGAGTTCCTTTATGGAAAAAGGAGCGGTATAGAAATGCACCAAATAAATAATAAATAATAAATATTTATTTATTTATAATTTTTTTAGCTGCCTCACTACCAAATAATAAAATAAAATGCTTAAAAACTATGAGGTAGAATAGCAATGAACAAAATGATATTCTGGGCTCCCATGTGAAACCCCCAAGTCTGGCTTTGCAAGCCCTACCTCAGCTCCCAATAAAATATTTTTTTTTAAGTGAACAACAATAAGAAATGAATTGCTGCTCATGGAAACCTCTGGGAGGAGCCGTTCATCTTCAAATCAAGGCCAATTTGCTGTGTTTCAACCGCAAAATATCAACATCTGCTGAACCTGAAATAGGTTTCCATTCATGTTGATTTTTATTACTTTCGCCTTTTCCCAAATATGTGTTCTGTGTGCCTCCCCTCCTGAGAGGACTCTGGAACATATGAATAAATAGCCACCTATATACATACATGCATTTTATCCCTGGGCCCGCTGAACTTGCCTACCCCTGATATATATGAACATAATTCAATTTGTTTAAAAACCTACACTTTATGAATGTGAGATATTGTGCTTCAAAAAGTCAGGAAATGGTCCAATATTGCTGCAAAATATATTGCTCACATTGCCAGCAGAAAAAGGATTCCAAGCTTTGCATAGCAAAGGAGCCTGAATTGTAACAACACCAGTGGCAGCACCCAGAATGGTCTACAGCAGTGTTGGCAAACCTATGGCATGGGTGCCAAAGGTGGCACTCGGAGTCCTTTTTGTGGTAACCTGACATCGCCCCTTCACAGCTACCTGTGTTCAGGTAAAATTACTGTATTGGCACTTTGTGAAAAATTAGTGGGTTTTGAATTGCATTTTGGGCATGTGACAGCACCTCTCTTGTCAAACGTGTACAGTAATTGTGATGAAAATGTGAAGTGTAGGGAACCCAATTATTAATCTTCACTGAAACCACTTGGTAATGCTGCCACCTTTTAAATTGTCGCCTTATGAACTGGGACAGACTCAGATGTATAATATAAAAATAATGATGATGTTTATTGAGAAAATAAATAAATTCATCAATGACTGAATTTGGTATGTGTTGCCTTAAACATAAAATAGATTAAATCAAATCTTCAAGCCTCCTTTTCTTTAATAAACAGTAAATAGTAAAGCCCTCACACCTAACCCGCCTGACTGAACTCTAACAGAGCTGGGCTCTCTCAGCACTCTCAACTCTTAACTCTCAACTCTTAACTCCCTCACAGACCAGGCTCCACCCTTTTTATACTATACAACCCCCCGCCCTCCTGCTGGGATTGGCTGATGAATTACATATGTATTTCTCCTGCTTCCAGGATGTTGTCACTGGGCACTCGGTCTCTAAAAGATTTGCCATCACTGGTCTATAGCAGACCTGCACAACACATCGACCATGAGCGAGTCGTAGCCCGCAGGGTGCTAAGAAGTCATCCACCAGGTCGCTGCCTGCCTCACAACCTGGGGGTGCTCCTCCTCCTCCTTGACCAGTGCTGCATAGGTTGATGGGTGGCTCGGGGGGTGTTGAATGACCACTCCTCCTCCTCCTCCTCCTCCTCCTCCTCCTCCTCCTCCTCTGCTACCAGCACTGCAAAGCTTGTTGGCCATGGGGTGAGTGGGCGTGCAAGAAACTTCTTCCCCATGAAAGCCTATTCAGTACCTGAGAAAGAATGTCTAGCAGTTGTATGGACATTCAATAAGCTTAGACCTTACCTATGGGATATCAACTTCATTTTGCAAACTGATCACCAAGCTTTGAAATGGTTAGCACATTTGAGGGCAAGCAAGCAACCAACATTTACTTAGATGGAGTATAGCATTGCAAGATTTTACATTCCAAACTCAATATATTCCAGGAAGTCAAAACATTTTAGCTGACAGCTTGTCAAGAATGCATTTTGGTATTGAAACCACCAGTGAAAAAAGATACATACATTCCTGAATGAATTCTAAGTTCAAAATGGTTTCAGTTTAATGTCTTACAGTTTTGCATATCTAATACATGTATTTCAGTAGTGTTCTAATTAATCTTTCTTCCTATATGTCTTTCAGATATTTGGTACCAGTATTACATATATATTTTGCCATAACAAAATATATATGTTATGGCAAAATATCCTGTGTTAAATGCACTTTGCAAATTCATATTTCTATATTACTCTCATATATAACTTCATATATCATGTAGCTGTTTATTTTATAAAAATGTTAGCATTTAACCATTTTTATTTTCCAAATGTGAGCATATATGAAAATAAGCATGATGGGACATGGTGTGAGTTGTTAAGCTGAATACAAAGTGCACATTTTGTCCTTGTATTAGACCTTATCTAAGGTATGTAGAAAAATAGTCATAACAAGCTGGTAGAGCAGGGCATAGTTAGCTACCATTGGTTTGTCATGTCACACGTTGTCTTGAGGTTTCAAGCAAGAAGATGGGAGAAGAGAAAGAAGCCATTATGATTATGCTTAGGATCACTTTGAGCAATGGAGCTTACCTCAGGTAGAGTAGGAATAAGTTAGATTAGAAGAATGCTTTAATGTAGTTAGCTAGGATGACTTAGATTTATTATTTTTAGGGAAATAAAACTATGATTGAGGTCTGATAAGATCTGTTTGGACCTGTTAAGTTTTTTATACTTTTTTATACTTTTTAGGATTTTTGCTTTTGCAAATTAGTTTAGTAAATAAAATAAATTTTTGTGAGAAGATATCTTGGCTCTTGTTTTTTGGAAAAGAACCCAAACAAATCAGAAGTGGAATATGTTTTGAGGTGTTTTTCTCTCAGAGAAAAGGAAGGATTTTCTTAACTTGTCCATCATCCTTCGTTTAGCTGATTATTAGCAACACACAGCACTATTTGGTTATTCTGGGGAGTTATTGTCTTTCCTGCCTATATATCTCTCTGGGTGTTATCTCCTCCAGGGGCTCCTCTGGGATGCAAATCTTGTGCAGATTGAGGCTTTTGAGCATTTCAGGAAGCGTTGGAAATAGCAGGAATGACAGAGTTCATCTGTTTAGTCAATGGAAGCAGACTGTCCACAATTTTCTGTCTCCTGGCATCAAATGCTTGTCTTAGTAGATCCAGTTTATCAGAGATAAAAGTGAGCTGCTGAAATATAGCTTTAAGCATTTCAGCAGTAAGAAAGGAGTGCTCAGAAATTATGTCTAATGAGGTGTTATTTGGGCATTTCTGGTTTATTTTACCTTCCAGAGAGGTCCTTTTGTCAGGTGCCAATTTAGGAGATAAAGATTTAGACTCAGTTAGAGGTTTGTTATTAGCCATGCAGGTTGCATCTATGATGCCTTGATCTTCTGATTGTAGAGCTACAGCACTATAGCTGTTTGTGCTGAAAAACATAGATAGGTCATTCATTGGGTCCTTCTCTGGTAGTAAATTGACTATCTGGAGTTGTTTGCCAGGTTTTGCCAGGGAATTCAATTAGATCTTGCTCTAGGTCTTTTCTTCTTCCCCATATTTTACATGTAAATTTGAAATTGGACCCCTCTTCAGTAGAGATGGGCACAAAACAAATTTATCATTTTGTTATTCGTTATTCATTTTGTTAGGGAATGAACTGAATAACGAACTGACCCATCACAGAAAAACAAAACAAAATGGAATGGAAATTTCTCTGTTCTGCTTCGTTTTTGTTTTTCCATGGGAATGCATTAGCAATGAATTCCTATAGGAAATATTACCTTCCACCCCCAGCAGGGGAAGCAAGCGCCTAGCAGCTGATTGGTCCTGGCCTGAAGCCAGTGCTGAACAGCTGATGGGTGCAGGCTGGGGGAGATTTAAAAACCCCACTCTTCTCCACCCCATCAGGTGGGAGGAGAGAGCAGGCTTTTTAAATCTTCCCCCCTCCCAAAACTAGCACTGAGTGGCTACTGGGTGTTGGCTCTGGGGGGGGAGTGAGGGGGAGCACACTCTTCAAATGTTTTTTCCAGCCTCCGAAAGCTAGCACTGAGTGGCTGCTGGGTGCTGTCTCTGGGAGGCTGTTAAAGAGTTTAAAGAGCCCAATCTTGCCTCCACCCAATGTGGTGGTGGGAAGAGCACACTCTTTAAACTTTTTTCCAGCCCCCCAAAGCTAGCACCAAGTGGCTGCTCGGACACTGGCTCCAGGAGGCTGGAAAAGAGTTTAAAGAGCCCAATCTTCCCCCTACCTCATGTGGTGGTGGGGAGAGTGCACTCTTAAAACTTTTTTCCAGCCTTCCGAAGCTAGTACTGAGTGGCTGCTGGGCACTGGCTCTGGGAGGGGGGGGGAAGAAGCAAAAGACAGGCCGGGTGGGAGGGTGCCCCCGCTCCTGCAGGGAGACCTCCCAGGGCCGCCGCCACCAGAGCCACCAGCAAGCTGGCTGCAGAAGCGCTGTCCTGGCTGGCTTGTCGGTGCCTCCAGTAGCACCTGGCCCTGGGAGTGCTCCCCATGGATGGCTTGTCAGCGGCTCTGGTAGCACCTCAAAAAGCCCCTGCCTTGCTGGAGCTGCCAGGATTGCCACTGCTGCCACTACCGCCAGTAAGTCAAACCAGTTTGGCTTGGTTCAAGTTTGAACAATTTTTTAAAAAAAAATCGTACGAACCCGAACTGAACCAAGAGTGGGCCTGAAACAGAACGAACTGGACCATCAGTTTTCAGTTTTGTGCCCACCTCTACTCCTCAGTATAGTAAAGATACCAAACAAGCCAAACTGTAGACCAAACAATTTCTCAAACTGTAATCTCAATAGGAGACTTGAATGAAAGAGGGAACAAAGCACTCCGGAGAAGATATTCCCCTGCAAGGGCAGCAGAAAAAGAGTAAAAGAGAAAAGGAGTAAAAGATAAAATAACATAAAACAAAGGTGGAGTGCCTAGTTAGGGCTGTTAACATGCTTCCATCTTGTCCCTTGTGTATCCAATGCTGCATTATTCTCTCCCCTGTCCCCTCCCAGTATTCCCGTGCAGCCACAGTGAGCAGGTGACCAAAAAAAAAAAAAAAAAGAGCAAAGAGGGGAGCATTTCTACAATCACCACAGGCATCGGGACAGCTCGAACCAGCACTTGTGGGATTTTGTGAGTAGGGCAGCAGCCACTGCCCACTGGAGCAAATGGCACACCTGAACCAATGATGTAGTTGTTCCTTTGGTGGGCAGTGTTTTTAATAATGTATTTATTATTTATTTATTTTAATACTTATATACCGCCCGTCTTCCAGAGGAACTCCAGGCAGTTTACAAAAAAATAAAGCTGTAACAAAATAACAAATTAAGTAAAACAAAAAAACAGCAAAAAAGTAATTAATGGTGGGATGGCTGGGCGAAGGAGAAAAAAAAATTAACAGTCGCCAAATGCCTGACAAAAAAAGCCAGGTCTTTAAGGCCTTTTTGAAGGCTGGCAGGGACTGTGCAAGGTGCAGCTCACTCGGGAGATGGTTCAATAGGCCAGGGCCAGCCACAGAGAAGGCTATGTAGTTGCATTCAGAGCCTAGGAGCTCATGGAGTTTGTGAAAAGAAAGAATAGACATGGGTGTTTGATATGGGATTGTTAGAAGAAACAAGAGAGGGTGAGATC
>JAHTLZ010000348.1:328823-351255 GCA_023846285.1 Phrynocephalus versicolor
CCTAGTTGTGGTGTCCACATGTTTTGATTTTTTGGTTTTCTTTCCAGGTGGCTCCCCGCTGATCTCAGCACCTGAAAACATGGATGATGAGAAAAAACATTTTTGTAAAAGCACTATGAACAGTTCTCTTTCTCTGAACCCCATCCCCCATCCCCTCCCTTTTGTATGCACTTACCAAAATCTTTACATTTCACAGGTTGTTTCCCACCCTCTGTATAGAAGACAATTATTATTATTGTAAATAAAACACATATCCATTTTTAAAAATGATTTTAGACAGCATATTTTATCAAAAGGTTAGTTGTTACCTTCAGTGGCCTTATTGCTTTTTTTCTGAATTGATTTCATGAACATGTGTTTTCTGCTGATTTTTTGAATCATGTTTAACTGTATTATTATTCTTCAGAGGTTGAAATATATCTTCTGAGTCATTTTGAAAAACTACCTCTGGACAAAAAGATAAGGTGAAATAAGCTACAATGAGCAGACATTAATTTTATTGGCACAATATGGATTTAAGAAATATATAACAAAACTAATTTAAATGACAAAAAAGGACTTCTCTGAGCATATATGCATAACCCCTACCCTACAACTGCCGCCTTTTGTATACACTTACCAAAATACGTTTCACAGGTTGTTTCCCGCCCTTTGTAAAGAAGACAATTATTGTTATTTTAAAGAAAACACATATCCATTTTTAAAAAATGATTTTAGACAGCATATTTTATCAAAAGGTTAGTTGTTACCTTCAGTGGCCTTATTGCTTTTTTCTCAGAACTGATTCCATGAACATGTGCTTTCTGCTGATTTTTTGAATCATGCATAACTGTATTATTATTCTTCAGAGGTTGGAATATATCTTCTGAGTCATTTTGAAAAACTACCTCTGGAAAAAAAAGATAAGGTGAAATAAGCTACAATGAGCTGACATTAATTTTATTGGCACAATATGGATTTAAGAAATATATAATGAACCTAATTCAAATGACAAAGGCGTTTCAGGTACAAAATAAACGGGGGTTTGTTTTGAAATATTTGTAGATGCCATGTTGTCCAATAAAATAAAATGAAATGAAAACACATAAGAAAAGCCAGACATTTAAATCAAATCCATCAGTTACTTTTTTTTCTGAGCATGAGGTCTGTTGTATGTGACAGACTCACCAGTATGCAGAAAATTGTATAACCCCCCTACCCCACCTCCCACACACACACATGGCACATAGGCAAGACATAATTAATAATAATAATATGCTTTAGATTTTATTTTCTTCATAAGAGAGCCAGACATTTAATCAAGCCATCAGTTACTTTTTTTCTGAGTATGGGGTCTGTTGTACATGACAGACTCCACATAACCACACACAGAAAAAGGCCAGGTATGGATTAACCCCTCCAACACACACACACACACACACACACACACACACACACACACATGACACACAGGCAAGAGATAATTAACAAAATAATATACTTTAGATTTTATTATTATTAAAAATATATTACCATTTATCTCAGCCTGATGGTGAATTACTTCTTTAAAACAAAATGTTTTCTAAAAAAGTAAAACATTGTTTAGATTTTATACTTTTACAAAATAACTACATTAAAAGATTCACACACATAATAATGCTTGTCTTGAAAATTGTGCTCCCCTCCTGATGTGTGAGCATCTAGCTCATTTTCTGACTTTTAAAGGAAAAAATGTAGCCCACACCTTGAATGTTTTAATGTGCTTTCAGCTGAGAACACTTCACCACACCCAAGGCTGACACAAACAACCCGGGGTAAATTTCCACTGTGTGGGGTTTTTTTCTATAATGAGACAAACACAAATAGCTGTAATGGCAAAACTGTTTAGAGACCGAGTGCCCAAACTGCAATTCAAAACCTCAATATTTTTTTCAAAGTGCCAATACAGTAATTTAACCTGTATACATCTCGCTATGAAAGGACACTTAACCACAGGTAAGATCTCAAAAAAAAAAAAAGCCCCTACCTATCACATAGCTAACCATCACAGACCTACAACCTATGTCCACAAAGTGGCACTGTTGTACTATTTTTGAAATTAGCTATGGATAATGTAATGTGCACTCATCCATTCTGCAAGACTTTTGATAACAGCCAAGTAGACTGTGTAATGTGTAAGTGCAATGTGTTTACCCAGAATAAATTTCCACTGTGTGTGTGTGTGTGGGGGGGTTATTCCATAATATTAATGGTAATATTCTTATAAATACACAAAAAGGATGATAAAATAATCACTCTATAGAACAGTTTTTGTGTGCTATAAATATCTGGGTACAGTATTTGAATTAGTTTCCATTAGAGCACTGGGTAAAAACTCCTCATGATTAATTACTGGCTCAACTATGTCTACAAAAATAATCTCGGGCTTTTTCCTTAGCCAGACTGAATGTGCTCCCTTCCAAACTTTTGGATGGGAAATTTCAAAATTTTCCTTAATCAGAGAGGCTATGTCCTTGTAATAATAGCTAAATTGAGTCTGTGACCCATTTTGTTAAACACTTGAAGTGCCAGAAAGGTTTTATCTGAATCCCGTATAAAATTTTGTCTATTGAATGCTCAGAAAAGTACCACAAGTTTTAAACAGATTATTTTTCTAATGGTGAATGAAATGTTCCCTCACCAGTACAAGTCTTCAAAGGGGTAATATATTGCTGTATGACTCCCCAATATTTGCATGAGAAAAATCTACATTCCTTTTTGAATCTGTCTAGACCAATTTTTCAACATCAACACAGCTAATTCATAATTTGAACACAGCCTAACAGGTAAATAGTCTTTTTTTATTATTGATATGAAAATACCTTCAGGTGTTGTTGTTGTTGATGTTGTTGTTGTTGTTGGTGGTGGTGGTGGTGTGTGTGTGTGTTTTGTAAGTCTTATAAACATGGTAGCTTTTTACAGACAATATGAAGTCAAAGGCTATTAAACATAAACGTATCCAATATTTTACAGGGTAAATGTGACACCAGGTATATTTTCAGGTTATTTTGTAAAACACTTGAAATGCCAGCAGGTTTTATAGGCTAGTTTGTTGGTGATCCTTCTTCTTCTTTATTCAGCAGACCTTCCTGTTAAGAGAGCATGAAACAAGATCTTAGTAAGAAAATTACATCACCCCCTCCCATACCCCTGAGAACATCCCCATGACCCCAGAGAAGAGAGTCATGAATTTTTTTTGAAAAATTATCTTACCTGATACCCCCAATTCACACTTTCATAGTCCTCATCTTCAGAAAACATTTCCAGCTCAGAAGTCATGGATTTCTCTTTTTTCTTCTGGAGACCCTTTTTTATTCCTTGAGGGCAATCACACTGCAAATCATCAGACCAATAAATAGTATCCTCAGCATGGTGATTGGATCTGGTCGGCTTTTTGGGGGCATAGGACTTCGGCTTTCCGATAAATAAAAATATATCATTTGAAGATAAGTTCTTTTCTGTTGAAGGTTCAGGGTCTAAAGGTTCAAGATCTTCAAAGGCTCTCCCAAATCATGAGGCGGTGTTTAAAGGGTAGACAGGTTTTGAAAAACCTACAGGGTACAAACGCCTTTTCAGTCTCACCTTCTGCCATCTCCCTCTCAGAGCAAATTTCTTCTCAGAGACTGACAAACCAGAAAATGCTGCAGAAGCCCCAGGACAACCCAGGCCCCTTATAAAGTGGTTCAGGCATGCGCACACGCAACAAGACATGCCCGGGCAACACACTTGCCTATTAGGTGAACTCCTCTCCTATTGGCCAGACAGCCTAGGGGAGAAATACCCCTACCAATTACCAAGCAGTGACGTAATTGCCTACCACACCTATACACGCATGCTCACACAAGCCACAGACAGGGCATGCCCGGGCAAGCCACCGGAAGGGGGTGGGGTGATGGGGAGCCCCCCTACAGGGTCACAGGACCACCCAAGGGGGTGGAACATCTGTCCAGAGGCCCACAAAATGGGTGAACTTCTGGTTACAGCCCCACAAGATGGTAGAACGTCTGGGGTCAAAGGTCTAAGGAGGCGGGACTTCTGCTAAGGAGGCAGGACATCCGCTAAAGGGGGTGGGGCTTATGTTTGATGGGTAACTGACATAAGCTAGGTACATCTACTACTTGGGGCCATAATCTAGGATTGGGCGCATGGCCACACGAATGGGGAGGGATGTGAAGGATGCGCTTGCACAGTAAGTCAAAAGGGGGTTGCACTGGCCGAGTTCAAAAGTAAAGAGAATTCCTCTCCTCGGAGGCAAAATACTCCAAAACATCCCCACTTTCTGATTTACTCTGGGTTCTTTTCAAAACAAGAAGTCGTGTTACTTTTCAAAAATAGTATTTTATTTTCTATTCTTAAGATGAAAAAATGAGAATTCAAAAAGTATCAAAATATCAAAACCTTCACAAATACCAATCATAGATTTATTTTCCTAAAAATAATAAAATCTAAGTCATCCTGACTAACTGATTACATTCAAAATTTCTCTTAAGCTAACTTTTTTTATTCTACCTAACTGCAGTGGGCTCTATTGCTCAAAGCAATCCTAAGCTAATCATCAGTAAAATAATCAGTATAATAATGGCTTCTCTCTGTCTTCTCTTCTTGTTCTCAAAGCTTCCAGATATTACATGACATAACTGATCAATGGTAGTTAACCATATTCCATGCTGCTAGTTTGTTATGTCTGTTCCTCTACATTCTTTAGATAAGGTCTAATACAAGGCCAAAATTTACACTTAATATTCAGCTTAACAATTCACACTATGTCCCATCATGCTTATTTCCGTACAGTCATGGGAGAGATTAATGGCATTGGCCCCCCATCCCCTGAATACAGCACCCTCTGACCATGTAGTCATTCATCTTGGTGGCAATGATGTGATGCAGCAGGCAGGCAAGTTCCTCATACTGCAAGCAAGAGCCGACCTGCTAAGTTTCAGTGCCATGTACCCTCATGTTAGAATCCTAGGGTTGGATATGTTACCCATATTTAGTATGGAAAAGGGCAGTTCACCCCAAATGGATCAACAGAGCATACAGGTGTGTTAACAGGGAAGTGGGCAACTTTACTCGCACATACAGTTGGTCTGTCATCCCACACCCAGCGCTCAGATTTGGCCAACCCAACCTCTACAACTCCAAGGAGGCCCGCACACTGAACTTTTTGGCTTGATGGGGGAAAGGGGGCATACGATGTAGCCTCCCTTTCTGTGGTAGTAAGTGCAAGTGGCTAAATGCCCCTAGGGTAATACAGCGGACCCTTGTATAACAAATTGTTTGTATAACATAAAATCTGTGCAACATAAAAAATTCCAGAGATAGGGGAAAATTGCTTAACAGAATCGCCTAAGGTGCAAATCCGTACAACATAAAAATGGTCGCAATTAGGGATTACTCCATTTTCAATACATTCCTATGGGAAATTTTGATAAAGGAAAATTTGCTTAGCATAATTTCATTTGGAACAAATTAATTCCTTTATACAAGGTACTAGGAAATAGGACCTTGTATAATGGTAGCCCTTGACAATTCTCAGAATTAGATGTAGATGACAGATCAGGGTGATTTATGAACCAAGCCAGAAAGTGATTGATTAGGGCTGCCCGCAATGTTACCATTGGGGCGGGGGTTGCTAACTTACCTGCAAGCACCCCACTTATAATAATTGGGAAATACCAGAGAGCCACTTGAACTTTCTGGACCCCCTTTGAGGAGCCTCGTGGCGCAGTGGTTAAATGCTTGTACTGAAGAGAAACCAGCTGGCTGGATTCCGGCTCTGGTAGGTGTGGTGGCATTTTTAGCTGCCCCTTGTTTTTAACTTTACTTATCTATTTATTTTAAATTTTATTTCTTACACATTCTCATCAAGCTTTTGGAGTTTTGCCTGCTACTACTGCCGTTGGTGTGGCGTGTTTTATCTTTCCCTTCAGCGATCGCTGCTAGCCTCTATTTTGTCAACAATGTTAAGGGAGCCGGTTCAGCCTTGAGACTTGAGCCTTCTGTTTTCATTTTGAGCTACAAATGTCTTTATTATCCTGACAAGCTAAGCGAAGAGCGAGCCAGCCTGCCTGTTTGAACACTCAGTTTTTAAACAATTTTTAAACTATTTTAAACTATTTTATTTTTAAACCATTTTATTTTTCTCCTGGCTAACTTGGAAACTGCAAATAGCATGGGGAGGCGGAAGCGTAAGAGAACTCTTTCAGAAAGATTCCCTTTGTATAAAGCATCCAAACAACTCCGTTTGGACAATTTATCAACTTGGGCAGAGCCTACTAAAGGAACCCCTACAGTGTCTCTTTCCAACAGATTCTCAGCTCTTGAATCTGAACGTGTGTCAGCTAACGACAGCAATCACTCCCCCACCAGGAACGCCTCCACTCCGCCCAGTGAAGCTTTAGATCTTACTAGCAAGGAGACCTCAAAGTCAGCACACTCCTCACCTCAGCTGTTTCCAGGAGCCCCCTCAAGTCCTATCACAACAACAAGGGCTGTACCATGGTTTGCTCCCAATCAGCTGTTAAATTTGGTGGGAGACCACTGCGTTCTAACTGGGAAGACTGTGATGGCCATCTTCCATGAACTCAAATTTATCTCTGGTCATCTGGACTCAATTCAAAAATCATTACCTGGCTGCTCCAACTTGACCCCACCCTTGCAAAGGACCATTTTTGAGGGAACAAAACCAGAAGCTCTCAAAGCTTCAATTTCAGACGACGACAATGCAGTCCCCTTTTCCTCACAGTGTCTACAAAAAGACCAAATTGTTTTGGATATTGAGAACAACCCTATGAACAGGGGGCGTTGGTTCAATAGGCAAAAAAACACTGAAATCTCTGAGCCAACTGCTGAGAACAGAGGTGGGACAAATTGATCTGGAAGTCATTAATCGTCTCTCCAGACCTCCCCGCTTACTGAGATTACTACTGAGATTTTCCAGCACTGTAATTCCAATGATGCTCCCAAGACTTGGCAGGTTCCTAGCCAAATTTAACATCTCGGTAAAAAGGGTTTTCTCTGACTCAATTACAAGTGGGACAGCACAGTGGAAACAAAAACAAAAATTACCACCCCTGCTACCCAGACTTGAGACCTGTCAACCCTACAGACAGTAGATCTAGACAAGAGGGACTAGCTACCCACAAGAGGAGCCGGCTCCATGGAGGCTGGCCCCAAACTGCATCTGTTGAAGCTGAAATTATGCAACTGAAAGAAAAGACTCTAGACCTCCAGAAGGCTCTCCCTATCCTATTAGAGGATCTTACACCGCCTCCCCAGATGCCAATAGAAGGGCCTACCGTTATATCTCATATTGGCAGCTGCAGACCTCCTATGCCTCGGAGGGAATCTCCGCCTCCACAAAAATCTCCCATAGAAAGAGTTGTGGATTCAGCTACCTTAAACTCCAGTAACAAGGATGTCCTGCCAAAGAACCCTGATTTGGTTATAACCACTCTTCCAGTGATCTACTTCTCCAAGTGGACATTGAAGGCGATAAGATCCAGGAGGATGCAATTTTTGCCTTTAAAGAACTAGAAATCAATGATCAAATTAAAATAGCCAAGAACATTGATCGCATCAAGTCTGAACTGTTAAACAACATGAAAAGACCTACCACTCAGAAGAATCTAGTCTCTAGAGGAGTCCCGGCCATCCTGACTGACACCTCACGGGTTGAACATTCACCTCCCCCACTGATCCTGCCCCAAAAGCTGAAGGGAGAGAAGACTCTCCTAGTATGAACAGATGTCCACACTCCTCCACACATGACCACCCATCATGTTACTACTGAAGACTCCCATTCTCACAATCTTATGTCAGGCCAATCTAATCCTCCAGCAGGAATGATTTCTAATTGCTGTATCCAAGGCATTGTTCCTGGAATACAGGGATTACTTCACCCTGATGACTGACTACAAAATCCCAATTCAAGTTTTCCATCTAACAGCCCAATTAAAATCATATCCTGGAATATAGCTGGCTGGAAAA
Source organism: Phrynocephalus versicolor (assembly GCA_023846285.1). NCBI lineage: Eukaryota > Metazoa > Chordata > Lepidosauria > Squamata > Agamidae > Phrynocephalus > Phrynocephalus versicolor. Next base: position 336,831 of record JAHTLZ010000348.1, read on the forward strand.
CAAAACACAATGATTCAGATTTTATGAATTATACCAAAGATTTTGACATTATCCTCCTACAGGAAACTTGGGAACAAGATCAAATAAATGTGGAAGGTTACAAGTCCTTTTTGTTGCCTGTGTCCAAAACTCAGGCTATGGGCAGACCAAGGGTTGGATTGACCACCCTCGTTTCGGTGCTGTTGTACTCAGAACTGATAATTATGACTAATAGCCATTGTAATTTACAAACTACTAAGATTAGTCTAGGAGGTAAGACTTTAATTCTAGTTAATATATATTTACCCTCTTGCTCCAATAGTCTCTATCGATGTCAGACCTGGGAATATCTAACCAAGATTAGGGAAAATTTGGAGGAAAGATTCCCTGCAGCTGAATGGGTTATTGCTGGGGACTTCAATGCTAGGGTGGGCAACGATGGGGGGATATTCTATAAGGCCCTGCAGGTGGAAGCAGACGAATCCCTTCCAATTGTTTGTTCTTACCCAAGATGTTCCAAAGACAAACTCATGAATGCTGCAGGTATCCTTATGGCCAAATTTAGTGTCCAATTCAATTGCATCTGGTTAAATGGTTTAATGGATTTTACAGAATCCTCGGAATTTACTTTCATATCATCACATGGTTGCAGTGTAATCGACTATGTATTGATTAATACATCGTTAAAGCCGTTTGTAACTAATTTTATGCTAGGAGACTATACTATTAGTGATCACCTCCCGTTAATTCTTCAGCTTAATTTTGAAATTCTCAGGCCCATTCCATCAGGCAGTCCCTCCATGGTTTTAGAAACCTCCTTAAAATTATCTTGGAACATGCTCTCTGCCCAGAAACTCCAACATGTCTTGAATACAAACATCTGCATTGCCTATAGATCCAAAATTATGTCCCAGGATGATCGTGACACTGTTATCAAATCTTATGTCCACCTGGTTGCTCATATTGTATTTCAGCTAGGACATAAGCCTTCTTTTACTCCTAGATCCTCCTCCTTCAATAGGAGTTGGTTTGACAAGGAGTGCAGGACACTGAAAGCCAACATCAGGGTGATTTACAGGGAATACAGAACTCTACAAACTCCCGAACTCTTAAGAAAGTACATCAATGCTAAAAACCTTTTAAAAACCCTAATAAAGGAGAAAAGATCTCAATACACCCAGGACCAATGGCAAATGCTAATCCAGTCCGTAACTTCCAAAAACTCTAAACTATTTTGGAATATAGTGGCAGGTTCCTTCCCCTCGGGAACTCAAGCACACTCTGCGATTCCTTATCACTTGTGGATCCAACATTTCTCAACAGTTTTTTTATGATAAGAATATCTCCTCCACATTTAACCTCCATTCACCAACTCATGAGCTGTCTGAATGGCTTCAGGTCACATCTGAGGACGAGGAGATAAAGGAATTAATTATTCTATTAAAATCTGGCAAAGCCCCTGGGCAAGACACTGTACCTTCTGATCTTCTGAAGTCTGACCCAGATTGGTGGGCTACATTTCTGACCCCTATATTCACATCTGTCAGTAAATCTGGCATTATTCCTAAGATATGGACCAATGCAATAATTATCCTTAAAAAAGGAGATCACAGCTCACCAGAATCTATAGACCCATTAGCCTTTTATCAGTTATAGGAAAACTCTATGCCAAACATTTGCTGGTCAAACTTGACCACTGGATCAGAAACCAGGCAATCTAAGGGGCCAAACAGATTGGCTTCAGGTCAGGCAAGTCAACGCTAGACCATGCTCTCATCCTATCACATCTTATTAACAAGCAACTTAAGGTGTCCAACTCTAAGCCGCTTAGAGTTCGTTTGAAGATAAGCGGGATATAAATGCAATAAATAAATAAATAAATAAATAAATAAATAAATAAATGTGGCCTTTTTAGACCTAAGAGTGCATTCAACTCAGTAGACAGGGTTTTACTCTGAAGCAAGCTGCATAATTTAGGGATAGATAAAAGATCGCTCCACCTGATTAAAAATCTATATTCTAACACCACATGTCAGGTGCACCTACCCACAGGTCAACTATCTGAGTTGATACCTACCAACAAGGGAGCAAAACAGGGTTGTGTTTTAGCCCCTACACTATTTAATCTCTTTTTGAATGATCGACCTTCCTGTCTAAAGGAAGTTGAGGGCCATCCTCCTAAACTTGGTTCTCTTGCGGTACCAATATTGCTTCACACCGACGACGCTGTAATTCTCTCAGAGTCGTGTCTAGGGCTAAAGCAATTTAAAAATAGATGTTCCAAATACCTGTTGGGTAATAAATTGCAATTAAACTATAGTAAATCTAAAATTATGGTTTTTTTCTCTTTTTTACATCTCCAACAAATAGGAGATATTTCTTTCTTTATTATATTTAACTTTGAGGGTGTTATATACCATCTCCAATATACTTTATAACAATTTTATTTAACTCTCACTGACATATTTTTCACTATTCTTTTCTTCCACAATTTCCCCCAATCTTCCTTTTTATCTCTTTGTTAATGTCTTCTTGCCAAATCTCTCTTGGCTTATTATTTTTTTCATTATCTTCCTGAATTAATATTTTATATATCTCACTTACAATTCCTTTCCTCTGTTCTTTATTTTCAATCTAATTTTTCTATCTATAATTTCTTCAAATCTGGTCAATTTTCTACACTCTCCTACTTTAGTTATCCATTCTTTAGTCCAGTTTTCCAATTGTATAATGTTCAGCCAGGAAAAATTCCCTCCCAATTTCTCCTTTATGCTTTGTCTATTCTGCATTTGCTTTAACCACTCCCGCAAGTATATAACTTTTTTATGATGCAGTAACATGTTTAACTTCCCTTTTAAATTCCTGGGAAATCCTTAATTTCTGTTATTCGTATCAAGGGTGAAACCAATGGCCTTAAAATCTCCCTAAAATTCCTCCAACATTCTATAGTATTTTTCAAGAATGGATTACTTATCTTTTTCACCTGAACTTTAACATACTCCTTAAAAAATATTCTCTTTTGATTTAATTTCTAAGTCTCTCCAAATTAGGTTATCATTCCCTATTATTAAATCTGGAATATGTCTTAATTGATTGGCTATGGAATATAGCTTAATGTTAGGTAACCCTAAACCACCTTCTTTTTGTGGTATATACCATAACCTCTTATTAATCCTAGCTTTTTTATTGCAGATGCAAAACATATTAATTTTCCCCTGAATCCCTTTAAGTTCACTTTCATCCCATTTTCCAGAATAGGAAACTTAGTTTGGGAATAATTTTCATTTTACATACTGAAATCCTTCCAAACCAAGAAATCCTTAGTTTTTGATACTCTTTTATTTGTTTGGTAATCTCTTTCTTAACGTTCACAGCATTTATTTTAAACATATCTTGTAAGCTCCATGCTAATTTTATCCCCAAATAATTGATGCTATTTACTAATTTACCTTTAAATACTTCCCTAAACAACTTTTTCTCTTCTTCACTGTAATTTAACAACATGCTTTCAGATTTGTTCCAATTAACCTTTAATCCTGTTACTGCCTCAAACCCCTTTAAATGCTTCTGTAATTTATAAATATTAATCACTGGGTTTTTAATTATTAATAATGTATAATCAGCAAATAAGTTAATTTGATTTGACTTCCCCTCTTCAACCTCTTCTAGTTCTTTATCCTTCCTTATTACATTAGCCAGCATTTCCATTATAAGTATAAACAAAACTGGAGATAATGGGCAACCTTGTCTAGTTCCTCGGCCCAGGGTAACAGTTTCTGTTATTCCATCATTCAATAATATTCTAGCCTTATTATTAGAATACAGTTGATTTATTATATTGCTAAATTGAGCGGTAAAACCTAACTGGTTAATTAAAATCTTTAATGTAGTCCATTCTACCGTGTCAAAAGCTTTAAAAAATCTAATGAAATTACTCCTACCTTCCGTTTTTTACTATTTGCTAAATACATGTTATTCATAACTCTTCTAACCAAATCTGCCATATGTCTACCTTTAACAAAACCATTCTGATCCTTATTTATATATTTCCCTCCAAAACTATTTAATCTATTGGCCATGATTGCTGTAAATATTTTTGCGTCTTGATTAATCAATGAAATTGGTCTATATGAATCCATAAATGTTGGAACTTTATTCGGTTTTAAAATCAGTACTATTATTGATTCTTTCCAAGACTGTGGAATTCCCCCTCCTTTAATAATATTATTAAATAATTCTTTCATTTTAGGCATTAATAATTTCTTAAAAACTTTGTAAAATTCTGGTCCTATTCCATCAGTTCCTGGTGTTTTACCTATCTTCAATTTATTTATAATTCTCTCTATCTCTTCATCTGTTGTTAACTGATCCATTGTTACACTATCTTCATTTTGATCTTTTATTATGGTATTTTCCCTTACAAACTCATAAATTCTACTTATAGATGGGTTGTTACTTTTATAAAGATTCTTATAATACTCTTGAAATGCCTCTAGCTTTTCTTTCACTTTATTACATCTTTTACCCCTTTGATCCTGTATTACCACTATCATTTTTTTATTCTTCTTAATTTGCGTCATTCTTGCTAGCAACTTGGAGTTTCTATTATTATGCTCATAATATTCTCTCTTTAAGTACATTAAATTTCGTTGCACTCTTTCTAAGTGAATTCCTTCCAATTCCCTCCTTTTAGCTTGTAACTCCAATAACGCTCTATTATCTCTAGTTGAAATAAATATAGTTTCTAGTTTTTTAATATCATTTTCCAAATCTTGAATTTTTTTGAATGCAATTTGCTTTAAAATACAGGCATCTTTCCATGCATCGCCCCTTGCTACTGCCTTATTGTGTCCCAAATCATGCTTGTTTCTCCTCCCCCTGACTCATTTATCTTCCACGTTTCTTCCAAATTTTTATGCATTTTATCTATTATCGACTTATGTAAATAAATCCTTTCATCCACCTTCCATCTTTTTGCTTCTCTATAATCAGACCCTGGGATCAATTTCATGTTTACCATAGCATGATCTGAAATTTGTATTATATCCATCTCTACATTATTTATTCTGGATAATAGATCATTAGATGCAAATATGTAATCTATTCTAAAGTAGGATTTATGTACAGGGGAATAAAAGGAATATTTTCTCTCATCTCCTCTTAATTCCCTCCAAACATTTACATATGTGTTTGGTTTTCAATGAAATGCAAGAAATACTAGGGGAAAAGATTCTAATGTCCCCCCCAGCTGGCACTGTTAAACATAGTTGCAGATATTCAACTGAAGAAAGAGGAGGGCGAATTGGTAATTATAATGGTTACGACCGCAAGGCTGATGTTTGCCAAATATTGGAAATATAATAATCAATTAGTAATGGAAGAATGGTATAAGGAGTTATGGAATGTAGCTATTAATGATAAATTGACCTGTGAAATTAAAATTAGGAAAGGGCTGAGGAAATCTAATGATTTTAATGGAATATGGGATAAATTATTGGTATATGTATTTCAAAAAGGCAAGGGGTATACACCTGGAGAAAATTCAATGTACTTCTGGAGAGAAACAGGCTGGTCAATACCATGAAGTTATAATCTTGTTACGTCCCGAGGGGGGTTGGTTGCACTGGGTTTATGTCTATATATTGTTATATTTTTGTATACTGTTGTTTTGTTATTTTTTATTCTTACGTTATTTTGCTGTTTTATCTGTTCTTTTATAAATAAAAAAATTAAAAAAATAAAATTATGGTTTTTGCTAAATCTTGGAAACCACTTAATTGAACTTTTAGGGAAAACAGAATAGAACAGGTCAAATATTATAAATATCTTGGAATTCAATTTCACTATAAACACACCTGGCAACATCACCATAAAGTAGCAGTGAACCTTGCTAAGCTGACAACTAAATCTATAGTTCACTTTTTCTATAACAGAGGTTATGGTTATGTTCCAGCAGCCCTTGAAGTATTCAATGCTAAAGTTATTTCACAACTGCTATACGGCATCCCTATTTGGATGAATTCCCTGGAACAAATTCAACATGGAACAAATTCAATCCTGCTTCCTTTGAAAAATCTTAGGTACACCAAGATGCATCCCTAATGCAGCACTATGCTTAGAAGCTGGACAACCTCTCATCAAGACAAGGGCATGGCTCAGATTTATTAAATTTTGGCTTAGAATATACTACAATACTGATCAGGATAGCCTGCTTTACCGACTCCTTAAAGACTCTATAGCCCCAACAGGTTCTGCCAAATTAATTAAAAAAATCAGTGTCCTGGGTGTTATGATAGATACTCTCGGCTCACTCCCCCAGTTGGAAGCTTACAAGCTGATTAAGTGCAGGTTACTTGATATACAACTGCAGGATTTACAGAGAGCAGCAAATTCAACATATTCACCATTGAGTTTGCAGATCCCAGTAGTAGCAGAGCACCCTGCACCTTACTTTTACCTGATAGAATGCCCAGAGGAATGGAGGGCCTACACACTTGCTAGATGCAATGCCATCCCATCAGCAGTGTTGTATGGGAGATTCAATAGGACTGCTTATAACGTTAAGTGTTCTGCCTGTGTACTGGGTGGAGTGGAATCACTCTCTCACTCCTCTTTATTATCACTCCTTGACCCACTTCTCTTGAAGAGGAGGCAGTGTTCAGATACTGATATACAGAGGTTTCTTCTGTCATCAGAAGACTGTGTTGATCGAAAATGTGCAACTTTCTTAACCCAGCTGGTTAGGGCCCGCAGCCAGAGATGCTCTGAGTAGTTAACTTTTTAACTTATTACTGTTGTAATTTATACTGAACTTGTGTTGATAAATGTATATATGCCAATAAAGGCTGAATGATTGATTGCCTGTACTGCAGCTAAGACTGTGCTCACGACCTAGGGTTCATTCCCAGGTAGCCGGCTATGGGGTGGTCTATAAGCAGAACACTTTTTTGCTTTTAACAGCAGCAATAGTTTGAATTCATATTAATAAATTGCAGCCCAATTTAATCCCACAAATGTGTCTTGTTTATTTCAGGCTGGGTGGACAAAGATTCCTCATGGGTCCTTAGCTTGTCTACTATAGTTAAAATGAAAATAGTCTGAATCAGTTTTAGAGCCATAGGCATTTGGCCTGTTTCCGAAACATAAGGATATGGTTTAGATATTTCTGCCTCAGTCTGAAGATTTCCTTTAGAGACCACCTCAAAGTAGAAATACACCACTGTGTCAATATAGTTCAACACATTGGTGTGTATTCTGAAGTCTCATTTTCCAGCCCACAGCCATATAAAATTAATCTTATATAAAAGCAAAAGGTCAGTGAAATTCTCACCATGTAATGAAATGGAGGAAACCACAGAAGAAAGAGCAGACCAGAATGATTCAGTTTTCTATTCCCACAAGCAATGCAGGTTAAATTAAATATCCACATGGGACTTGAAGCCAGCTCTTCTTCTATATTTCAAAAGCATGTTGGCCAGGAAAATATCTTTCTAGTGGAAGCAGATTGCTATCACCGATGTGGCAGAAGGTTAAGCCACAATCACACAGAGGACAGAGATAGGTAATGCCATTTATTATTCAACTGACCATGGTTCATAGAGTAGAGCCCAATTATTGATGCATAAAATACTCAGCCATCAATTTCAGCTCATATCTAAATTAGGCAAGAGATCCTAGAATCATAGAATAATAGAGATGGAAGAGATCTCAAGGGTCAACCAGTCCAATCCCTGCTATGCAGAAACCCCCATCAAAGTACTCCCAACAGATGGCCATCCAACCTCTGCTTAACCGCCAAAGAAGGAGACTCCACTGTCCTCTGTGGCAGCATATTCTACTGCTGAACAGCTCTAACCATGAGGAAGTTCTTCCTAATGTTTAAATGGAATCTCTTTTCCTGTAATTTGAAACCATTGCCCCAAGTTCCACTCTCTGACGCCATGGGGAAAAAACCAGTCCCCTCTTCAATATTATTTTATTTTTATTTTAATCCTGCCTTTCTCCTTGGAAAAAGGACCCAAGGCAGCTTACAGAAAGAGGGATAATATACAGTCCAGTACAATTAAAACATGTTCAAATATTGAGAACAGGGAATTGAGGGACATCTTATAGCATTAATTACAACTAAAAGAAATGCTAGCAGTTAGTTAAAGGGGAGTAAAGTTCCATGTAAAGTTAAGAGTGATGGAAACTTACATTGAAAACCATGTAAACCCATAAGTAGATATAGTACCTGTAACACAAAGTCTATATGATCCTGTCGATTCCTATAAAAGACACATAATAGGTAGACCTTCATTCAGGGAAAGCTTGCTTGAAGAGAAAGGTCTTTGCCTGTTTTGGAAAAGACAACAGGGATGAGGCAGTCCTGGTCTCTAGTGGGAGGGATTTCCAGAGACTGGCCGCAGCAGTCGAGAAGGCCCTTTCATGTGTTCCCACGAGACATATCTGTGAGGGTGGTGGGATGGAGAGAAGAGCCTCTCCTGATGACCTTAACACCCAAGTTGGTTCATACTGTGAGATTCCATCTTTGAAGTAGCTAGGACTCAGGCTGTACAGTGCTTTGTAGGTCAAGATCAGCACCTTGAATTGTACCCGATAGCAGCCAGTGAAGCTGCTTTAATAGGGGTGGAATGTGATCTCTGTACCCTGCTCCAGTCAGCAGTCTGGCTGCAGCATTCTGGACCCAATGAAGTTTCCTGAGGCTTTTCATCAGTAGCCCCACATAGAGCACATTACAGTAGTCTAGCTGGGATGGCACTAGGGCAGGGGTGTCTAAACTTTTTGTAAGGAGGGCCAGATTTGGTGGCTGAGAATGTGGGGGGTGACTGCCCTCCTAACCCTGGCCCCACACTGCAAGGCCCACCCACTGACCCCTAAGCCCCACCCACTGACCCCTTGCAAGCCATGTTTCCTCCCCAAACCAATTCCCCCTCTTTTTATTTTTCAGAGGAGAGGGACATGTTGCAAAGCCCCCTACACAAAAACATACCCACACTCCAGGGTCCCCTTCGGCAAGCACCCCACCCCCTTCCTCCGTGGCTAGTTACTCTTCTCCACCCCTGCCAAGCCAACCAAAGCTCTTCTGTCTGCCTTCCTGTCCAGTCCCCCCACCACTCTCCTTGCATTTATTTATGTATTAATTTTAATAAACCCCTCACAGGAGCAGGAGGGTGGCTTGTGGCAGTGCTTCTTCTGCCTGCCCGGGTGGTGGTGGGCTGACAGCCAGCCTGCCAGCCTCTGCCACCCCTTTCCCCACCCTTGTCTGCCTGATGCCTCTTGGGCAGCTGCCTGGTCTGCTTCCTGCTGGCTTGCCTTCCCTCCTCATGGAGCTGCTGTGAGGAGGGGGCGGCAGCTGTGGTTGTGGTGTCCTTGGTCTGCCTTGGCGATGCTGCTGGTGCCGGGCCCCCAGCAGGGCATCTCCCCCCCTCCCGGGACCCCCTGGCTGCATCCTCCAACAGGTCGGTGGGCAGGCAGGCTTGGGCAGTGAACAGGATGGGGGGGGGAGCAGGTGTGGGATGCAGCCACAGCCCTCGCCAACATAGCCCAGGCAGGTCTGCAGTGAGGGGGGTTCTGAGGCGCAGCGGGCCAGAGGGGGAGGAATAGGAAGGGCCTCCACTGCTGCCTCTGAAGCAGGTTCATCCCTTCCTTGCCTCAACCACATGCTGCCATCTTAGGGAGGATGGCTGGGGTGGCGCCTCCACTCCTCCGACCTCATGGTGGGCTGAGGGTGCTCTCAATCATGCCCAGATCTTCCTTGGCTGCCACCCCACCCATTCTTTCTTCTTTGGACCGGGCATGGGGAGGTCTGTGCATGGGGAGGGCGAAAGAGGGAGGGGGTAGGGAGAGGGTGGGGCGGCCAGCCACAAGCCACTCAAAATGGCCTGGCGGGCTGCATTTGGGCCCTGGGCCAGACTTTGGACATGGCTGCCCTAAGGTGTGTAATTGGATTGGCAGGTTGAATGCTAGTTGGTCATTGTTAAGTTTTAGTTACTTCAACTGTAAATAAACATTTGGAATTAATGATAAAGTTAGATTATTACAATGAGCAACTTGGTATAAATTATTTGTCTATAATGATTTTGAAACTACTATCCTAAATAGTAATATTATTGCAATCAGATGATTTATTTTAAACAAACACTCTCCTGAATTTTTAAAATGATTACAGTGGAACCTTGACTTACATACTGCTAGACTTGCATCATATTTGACTTACAGCAAGAAGGGGCCTGTTTCACTTGAGTCACAGGCTTTGACTTACAGCTCAGAGCCCCGGCATAAGGCACTGGAATCGGGTGGCAGCCACGACCCAGCATCGCGGCTGCTGCCTCCAAACTGCTCCTGCCTTCTGGAGCTGGTCCTCGGCCTCACCGAAGCCGCCGCTGCTGCCAGAGGAGAAGGGCCGGGAGCTCGGGGTTGGCCTTGCTGGTTAGACAGTCGGCTCAGTCTTGTAAAAAATCTGGCTGCAGAAGTCTGGTCCACAATGGAAGCATTTTAGTTGGGGAGCTGTACAGTTGTGGGACTCTAATGGTAAGCATAGAGTTGTTCAGAACTTGGAACGTCAGGTTAAAAATCAGTAAAACTTAAATGTTAGACATTGTTGCTATGAGCATTAAAAAGTGGAGGCATATAACTTGTGGACTATAATTCCACTGCCTCCTCCTCTCTTTGAAGAAACATTTCATTTACACCCCTGGAAGGAATCTCCTATCCCAGTCAAATTTGTGTTAAATTGCTGTTTTGGGGGGTCTTTTTCATCATCTGGAATGGATTAATTCACTTTCCCATTACTTTCTATGGGAAAAGTTCATTTGACTTAAGTCATGTTTGACTTAATCTAGACCTCTGGAACGGATTAATGACGTAAGTCAAGGTTCCACTGTATATCATTTTTAGAATTCCTTATGAAATAATAGTGTTAATTTCATATTATATATAAGACATTGGCACGACTCGGCGAAATTGTTGTTTCCATTTTCGGTTGTCGTTTCCGTTATGTAACGGAAACGGTAACGATAATTAAGCCATCAGAACTCGAACTCGAACCGAAAAAAGACAAATTTGGTCGGGTTTATCGTTGTCGTTCATGGCATTGCGGCGATCGCGCAATGCCATTGCCAAGCAGCACAGAAAAAAAGTTTTAAAAAGTAAAAAAAAAAAACAAAAAAAAAACCCCGACTCCCGGCCAAAAAAGCAGGCGAAAATATGCCTGCCTGAGGACACCTACCTGAGGGGTGGTTTCTGGGTGGAGGTCCCCGGCCTTGCCCCCCTCTCCTGTCCTGGGCTGCTTGCACCAGGCTGGGGGGGGTCATCCTCGTCGTCTCCATGCCATGCGGTGGGGGGGGATCCAAAATGGCGACCGCAATATTTATTTTTAAATCGTGGTCCAAAAACCCACCAAAGCACCACAGAAAGAAGTGAAAATTAGGTATTTTAAATGCCTGAATTTTTATAGTAGCAGCAGTGGGTTTTTTATAGCAGTAAAAGGTTGCACTGATTTTATTTTATTTTATTTTATTTTTTATTTCTTTAGACCTGCCCATGTGGGCTGGGCATGGGATGGGACCATGCAATTTTTTTGAACCATTCCACCGATGGCATGGCCAGGTTTTGACTGACACTCTGGATGTCGCCCGCCCACCATCTGCCTGCGGCCTGCGCCGCCCCCGCTCAATCGCCCACCCATGGCCACTGGCCAGCCACTCGCCCACCCGTGCCTCCCCCCTGCCACTGTCACCGCCCGCCCATGGCCCCCTGCCCCCGCCACCTGCCTGCACCTCCCCCCGCTCACCCCCCGCACCTCCCCCCTGCCGCTGTCGCCACCCGCCCATGGCCCCCGCCACCTCCGCCCACCCGCACCTCCCCCCTGCCACCCTCCCTGCCTGCCGCCTAGGGCGCAAAAACACCTAGCGCCGGCCCTGATTGCGGGATGCCCCCATGCTCTCTGGAACGTCAAATCGCGCTGGTCATGCCCATCTCTACTATATATGTATTATGTATGTGTTAAAATTTAATATTGTCAATTGCTTGAAAAGTTTTAAGCCAAGGACAAACTGTCTGAAGTACAAATTACAGATTCCGGACACCCAGTATATGCTGATTACTGACTTGACACGTATATCTGTTATAATTTGGAACAGCTGATATATGCTGATGAAACTTGATGTAATGTTCAATGATGTAATGGATTATGTGATTGGTGCAAGAGTTGTTTATAAGGGAGAGATTAAAAGTGAGGTTTCTCTGCTGTAAGTCAGATCACTTTACCCAGTCTGTTGCCATGTTATACTGTCTTGCAACAGGTTTTCTAATACACTGCTATAGGTTTTTACTTATACTCTCTCTGTGTGATATATTTAAAGTGTTAAAGTGTTCTGCTTATATACCGCCCCATACCACTACAAGTGGTCTCTGGGCGGTTTACAATTTTAATTACAGTGTGCAGGCTACACATTGCCCCCCCAGCAAGCTGGGTACTCATTTCACCGACCTCGGAAGGATGGAAGGCTGAGTGAACCTTGAGCCTATTACCGGGGATTGAATCCAGGTCGTGAGCACAGTTTTACCTGCAGTACAGGCATTTAACCACTGCGCCAGGCATTTAACCACTGCGCCACTTCTGAACTCTGCTTGTGAGATTTCCATATTGTCCTAAGTGTGGAGGCTATAAATCTGAACATAAAGTGCAAGCACAATTTGCCAGATCCATATTTTGTTTTCAGGACCACAGATGTGATTTCTAGCTCAACGTCTGAAAAGATATAGAGAAAATTAGGAATCTTCACAGATATTGGGTGGACAACAGATCTAGTCATACTATACTTTTACCTTACATTACTGTTAGACATGGGCATTTCATTTCAGAAGGGGTCTGGTTCCAAAACAAAACATTGCAGAACAGCTGCCATTCAGTAGCAGGATCCACCTTCCAGAATGAAATCAACCAGTCTCTTGCCTTGTTTTGGGTAGTGTGGGGCTAAACAACAAGGAAGCAGCCTTGGATGCATCATCTTTCACTCTCCCTGGTGCTGGCCAATAAGGAGCTATGCAGGGACATGCATCATCCTGCCTCCATGTCTGATTGGCCAGGAAAGATGACCTGTCTGTGGCTGCTTCCTCTTTGGAGTTTAGTCCTGTGCTACCCAAAACCAGGGAAATGATGGTGCATGATTATTCATAATTTGTTTTTTGTCACAAGCCATGAACTTTCACGAAATTTCTGATTAAACAAACCGTTTCATGACTCATATGATTTGGGATTTGGGGGAGCAGTAGAATAGGCCCTGAACAAGTTAGAGATGCCAAACTTGCATTGTGTCTTCAGGTTCATGGATATGAGGGTGATCTGGTTGTGACATCTGTCACCCCATTGATCATCTTTAGCTGACATTATTCTGCACCACCTCCAAGTTCAGTGAAGATTGGCTGCAGGGCATTTGAGCTATAGCCCCCAAAGCAGGTTCCCTTAGGGAAGTGTTTTTCAGCAGCTGTCTTGGGTGGGGGGGCAATTACATTAGTGATTTATTTATTTATTTATTTATTTATTTATTTATTTATTTATTTGTGAGCTTGTATCCCACCCATCTTTCCAGCGGGAACTCTGGGCGGCTAACAGCAATAAAAACACATAAAACATCGGTTGAAACTACAAGCAATAGGGCAGCAGAGGACAAGATGGCAACGAGCCCAAGAAAACAAAATGAAACAAAACAAAAAACAAAACAAAAAAAAACCTAATTCACAAGGTCGCCGAAGGCCTCTCTAAATAAGAGGGTCTTCAAGGCCTTCTTGAAGGCGGGCAGGGACAGAAGCAGGCGCAGCTCACTGGGGAGGTGGTTCCAAAGTGAAGGCCCCACCACAGAGAAGGCGCGGTCTCGCGTGCGCGTTTTCCGTGCCTCTCTGGGTGTGGCAACCCGCAGTGAGTGCGCCTGGGACGATCTCGTGGGCCTGGATCCGGATGCCTTTTGGGAGATGCGCTCCGCCAGGTACTCTGGTCCCAAGCCGTGGAGGGCTTTGAAAATCAAAACCATGTGTTCATGTGTGGGAGCTTGAGACATTGTGTTGCTCATCATGATGTGGACTGGGATTGGGACAGAAAGGGAATAAGATGAATGGACTAACTAGCTAAGTGTCCTCTTTTAACACTGGCTGTGGGAAAAATGAAACTACCAGATGAGCTGTCCTGGCCATAGTTCCTATAACCAGCAATCCCATGGAGAGGATGTGGAATTCCAACCTACATAAAGTTTTCTTTAACTCAATGCCAGGACTGACTGAGTGCTGCCAGGCTGTCTGGCCAGGGACAACTTACCCCAAAACCAAAGCCTACAAATAATCAATGCTGGTAATGGTTCAGTGTTTCGTTTCATTTTAGGCAGGTGTTTCCCTGAAGTGTCCAATCAATCAATCAATCAATCAATCAATCAATCAATCAATCAATCAA
>JAHTLZ010000348.1:351265-383811 GCA_023846285.1 Phrynocephalus versicolor
CAATCAATCAATCAATCAATCAATCAATCAATCAATCAATCAATCAATCAATCAATCAATCAATCAATCAATACCACAGCCTGAATTGTGGTGGGTTTTTTTGCTTCATGGTTAATTTTATCCCTGTCTCCAATCATGGCATATCAGAAGGTGTTAGTGGCAGTGGCAAATAACAGAGAAAGGCAATTACCTTTCTTCTATTATAACGGCTTCCTTAAAACATTTGGCACATCACTCCTAAATACCAAGTGAGAAATAAAATGGAAATTTGATCTAATTTGTTTAGGAATTAAACTCATATAAGTCAGAAACCAACCTACCAATCTGTAAAAACATCTCTATTATGTATAGAAGATACGGTATTTTCATTTGGAAGGAAGACGAAGGATGACATAAATTAGACATTTTCAATTATGTGTTAAATTCTTGTGTTTGTTATTGGTTCTGACTTTTGGTGCTCTTATGTGAGGTACTTAAGGAATGGTTTTACCATTGCTATTCCTAATTCATTTATGTGATGTTGGCCCCTATCCCACGTCCCTTTAAAAGCAGTTTAAATTAGTAAATAAACTGTGTCCAAAAATGCTGTCCCCACAGCCACCAGGCTTTTTTAAAAAAGAAAAAGAAAAAGAAAACCCGATAATGGCCCCTTAAGCGAGGTTTCCAAGACTTACCAGAGAGCTAGGAAATTTTCTGCCTCACTTTAAAAATCCACCTTTTAAGGAGGCAGATGTCGTGGGACATGCTGATGATCCGGGTTTCTTCTTTTTTCCCCTCATAGCGCCGACCGGCTGTTCCTGGGGCTGATCGGCGCTGTTTTTTTAATTTATTTTTTAATTTCCCTGCACCCTCGGAGCAACAGGAAGCTCCAGGGGTGCTCTTT
Organism: Phrynocephalus versicolor; assembly: GCA_023846285.1. Taxonomy (NCBI): domain Eukaryota; kingdom Metazoa; phylum Chordata; class Lepidosauria; order Squamata; family Agamidae; genus Phrynocephalus; species Phrynocephalus versicolor. The sequence continues at coordinate 352,149 of JAHTLZ010000348.1, forward strand.
GTTTTAATTCCCCTCAGCCAGATGCTCCTTTTTAAAATGCTAGCGACACCTGCTGGCCATGGGGCCGAACAGCGATTTAAAATAATTTTTTAAAAAAACAGCTTTGTACGTGGAAATTCCTGTCCCACATCTTCAGTCACGTGACAGGACAAAGAGGAAAAGCCGGACCTTCAGAAGATCAGGATCGAAACCCAGGTGAGATAGCAGCCTTAGTGACAATTTGAACCCTGATCTCTGGAGTCCTAATCCAATACTCTGGCCATCACATTACACTGGTTCCCACTTAATGCCTACACAACAGCAAAACTAAGGAAGAAATGCTTGCAAAGTGCACATATATAAAAAAGTTAATCTTTTATAGAAAGTTAGCACAGCACAGCATAAATGATCTGTACCTGTTGAATTACTGCATCTGTCAAAGTCTTATGTAGCTGGTGGGCTATGTTTGGTCTGTTCATTTTCCCACATTGTACAGGCCTTTTCCAGTGCTTTATATAGTTATCAAAGAGCAAAAGGACTCCTACTGCATGCTTATCCATTTTCTCTGAATGGACATGTTTTCCTTTCTTTGATCATATCAGAGAAGCACACTGCCTGAGGGGATACATTAGTACACCAGAAGACAAGACAGAAACTAGAGTAAAAAAGTCCTTGATTTTTTCCTTAGGAGAAAAAACATATTGACATGGATTCTATTTTTAAAAGCACAAATGTTTATATTCAGAAGGTTTGTAACATCGTGTAGCATGCAAGGGGGGGGGGGAAGTCTGATGCACGTTTTTAATATTCTTCATTCTGATATGTGTGCATACATGTACAAATAATCACACAATATTTATTTATTATTATTATTTATTTGTTATATTTCTATACTGCTCATCTTCTGGATGGAACTCTGGGTGGTTTACAGTTAAAACAAAACCAACAGCATATAACAAAAAAGAACAAGAGAGTGCTGATAAAATAAGGAGGGGCAAGACCCTCCACAAGAGACGACACGGGCGGCAAAAAAAATAAAAAAATAAAAAATAAATAAAAAAATAAAAATTAAGTAAACAGGTCGCCATATGCCTCTTTAAAAAGAAAGGTTTTCAGAGCCTTTTTAAAGGCAGGCAGGGACTGTGCTAGGCTCAGCTCACTAGGGAGATGGTTCCACGACATGGGGCCTACCACAGAGGAGGCACGGTTACGTGTGAGCGATTTCCGCACCTCCCTGGGTGTGGCCACCCTAAATGAGTGCGCCTGCGCCATTCTAGTGGGCCTGACCCCAGTTGACCTCTGGGAGATACGCTCCGACAGGTACTCTGGTGCCAAGCCGTGGAGGGTTTTGAAAATCAAAACCAGGACCTTGAACCTTATCCGGAGGGCAACGGGCAGCCAATGCAGGCGAGCCAGAACTGGGATGATGTGATCAAATCTACGAGCACCCACCACCAGCCTGGCCGCTGCATTCTGCACCCATTGATTGCAACATAGTGATTCTTCCTTATGCTATAATTTAATCTAATTTGCTAGCATTATGGTCCTTAAAATAGTGAATCCAGATGGATGTACTAAGGCTTCACTTCTCAGTACCTTTTTATATAAAGTAAGCCATCTTGAATATATTTATTTCTAAGTACATGCACACAGGATGTTGTTATATTACCTACAGTACAATTAAGGCCATTCCCATTGAATGAGTGGACATTTTTCTACATAAAAAAGCCTTCCTGTGAACACAGTACTCATACAACATCCTGTTGTGTTGGTGTATATGAGCTACCTTCATTTGCTGAACCTCAGAATTCAAAAGGCAGTATTCCTTAGGAAAGACTAAGACCTGAAATAGCTACCTTTAAAGGTGATTTCAAAATTAACAGCACTGTGTGCAATTGCATTGTCTTCCTTATCTTTTCTCTTCCATAAATCCTCCATTTCTCTCCCTTTTGTGCATTTGCTCTAATTCAGTACTAACCAACATTTCCTCTAGATGATCCACATATTCACTAAAATCTTTGTTCCTGTTGACTTAGGTCAGGGGTCCTCAAAATTTTCAAACAATGGGCCGATTCAACCCCCCCCAGACACCACTGGGGGTCAGACCACATCCCCCCCAAAGGTCTACATGGAAAAAAGGGGGGATGGAGGGGCAACTGGGCAGAGCCCCCCACGATCGGCTCATGATCAGTGCATCTTGGGGGGGCAGCAATGCCTCCTGCTCCATATCACCACCTTGAGGTGCTGCTGCTGGGATCCCTCTGCTGCGCCTCCTCCTCCTCCTCCAGTGGCAGCAGATGGAGCATCTCTCCTTCCTTCCTTCCTTCCTTTCTTCCTTCATTGCGTCGGGAAGGAGGCGGCAGCCTAGGCAAACTCAGGCCACTCATCACCTTCTGGGCAGCCACTCAGGATGAGGAGCAGCAGCCGTGGCAAGGGCGGCAAGGCTGGTGCCACTGCAGGTGGAGCCAGCCGTGCGCCCTGGCCATCACACCCTCATTGTGCCCTGGAGGGAAAGCTGTTTCCTCTCTTGGCCTGGCCCGGCTAAGTGTGCTGCAACTGAGGGAGGGAGGGAGCAAGGGCTAGGAAGGTGGGAAGGGAGGCAGGAAGGCCTGCCCAAAACTACTCGCAGCCAGCTTACTGGCTGAGCCCAGACAGGCTGTGGTGCTCTATTGGCTTGCCAGCACACCCATCACCAACCGGGGACAAATGCAGCCCCACCAACCTCCCAGGAACCAGGCCTGGGCCACTGTTGCCCTTCCCTTCTTTTTTTTTTTTTTCTCTGCCACCTCCTCCTCGCTGGTCTCTAAACCCAGTGGTGGTGGTGGTGGTCTCAACCTCCGGCCATGGCTGGGGCCCTCCTCCCCTCCCTCACTCCATGGAGCAAGGCAGAAACTCAGAGGGGGCTGGGAGGGTGGGAAGTAGCTCTGTTTTCCCCTTGGTTGCCCGCCATCCATCCCTTCGTCAGTTCACTGCTGAGGCTGCTCCGGCTCGGAAGACTGGCTGGCGCTATCTCTGCCTGCCTCCTTCCTTCCTCACAATCACAATAACACAGGAAGGAGCCACACAACGAAGGCAGGTGGGTGTGGTGGAGAAGGGGCATGGGCGGGGCCTCCTGGCCATGGAGGGAGTGGGAGATCTTGCTGCAGTCCTCCCATTTTAAATTGCACTGCTTGGCCCTGCTGGGCTGCAGCCGGTGCCCCAACTAACTGGGCAGCAGATGGGGGTACCAGGGGAAGTGGCATAGCCCACCGCTTTGAACTACCTCAGCAATAGAAGCAGCTGCTGAGGCTGGCTTGCTCATGAATCAGGGGGTAGGTGGGGGTGGTCTGCAATTGGCCCTGGGGGCCAGATTCAGGACCCTGGGGGCTGCATCCAGCCCCTGAACCTTAGTTTGAGGACCCCTGGCTTAGGCTGTTTTGTAATAACAAAATTATATAATAAGAAATTAAATGTCCTGTGAGGTTCCTTCCTTCTGTCCCAAAAGCAGCCCCAAGAACTCCCACATCCTTATACACAAGATTTTGTAAATCTGCATAAATATTTTTCTCTTGAGAAGTAGAACAGAGACACCAGTACAGGTGAACTGCCTTAAACTGCTGTCATTATACTGTGGGGCAATTTACACCAATTAAACCAAGGTACAATAGGCAATTTTGTACAATTGCCCATTTATGAAAAAACTTCCATTCTCATAAATTCAGGGCACGAGAACAAGGGTATCAATGGCTATCATTATGGATGGCTAAGGACAACCTCCAGGTTGGAGAGATAGGCATGATATATATCAATTCCATTTGCAGAGAATCATAAGCAGGTGAAGACATCCATTTGGGAATACCCTGAAGCAAATCGTGGGACACCATGTGAGACAGAATGCTGGACTGGATGGGCTTTGGCCTGTTCCAGCAAGGCTGTTCTTATGTTCTTACATTAGAGCCCTATTCAGATAAAAATAACCCTCAAATTCAAAACCTAATAGATCCAGGTCATCAGGGTGTGCCAGCAGGAGGCGAAATTAATGTTGCATTTGGCCAATTCGGTTCCTACCCCACAAGACCTAACAATACAAACTGCCTCATCAAAGGATGTACAACAGACTGTGCATAGCTCATGTGGGATTCTGTTGTTAACAGATGCCCCTTCCAGAAAGGATAAGTGATGAATAAGATGGAACTGAATCCTTTTTTGGGACAAGCCCTAATGGAACACTCGTAGCATGGTAACTGGTGGTACCACAAAGTAGAGATGGGCACGACTTAGCGGTATTTCCGTTTCCGTTTCCGTTACTCGTTTCCGTTACTCTACGGAAACGGAAACGGGAATTACTCCGCCAGACTTCGAGCTCGAACCGACGAACGAACAATTTGGTCTGATTTGTCGTGCTCGTTACTTGCATCGCGCGATCGCGCGCGATGCCAAGCGGCACAGAAAAAAAAAGTTTTTAAAAGTTAAAAAGCCCGGTTCCCGGCCAAAAAGCAGGCGGAAAAATGCCTGTCGTGCCTCAGGGCACCTACCAGAGGGGTGGTTTCTGGAGGTCCCCGCCCGGCCTCCCCCCCTCCTCCGTCCTGGGCTGCTCTGGTCTGGTGGGACTCGTCGCCGCAGGCTCGCAAAAAGCCCACTCTCGCCGAGACGCCGACGGCCGCCGCAAACACAAGCGGCACGGACGGCGCAGGAAAAAACTTTAAAACTCTCCCCCCACCCATTCCCGGGCCAAAAAGCAGGCGGAAAATGCCCGCTTGACTAAGGGCACTCACTCAGTAGGGCACCTACCGGAGGGGGGGTTTCTGGTCTGGAGGGGGGTGTCCCGGCTTCCCCCGTCCTGGGCAGCCGGACTCGAGTCGCCTCGTCGCCATGCCATGCGGTGCGGGCGGGGGATCGAAAATGGGGCGGCGAATGCAATATTGTTTTTGAAATCGTGCTCCAAAAACACACAAGCACAACAGAAACACGCGGAAATGTGAACTGCCAGATTTTTCACAGTAGCAGTGGGTTTTTTTCTTGCAACAAAATGTCTCTCCTCTCCTCCTGTGTCCTCCATTGATTTTATTTTATTTTATTTTTTTTTTACACCTGCGCAGTGTGCAATGATGGGCTGGCCCAGTGGCCTGGCCAGCCATGTGGGAGGGGACGACCATGCAAATTTTTGGAGCCATCTCACCAATCGCATGGCCACTTGGCCACTGAGACTTCTGGGATGTGCCAAAAAGCCCCCTAAAACTTGCCCTAGCCCCCTAACCCGCTAACCCTAATCCTTGACTCCTTACCCATACGTCACAGACTGTCTTCTTAGTGGGTCAGAGAGGCACCCAGAGGTGCAACCCAATAGCCCACCATAACCTTACCCGTCATTAGCCTAACCCTAGCCCTAACCCTAATCCACCTTAGCCCATAGCCAGATCAACTTGCATTGCACTACACGCAAGTACGATTCCCTTCTTTGTGGGACATGGCAGGTGCGAGACAAGAGCCTTGTGTAGGGCAGGTATGACCCTATGACTCTCACTGGTCTCACTGCCTGCAAATGGTATGCATAACCATATGGTTGTGCATGCCATTTTGCAGCAGCAGCAGGTGAGGATGGGAGACCCCCATGTTGGAGGGGTCTCTTGGAGCCTGCTGCTGCTGTCCCCTTTATAGCGGGCCGGCGGAGGCACCCACCCCACAGAGGTGCCTCCAGGAGCCCGCTACCCCCCCCAAAAAACAGTATAACGATAACGAAAAAAACGAAAAACGAAACGACTAATTTTTTCCGATTTTTCGCGAAAACGGAAACGAAACGACTCGGACCCTAGCCGAAAAAGAAAACGAAAACGAAGTTTTTTTCCTGAGTCGTGCCCATCTCTACCACAAAGTATTCCACTACCCTACCTTCCTGCACCTCTTTATAAATCTGCCTGACAATATCCTCTCTACCCCTCAATGACTTCAAGTTAGGTGCTCTAAATGCACACCTCTCACCAGTTGTAGGTATCATAAACTCATTCTTAAAACCCTCCAATAAGTAACTTGCTGCCTCATGGTTATAATAACTTTGCAGTCAATGGGCCAACACCAGAACATTCACTGGAGTCTGGCTAACCCCCACTGTCCTCTCTGCTGCCACCTTCCCTTTCAATTTCTTTCTAACTAGTTTCCTCATCTGATTGAAGTCTGCCCTTTGGAAATCAAGGGTTTTTGTGTCTGATTTGCTTGACACTCTTCCCCCGACATGCATGGCAAAGGAGATTGTAGCATGGACACTGTTCCCCAGAGGCTCGGTGACATTCACATCCCTGACCAGGTCCTGAGTATCACAAAATATTAGATCCAGAGTTACCTGTTCTTGGGTGGGCTCCATGACAAGTTGCTCTAAGGCACAGTCATTCAGTGTGTTGAGAAACCTGATTTCTCTTTCCTGCCCTGAGCTTCCATTTGACCAGTCAATGTGGGGATAATTGAAGTCCCCCATGATTACTAACCTGTCCCTCTTAGACAACTCCATGATTTGTCTCCTCATTTCAAGGTCCCCCTCAAGTTTTGGTTCTGGTGGATGATAGCACACCCCCACTACCAGCAATGGCTGACTGCTATGATAGTGGCCATTTGATTAGGTGTCCTGTTCAACAGCTTATCCCACATGCTTCTGTAGGGCAGGGGATTCAGCACTGCCTGCTGTGCTGTGACTTTAACAGTCAGAGATGTTACAGTAGGCAGCCATGCAGGTTCCAGCACAATTGTTCTAATTTCAGAGGACATCACTCTAGTATCTTTGTGTCTTCCTTACTGGTGTCCTTCTTATCTAACTCTCTGTTCAGGAGCTCAAATAAATCAATATAGTATCCCCTCCAAATCTTCTCATTTGTAGCTGGTGCTAGGTGACCGCCCGCTGGCATCCCATAGTCCCAATAAGGCAAGGCACTGAGCAGCACTGTGTTATAACCTGTGTTTGGTACTGAGGGGTATGGCCACATGCCTACCCCCAGTTTACAGCCCAACAGTAGAGGGCATGCCACCTGTGGGTACGTAACCACCAACTGTGGTGCCCCATGGCCTGAGACTGTCCTGCTGGGCTAAAAAGTTCCCCAGCAGATTATAGGTGTGTGCTGTTGGATACACTGCAGAGGACCTGGAACCCAGGGCCACATCATGGCTGGTGCAAGGGTGTCTGGTGCAGCTGCGCGCTCACCTGCCAAAGCCATTGAAGAGTTCTAATGGAAAAATAAATTTTAATAAATAATAATCGGAGCGGTTCTGAGACCCATCGGAACCATCCAAATATGCCCCACACTGTCACTAGCATGACACTCTTTACCCGGTCCCAAAATTCTACACTGTTCCCGAGATATCGGGAAGAATACAAAAACCGTCGCTTTTGCTGGCTGAGAGGCCTTGTAAGCAGGAGCTCGGCAAGCAGAAAGCTTCAATTCGCACCTAATTTGTTAGTTTACATTGTATCTAGATAGCCGCGGCAGTTCATTTCCGCGGAGACTCCATAAACCAGCAGGGGTGAGAAAGATAAACCCGTCTGCGCGTCTTAACCAATCAGCGCCCCCGCCATCAATCAATGTCTTGTTAATTATGGTCGGAAGGGGGCACGCGATGGGGAACCCAATTATGTTGAATTGACTGAGTAGACCTCCCCAATCAAAAAGAACCAGAGCCCTTCCCGGGGAAATTCGAAACCTCCAACCATTCAGAGTTCCAGAGAGGCGGCCAAACCTCCAACAGCGCCAGCGGTACAAATCCACTCCTCCTACCAGACTCTTAGTTCCAGAGGCTTGGGTAAGGTAGCTACAGGGCAGCGACTCATGTCACTGCCTTCTACCCGAGCTGCAGTTCCAGAGAAATCATACCTTCTCCCGGCCATTCATTTCTATAGCAGTAGCCCGGTCCCCCTTCCACTTTTTTCCTGCTTGGCTGTGTCTTTCTATTGTAGTAGACCGGCCCACGCCTCAGAGCCAGCCGGACAGGGCTTCCCCTCCTTGCGGAAACCACTGGAAATCCATTTCTCTTGGTTCCAGGGGTTCGCACTGAGGAATAGGAAAAGCCCCTTTCTAGTAAATTGATTAACCCCTTCCTGGCCCCTTCTTCCATTATTCCTCAACCCTGAAAACTTAGGCAGAGACACAGCTCAGGAGATTCTTCCTGGACTAATGAATTATTTCCTTCATGCTCTTGGCTTGCAAGGGAATGATTCTGAACAATCATTCCTAAGGACCAGGGACCTCCTTACCCTCAGAAACTTGTTTTTCCTGCCTCTGCCTAAATGGACCCAAAACCCCTGACCCAAGGTGGCTCTCCCATCTCTCCCCCTCTCTCTCCCTTCTCTTTCCTCCCACCCTTCTTCCCTGGGTGTGCTTTGAACATGTTCCTACTCTACCTAATGGCTCCTATACCTGTAAACTGGGACAAGGGGGTTATGGCACAAGAAGAAAGACATCATGGCGATTCCACAAGGTAGGTCGCATCTTCCAGAAGCAAGGCTCCATTCCTCATTAAAATTCCAACACGTCACCTTCTGCAGCTGTATTCCGGATTAAGCCACAGCCTGGGGCTCTCTATTGTTTTTCCCTCAGCACTCACCAAGGACTGTCTACCAGCCCCAGGCTTATCTCATCAGCTTTCAAACCTCACCATTGATGCCCATATTGACTCTCTCTGGCCCCCATTGACTTTCCAATCTTCTCAAGTTTGTGTTCCTTTTTATTTTCCTCATTTGGGGAGGATTTCCATTTACAGAAAGACCTCTCCTTGCGCTTTAGAGCCTCTCTAACTCCACTCGTTAATCATGCTGGCGGTCTCTGCAGCTTTTTAGAGGTTGAGTGCCAGCAATCTGGTCACATCATGATTCAAGTGCAACCCATCCCTCCTGAACAGGTTTGGCTTGTCCCAAAATGTTCTCCAGTTCCTGACAAATCTAAAGCCCTCCTCTTGACACCATCGCCTCATCCATGCATTGAGGCTTCTGAGCTCTGCCTGCCTGGTGGGTCCTGCACGAGGAACAGGTAGCACTTCTAAAAATGCTACCTTGGAAGTCTGGAACTTCAATCTTCTTCCTAACAACCTGAACTTGGCTTCCAAAACTGACCACTTGGCCTTCCCAATGTCATTGGTACCAACGTGTACTATGACCACTGGCTCCTTCCCGGTTCTCTCTAACAAGCTATCTAGATTTCTCGTGATGTCTGCAACCTTTGCACCTGGCAGGCAAGTGACCATACGGTTATCATGCTCCTCACAAATCCATCCCTCTGAATTTCTAATTATAGAATCCTCTAGCAGAAGGAGCTTGTCTCCTGCAGCCTGTTCATCTACATGTACCTGATCCTGTATCTCATCGATTGTGATGAGGGAGAGATTCTCAGGTGGAACCAGCTGTTCCTCTGTGTTTGCCTCATGAGGTGTGATGAGGGAAAGAGCCTCACATTGATTGTGCAATATGAGACTCTCTGAGCAATCCCTTGGCCTTCAACTCCTTTGAGTCGCATTCCTCCACATCTACCTCCTGAGTTGGGGAAGTGACTTCATCCTCAGAAGTGTTCCCTGTCTAATCTGGATAGTCTGTTCCGCTCTGGACCTGGATAGTCTGTTCCGCTCTGTCCAAGAACCACTCAAGCTCCTTAATATGTTGCTGGTTTGATATGTGGGCCTCTAGCTCCTGAACCTTCTCTTCTAATAGTGCAACCAGCTTGCACTTGCAGCAAGTGTCGTTCTCCATGTGCTTTTTCAAGATGACAAACATGGCACAAGTGTTACAGGTAACTACAGCTGCTCCCTCAGACTCCATTTTAATGAATGCAGTATTCTGGGCCTTGAAAATTTTACAGTGTTACTAGCTACTAATCAAGAAATAATAATCTAGTACAAATGTTCCTCCTTTTATGTTAAAACAGCCCTAGTTTAACTGCTCCAACCCAGAAACTTACCAGTGCTGACTTCTTTCTCTTTCTCTGCTCACTTCTTTCTCTTTTGCTCTCTCAGGAGTAGGTCTGCTTGGTATCTCACACCAGGCTCAGATCTGTTTGTGGGCTGAAGATTTGTTTTTGGCCAGCAGATTGCTGGTGCCCAGCTTGGCTTGGCACCTAGCCCGTTTCCCTCGAGCCTTGCTGCTGCCCTGCAGGCACGCCATGCACGTGGTCCCTAGGTCTGCCCAGTAGTGGGCTGTAGCCTTTTTCTGGCCGGCTGATAGCTGGCATCCGGCTTGTCTGCACACCTAGTCCGCCTCGGTCGAGCCTCACCAAGGGACTTAAGGTGCGCTGGGGCGTGCTGTCCTTACCTCGCCCACGCAGGGTGATGACCAGGTTATTGCACTGCCAGGGGCATCTTTAATTAGGGGTGTGCCGTCCTTAGGCCGCCCTCTCACTTGTTCATATTTGCTGGGTCTCAACCACTCACAACATATCATTTTGGTGTATCAGCTCCAAGGCCCTAGAGCTGGAGGGATCCAAAGGGTGCCTATTCAGGCCTCATTCATTCCGGATAGGTGCGGCTTCCATGGCTACAGCCATGGGTTACGTTATGTCAGACATCCGGGGCCTGGGGCCACTGGTCATCCACATGCTACAAGCATTCTCTTCGGCGGCTTCTGGATTGTTACAGGGGGGTTGTTGTTTTAACTAACAAGTTATGTTTCTACAGGTCATTGCAGCAGCAAACACCTGCAGGCGTTATTTGTGGCCACAACAATATATTTTGGTGGCAAATTATGCTCGACCTTCTGCTTGGGGCTCTTTTCTCTAACTTGGCAACTGCATCCAGAAGGACAGGAGGAGAAAGCGTGGAATGAGCTGGGATGTCTTCTCTGCAGTCGCATCCCGTTGTGTCTTGGAAGCCCCGACGACTGTTCTGCTTGTCCGCCTGGGCGGAAATGATGTGACCAGAGCGAAGGGAATGGGATTTAATTCTGAGGATCATTAGAGATCTGCAGGCCTTTAATGCCCAATTCGCTTGTACCCATGTGGTCTGGTTGGCGATGTTGCCACAGCTGGTGTGGCTGGGTGCCCGTAACCCACTGAAGATAGGGCAGGGCAGGTGATGTTTGCATCAAGAAATTGCTCTTGCTATGCGCCAGGGCCTCGGCTCTGTGATTATTTCACCCGGATATAAAATTTTCACAACCTGAGCTGCTTCAGAATGATGGCATTCATTTGAATGATGCTGGCTTTTAGCCGATTTTAGGATGGGCCTTTGTGCCGTGCTAGACGGCTTGGTGGTGGGGAAGGAGAATCCATAGCAGCTCCTTTGCCGTGGTGGATAGTGCAACTAAAACAGGGCCAAGACTGTGATGTAACACAGAGTCTCACGAGACTCATCAAGCCCACAGATTCTAACCCCCTTGTTTTGGTTCATGTAGGAACTAACGATACTTCCAAACGCAGATTTCAGGAGATCGCAGAAGCGTACAAAGAAATGGGTAGGAAGCTGAAGGACATGGGTGGACAGGTGGTAATATCATCTCTCCTCCCTGTAGAAGGACGTGGTCCACGAAGGGAAAGAGTAATAGTGGAGGTAAACAATTGGCTTCGCAGATGGTGCCGGCAGGAACGATTCGGATTCTTGGACCATGGTTTGCTTCTTCATACAGACGGGATATTGGGCCGGGATGGGGTGCACCTCACCACTGATGGTAGGAATATTTTTGCAAAGAGGATTGCAGATTTAATAAGGAGAAGTTTAAACTGAGTTTGCAGGGGGAGGGAGGAAATTCTCTTAACGGGAGAGATTCAGAAGGGGTTGTGGTGACTAGCCCAAATATTGAAATAGGAGCAGGACAAAAAGTAGGGCAGACCACCAGCGAGAGGAAAAGCAGGGTAAGCAAAGGACAGGTTAGAAGTGCTCGCAGCCTAAAATGTCTCTACACCAATGCACAGAGCATGGGGAACAAATAAGAAGAGCTGGAACTCCTAATACACCAAAATAAATATGACATAGGTCTTATCCCTGAAACATGGTGGGATGAGACGTATGATTGGAATGTAGTCACTGGTGGGTATAACTTGTTTCAAAAGAACAGGCCGACTAAGAAAGGAGGAGGTGTAGCTTTATATATTAAGGACATTTACACTGCTGAAGTAATACAAAATAAACAGCAGGAGAAGCAGGTTGAGAGCATTTGGGTTAAAATCAAGGGTGTAAAAAACAGGAGGGATGTCACTGTAGGAGTATATTATAGACCCCCAAACCAGCCCGAGGAGTTCGATGATGCCTTCTGTGAGCAGATGGCCACACAGTCAAAAGGGAGAGATGTAGTAGTAATGGGCGATTTTAACTATCCTGATATATGCTGGCAGTCCTACTCAGCTAGGAATGCAAGGTCTAACAAATTCCTTACTGCCCTTGCAGACAATTTCATGGTCCAGAAGGTAGAGGAGGCAACCAGAGGCAAAACCATTTTAGATCTGGTCTTAACCAATAAGGAGGACCTTGTAAATGGGGTCGAAGTGGTAGGAACGTTAGGTAAAAGTGACCATGCCCTCTTGGAATTTGTTATACAGTTGGAAGGTGAAGCTAAGCATAGTCAGACAAGAATCCTGGACTTTAAGAAAGCCAATTTTTGTAAACTTAGGGAATTATTGGCTGTGATTCCATGGACTGAAACACTAAAAAAGAAGGGAGTCCAAGATGGATGGGAGTTCCTTAAAACCGAGATATTAAAGGCACAATTTAAAACTGTTCCAACAAGAAAAAAAAAATAGGAGAGGTCTAAAGAAACCACAATGGATTACTAAAGAACTTTCAACTCAGCTGACTATAAAGAAAAACAAGTACAAGGAATGGAAAAATGGGAAATGCACCAAAGAGGAATATAAACAAACAGCTAATATATGCAGGGGGATGGTAAAAAAAAGCGAAGGCGCAAAACGAACTTAAACTAGCCAGAGACATTAAAGATAATAAAAAGGGTTTCTTTAGTTATGTCCGCAGCAAAAGGAAAAATAAGGAAGCGATAGGCTCTCTGTGTGGCAATGATAATCAGTTACTAACGGGAGACAAGGAAAAGGCAGAACTACTCAACACTTTTTTTGCCTCTGTCTTCTCCCAAAAGGAAGAAGGAGATCCGCTGGGACAAAGAGTAGATGAGGCAGGACAGGAATTGCAACATAGAATAGGTAGGGAGATAGTACAGGAACATCTGGAAACATTAAATGAATTTAAGTCTCCTGGACCAGATGAGTTACACCCAAGGATATTAAAAGAACTGGCAGAAGTAATTTCAGAGCCATTGGCAATAATCTTTGAGAAGTCCTGGAGAACAGGGGAAGTCCCCATCGACTGGAGGAGGGCTAATGTTGTCCCCATCTTCAAAAGGGGAAAAAAGAGGACCCAAATAATTACCGCCCAGTCAGCTTGACTTCAATTCCTGGAAACATCGTAGAACAGATTATTAAGAAATCAGTCTGCAATTATTTAACAAACAATGCTGTCATTACAAAAAGTCAACACGGGTTTCTTAAAAACAAGTCATCCCAGACTAATTTGATCTCTTTCTTTGATAGAATTACAGGCATGATAGACGAGGGGAATGCTGTGGATATTGCTTATCTGGACTTTAGCAAGGCCTTCGATAAGGTTCCCCATGGTATTCTTGCTAAGAAGTTAGTAGGAAGTGGGATAGATAGTGCTACAGTGAGGTGGATTTGTAATTGGTTGACTGATCACACGCAAAGGGTGATCATAAATGGTCTCTCATCATCTTGGAGAGACGTGACCAGTGGGGTGCCCCAAGGTTCTGTTCTTGGTCCAGTGCTCTTCAATATCTTTATTAATGACTTGGAGGAAGGAATAGAGAGTATGCTAATTAAATTTGCAGATGATATCAAATTGGGAGGGGTTGCTAATTCCCTAGAGGATCGGATGAAAATCCAAAAGGACCTCGACAGATTAGAAGTCTGGGCCAAAGCTAATGGAATGGATTTCAACAGAGGGAAATGTAGGGTGCTACATCTAGGTAGAAAGAATGAATTGCACAGATATAAGATGGGGGACACTTGGCTAGAGAATAGTACTTGTGAAAGGGATTTGGGGGTCTTGGTGGACCACAAATTGAACATGAGCCAGCAGTGTGATGCGGCGGCCGAGAAAGCCAATACGATTCTTGGTTGCATCAACAGAACCATAGTGTCTAGATCAAGGGAGGTGATAGTGCCACTTTATTCTGCTCTGGTCAGACCCCACCTGGAGTACTGTGTCCAGTTCTGTGCGCCTCAGTTTAAAAAGGACGTTGACAACCTCGAGCGGGTGCAGAGGAGAGCGACTAGGATGGTTGAAGGCCTGGAAGAGATGTCTTATGAAGAACGGCTTAGGGAACTGGGAATGTTTAGCCTATCAAAAAGAAGACTGAGAGGGGATATGATAGCTATGTTTAAATATTTGAAAGGATGTCATATTGAAGAGGGAACAGGTTTGTTCTCCATGGCTTCAGAGACTAGGACTCGGGGCAATGGTTTCAAACTACAGGAAAAGAGATTCCATTTGAACATTCGGAAGAACTTCATGACAGTTAGAGCTATTCAGCAGTGGAATATGCTGCCACGGAGGGTGGTAGAGTCTCCTTCTTTGACGGTATTTAAGCAGAGGCTGGATGGCCATCTGTCGGAAATATTGTGAAGGGGTTCCTGCTTGGCAGGGGGTTGGACTCGATGGCCCATGAGGTCTCTTCCAACTCTATAATTCTATGATGCTATGATTCTATGATTCTTTGATGTCAGAACTGTAAATGCACCTTGGACAGGGTGCTGGGCAGCTGTACAATAGATAATAACAAATATAATAACATCCTATAGGCAAACCACCCAGAATGAAAGTAAATTAAAAGATCATAAAGTCACTGAGCTCGTACGGCTGCCCCAAGTAATATGCTGACCTAGTTTTGGCTGGGAGGGCTGCTTTCGTTGAACAGCACCCCCGTACTGGGTCCCAACAGGGCTTCACACTAAAACAACATCTGTAGGCTAAAACATAAGTTGCACTACGGGAGGCCCATCCCTCGGCTACAACTATTTAGTTACAGTTACAGTACAGTTAAGAATAACGTTATTAATAAAGTTATTAATAAAGTTGTGGCCCGATTTAAAACCCAATTATATGTGTGGATTCATCGTTTCGGGACTGGGGGGAGAATGTTATATGTAGCTTTGTTGCATTCCATAATAATGCTGCCAGAGTGAATGTGGGGGAAATTGTCTGCATTCAGTTTGTAGCAGAGTCATATTCCTATATCTGTGTTTCCATGTTTTTGTTTGTTTGTTTTCTATTAACAATTTTTCAGGTGGTGGGGATTGTTTCTGTAAGAAAGAACACAACACAAGCAGCTACTTTGCTCATACATTATCTCTTGTGATATGTGGCTTCCTTTGCTAGCAAGTGTACCTCTGCATTCTACATGATACAAAAGGGATAATGTCTATACGAGAGCGGGGAAAGGGACACAACTGACCTCTGAGATGGCAACATAAAAGCCAATTTCAAAACACTTGAACTTCTGTGGCTACTCTGTTACAGATCTGTTTTGAAGGGAAGTGGTATTATAAAGAGGAAATTTCAGATAAATTCCATTGTGTTTAAAGGCAGAATTGGATGTTATGCGAGGATTTCCCCCACCAGAGCAGCCCAGGACAGGAGGGGGGGGAGGCTGGGGACCCCCCCCCCAGAAACCACCCCTCTGGTAGGTGCCCTGCCCTGAGCCCTCACTCAGGCAGGCATATTTTTGCCTGCTTTTTGGGCCAGGAATCGAGGGTTTTAAAACTTTTTTTTTGTGCCGCTTGAATTGCGGCGGCCGGCGGCGAGTCCGGCTTGTTGCGAGCGACTAAGACGAGGATTTCCCCCACCACCAGAGCAGCCCAGGACAGGAGAGGGGGGGGTCAACCACCCCTCTGTTAGGTGCCCTGAGCCCTCACTCAGGCAGGCATATTTCCGCCTGCTTTTTGGCCGGGAATCGGGTTTTTTTTAACTTTTAAAAACTTTTTTTCTGTGCTGCTTGGCATTGCGGGATCGCCGCAATGCCAGGAACGACAGCGACAAATCAGACCCAATTTTTCTTTCGTCGGTTCGAGTTCGAGTTCTGGCGGAGTAATTGTCGTTTCCTTTTCCATTCCGTAACGGAAACGAGTAACGGAAACGGAAACGAGAATTTCGTCAAGTCGTGCCCATCTCTACTTAGCACATCCACAGAATGAAGTGGGACTGACATATTCATTGACACAAACGTTTTAGACATTCTCTCTATGACTTCATGTGGAGATGGTTTTAATCTTCATTAGATAATCTCTTCTAAATAGGTAGTTATCCAAATAATTGGGGAGGTGGGGAGGTCACATGCAGAGAAAGGTTAGTAAATGGCTGAGCTCACCAGATGTAGGAGAACTAATTTGAAGAGTGGAGGGACTGAAAAATGACTTCAAACTAATTTTCAGCAACAGCTTGAGTTGATTGATTTGACATACCTTTGAGCTGAGTAAATAAAAGGCCTGATATTGAAATCATCAGCATCACTAAAATAGGACAACATGGGTCTTAAGCAACATGGGTTTCCCTTCTTCCTTTGAAAAATCAAATATGCAATCAAGTTTGCTGGAGGTAAAACCTTTGTTCTTGTTTCCCCCCCTTCCCCATTACTTCCAGAAGGAAAACCTCACACAGAACATAGGAAAAAACCTTGTAAATCTGGTTACAGCTCAACCAAGTGGATCAGTACTGAATTCATGCAGAGGTACCTGTCAGAAATATTGTGATGGGGGTTCCTGCATGGCAGGGGGTTGGACTAGATGGCCCTTGAGGTCTCTTCCAACTCTATGATTCTATGATTCTAAATATTATACCTGGAAACTGGTGTAAGTTTCTAATCTCAACAATTCTGTGTGATATTTGTGTGGCACATAGGAGTCTTGTTTTTTATCTTTTTTTTTTTTTTTGCACATACACATCATGGTTTGCTTCCTGAAAAGTAAGGATGTGAATAAGATCAGGGAGGATAGATGGCAAGTATTTCCCTTTTCTTTATTTGTATTTTCGAAAGCATTTCTCAAAGGTCTGGATCTAAACAGCAAAAAAGGCTCTTTTCTTTTCATTTAGTGCTCTTCTTAAGAAAAAGAACTGCAGGCTATGCTGGTGAGTCACCTCTCAAATACATATTGCAGTTAGTGGACTTAACCTTCTGACCTTCTATGTTTCTCCATCACAAGTTTTACTTTCTCAAACCACAAAGATTCTTTGGCAAGAAAGAAAAACAATTACAGTACCAGGGTGCTTCAGTTTCTATGAAAGGATCGCCCAATATGCCTCCCTTCAAACCATAGACTTGAGGCAATATTTTCCCACCTCCCATTTGTAAGGCAAGGCATCATAGCCTTCATTTCCATCTTGGGGAAAAAAATAAGATGTAATACAATCTGTCCTTGTTTTCACACACACACACACACACACACCAATAATCCTTTTTCAGAGGAAGACAATAAAGGATGATCAGGAGACTGGAAACCAAACCTTGTAAGGAAAGTCAGAAAGAAATGGGCATATTTGGCCTTGAGAAAAGACTGAAGGGACATGTGATGTCATTTGACACAATTACAGGCGTAGTAACCAGTAAAACAGTGTACAGGTTGCACTCTTTAAGAAAGAAGAAATGACATACTCCCAGAGCTGTATCCCACCTCCCCCAATGGAAGATAATGAGAGGAGCAGGATTTTTAGAGATAAAGTGGTTAAAAGGGCTCTTCCACCAACTTCCCCGTGTAATTTTTTTAGCCTGACATACTTATTTTTCTTTCTTTCTTTCTTTCTTTCTTTCTTTCTTTCTTTCTTTCTTTCTTTCTTTCTTTCTTTCTTTCTTTCTTTCTTTCTTATTAGATTTATTTGTTTACTGTTTTGATCAACTAAACATAAGAGGAGGAATGGACCCAAGAGGGAGAAAGTAGCTGTAATTGCATTTCTAGAAGAATACAAGGAGGCAGCACCTTCTCCACTATAGTTGTTTCTTCTTTTCCTAAATTCACAATGCACAGATCGAAGAGGTAATGTTTAGTTCCATATCAAGATGACATTTTATTTAAAAAAAACGTGTGTCTGCAGATAACAAGCAGTTCCTTAGACACCAGGGATATGAAGTAGAAAAATAAATGGTAACAAAGTATTTCCTTGTGATAGCCTCCTGCTGGGTCCTGTTAAGTTCTGTCAGGGTTTAAATGAAATGTCTTTCATTGGCTTACCCAAACCAGCAGTCTTTGGCTTTCGCTTTAAATAGAATCAGATGAAACAGAATGTACAGAGATAATCATAACACTCCCTATGTTTCCTTTCATCTCTGGAGGTGAGGTTCTTCCTTTGCAAAGTGTATCCAGAAACTCCCTGTGAAGTATTTAAAAGCTGATTTCTCTACAGCTCTCTAGTGCAAGCCAGGAAATACTTCCCCTGTTGTCAAGACAGTCAGCTGATTGTCTGACACCCTGACCTTCTGATGTAGTGAAACAGCATGGATAAAACAGACACACAAACACACAAAAATGATAGTAAGAAAAATAAATAAAAAACACCTTGAAGGTTAACAGATTTATTTCAATGAGCTTCAATGGATGACAATCCACTTCGTTAGACATACAGTGTGAAATATGCACACATAGGTGTATATACAATATATGTTACAGGACATATTTAAGAAAGTATTGAACTTGGAGAGTATAGATTGCATTGGATTAATGCTTACTGGTTAAGAATAGCATTATCTTTAAAGTGCAACAATACTGATCTAGACAGCGGTTGTCTCGCAGTCGCTCGCAAGTCGCAACAAGCACCGGACTCGCCGCCGGCCGCTGCAATTCAAGCGGCACAGAAAAAAAGTTTTAAACCCCCCGCCGCCCCGATTCCCGGCCCAAAAAGCAGGCGGAAATATGCCTGCCTGAGTGAGGGCACCTACCAGAGGAGGGGTGGTTTCTGGGGGGGTTCCCCGGCCTCTCCCCCTCTCCTGTCCTCCTGGGCTGCTCTCGTCTCACCATGCCATGCGGTGCGGGCGGGGGATCGAAAATGGGGCGGCGACCGCAAATTTTTTTTGAAATTGTGGTCCAAAAAACAAAAACACACAAGCCAATACAAGCACCACAGAAACATGTGGAAATTGCTATTTTAAAACTGCCAGAATTTTTACAGTAACAGTGGGTTTTTCTTCCAACAAAATGTCTCCTCTGTCCTCTCTCCATTGATTTTATTTTATTTTATTTTATTTTTATTTTTTTTACACCTGCGCAATGATGGGCTGGCCATGGGAGTGACCATGAAATTTTTTGGAGCCATTCCACCAATCGCATGGCCACTTGGCCAGGTTGACCACAGAGACTTCTGAGATGTGCCAATCGGGCATAAAAAGCCCACTAACCGTAGCCCGAACCCGAACCCGAAGCCTAAGCCTAACCCATACGCCAGTACACTGTCCTTCTAAGTGGGTCAGAGAGGCACCTAGAGGTGCACCCCAATACTCACCCTAACCTCACCCGTAACTAGCCTAACCCTAGCCCTTGCGCTAACCCGTCTTAACCCTAAGGCAGATCTACTTGCATTGCACTACACGCAAGTACCTTTCCCTTCTTAGGGAGACGCAGAGGGTGCAGAGAGTCCACCAGTCTGGCTCTGGGTGACTCCTGCAGGCTCGGCTCGGCAGCATGTGTGCCATGCAAACCATGCCCGTCGAGGCCTGACTGATGCAGGGAAGGCACCCCAAAAAGAGGGGTGCCTCTGCCAGTCTGCTGCGTCTGCAACATGGTATGCATATCCATATGGCTATGCATGCCCTTTTGCAGCGGGTGAGGATAGGAGGCACCCACGGGTGCCTCCAGGAGCCAGCTTTCCCTTCATAGCGGGCCAGAGGAGGCACCCACCCCACAGAGGTGCCTCCAGGAGCCTGCTACCCCCCTAAACCAGTATAACGACAGACTAAAAAAACGACACCATGAAACGACAATTTTTTGCGAAATTTCACGAAAAACGGAAACGAGCCGAAACGGACCCGTCCCGAAAAACGATAACTCGAAAAAAAAATTTCCTGGTCGTGCCCATCTCTAGTGCTAAGCAGGCCACAGTAACGTACACATGTAGTGATCTTTCATGTTCAGGAGACATTGGCCTGATTTGCCCCTCCCTGTTTGTGCTGGGAAGCTTGGTGTACATACTGTACAGTGTACATGCATCTTTGTAACAGCTAAATGTGTGGATGTAGTAGGTAAAGCTACCAGCTGGACTCCTGATGGGGACATGACTAGCCTATATGTCTTCACAACACTTCAGACCCGTTTTTCAATGAATGAGAATATTTTTTTGACTACAGATGCCTCTATTGTAATGCCCTCATACCTGCCTCTGCCCCCTATTCCAACCTTTTTATCAATAGGCTAGAATTCCATCATTAAGATAACAATGAACAGAATAATCTGTCTATAGCCTGATGTAGGGTCATCGGGGGGGGGGGGCACTGCAGCCTGGAACAGGATGAACATAATTCATAGAAAACTCTCCAGATACAAAAAAGGGAAGTAGCAGTTAGCTTTCAGTATTGCATTACAATTGGAGGGGGGGGGTGTTAAAACCTCTTTGACAAAGCAAGCTCCACAACAAAGAAATTATTCCAAGGTGACTGGCAGACAAAGTACATCGGCAGGAGCAGTGAAGTCCAGCAAGATATAATGAAGTATTCATTGCTTAGAGGACCCAAGCTGACAGCTTCTTGTTAACAATACTATGGTAAATGGAAATCCTCCCCAAACGAGGAAAATAAAAAGGAACACAAACTCGGGCAAAAGAAATGTAAGAAGAGAGGCAAAGAAAGATTTTGAAGAACGCATGGCTAGCAATATAAAGGGTAATAATAAAAGTTTCTTTAAATATGTTAGAAGTAGAAAACCTGCCAGAGAACCAGTTGGCCCTCTGGATGGTGAGGGAGGAAAAGGGGAGGTTAAGGAGGACTTGGAAATTGCAGAGAAATTGAATGAGTTCTTTGCATCTGTCTTCACGACAGAAGACCTCGAGCAGATTCCTCAGCCTGAACGGCCCCTCTTGACTAAAGAATTAAATCAAATACAGGTTAAAAGAGAGGATGTTTTAGGGCGAATTGGCCCAGATGGCATCCACCCAAGAGTTATTAGGGAACTGAGAAATGAAATTGCAGATCTCTTAATGGCTATATGCAACTTGTCTCTTAAAACGGCCACAGTGCCGGAGGACTGGAGGATGGCAGATGTCACACCAATTTTTAAAAAAGGAAGGAGGGGACAACAGGAAACTACAGGCCAGTTAGCCTTACATCTGTCCCAGGGAAGATGGTGGAAAGCCTCATCCAAGAGAAAATCTTAAAACACATAGAATAACAAACCTTGCTGAGAGAAAATCAGCATGGCTTCTGTAAGGGTAAATCTTGTCTGACAAATCTTTTAGAATTTTTTGAAAAGGTCAACAGGCATGTGGATTTGGGTGAACCGGTGGATATAGGCTATCTGGATTTTCAAAAGGCTTTTGACACAGTCCCTCACCAAAGGCTGCTGAGAAAATTGCACAGTCAAGGGATAAGAGGGCAGGTCCTCTTATGGAATGAGAACTGGTTGAGATCCAGGAAACAAAGAGTAGGTGTCAATGCAAAATTTTCACAATGGAGAGAGGTGAAAAGCGGTGTGCCCCAGGGATATGTCCTGGGACCGGTGCTTTTCTATCTGTTCATAACTGACCTGGAGACAGGGATAAACAGTGAGGTGGCCAAGTTTGCAGATGACACAAAACTTTTCCATGTGGTAAAAACCAGAGAAGATTGTGAAGATCTCCAGATGGATCTCTCCAAACTGGGCTAATGGGCTGAGAAATGGCAAATGTGTTTTAATGTAGCCATATGTAAAGTAATGCATATTGGGGCAAAAAATCCAAACTTTATCTATCAACTCATGGGCTCTGAGTTATCCGTGACGGATCAGGAAAGAGATCTTGGTGTGTTGGTGGACAGCTCCATTAAGGTGTCTCCCTAATGTGTGCAAGCAGTGAAGAAGGCCAAGTCCATGCTAGGGATTATCAAAAAGGGGATTGAAAATAAAACAGCCAACATTATAATGCCATTATAAAAAACAATAGTAAGGCCGCACCTGGAGTATTGTGTACAATTCTGGTCACCGCATCTCAAGAAAGACATAGTGGAACTGGAAAAGGTGCAAAAGAGAGCACCTTAAAATGATTACTGGGCTGGGGCACCTCCCTTATGAGGAAAGGCTAAAACATTTGGGCCTCTTTAATATGGAAAAAAGGCGCCTGAGGGGGGATATGATTGAGACATACAAAATAATGCAGGGCATGAGTAAAGTGGATAGAGGGAAGCTCTTTTCCCTCTCCCAAAATACCAGAACTAGGGGACATACACTCAAATTGAGGGCTGGGAGAGTAAGAACTGACAAAAGAAAATATTTTTTCACCCAGCACGTTGTTAGTCTATGGAACTCCGTGCCACAGGATGTGGTGATGGCATCTGTCCTGGATGCCTTCAAAGGGGGATTGGACAGATTCCTGGTGGAAAACTCCATCACAGGTTACAAACTATGATGGAGATGTGTAATCTCCAGGCTTCAAGGGCCTGATGCAGGGGAGTGGTATGAGGAGACAGATATCTAGTCTCATGCGCTCCCAAATGCATCTGGTGGGGCCACTGTGAGATACAGGAAGCTGGACTAGATGGGCCTTTGGCCTGATCCAGCATGGCTCTTCTTATGTTCTTATGTAGCTTTGACCTTGTCTCCAGGTATCCAAAATGTGGCATGGGTTTTAGTCCCTCATATTCACAACTAACTTCTACAAGTTTTTTTCTTGGTCTCCTGCTGGGCCCTCATATCTTTCCAATAGCATGGTTTTTCATTTTTAAATAAAAAAAGGTGATGGCATAGCAGAGATGCAAAGGTTCTTGGTCATTCCTCAAGGGCACATCATCTCCTGTAATAAACCTCTATTTGTCTCTGAGCATGTGCATTTGTCTGCAGGCCTGTTCTCCGGAATCAGAAAACTAAAGGTATGTGAAGGTGATAGGCTGTGTTTAGGGCAGCCGTAATCTTTCACTGGAGAAATAGCTCCCTAATTGATCCCTCCATCTGAAAGAACATAGGGGAATAAAACTGGTTCCTCTGCTGTAATAGAAATGGGTAGATGATAGCAGCAGCCAGTACACAAATCCCCTGCATTCAACTAAAAATCTTGGTATGCCTACTGTATCACTGAGAGCTTAGAAAAATGAGCTATTGCACAGTGTAAGCTATGAATGTTGAAGTCTCCAGTTCCAAACTTATCTCAGAGATGTGAAAGGAAGAAAGACAAAAATGACAGGAGAAAATGTGTTGTGTTTGTGTTTGTGCAAGTTAGGGCCTTTTCACATGACCCCTAAAATCCGTGGCAAATGGCTCCCAGATCCGGAGCTTAAAAGTGCGACCACACCCATCTAAGCATGTCCCAGTGCACTTTTCAGGTACCTGCTCTCCGGGTTTGAAAAATTCCTGATGCGGATGTAACGTAGTGAATGCCGGGCTCTCCTCGCTTCTGTTTGTTGTTGTTTTTGGCACCCGCTCTTTTAAGACTGGAATGCTGCTGGGAGCAGAGTGAGATGGCAGAGCGGAGGTGATCCAGCATTCTTTTCTTTCTTTTTTTCTCCCTCACCTCACGCAGACAGCAGCCAGGAGTGCGGAGGGGGTGGGAACACAGGAACAGCGACAAACGCCCAAGATCTCTGGTCCGAATTTAAGTGGCCAGCGGATCTTAGGGGTCACGTGAAAAGGCTCTCAGAGAGACAGGAAAAAAGAGAGAATAGGAATGAGAAATACTGTGTCAGGAGAAGTTTGTATTTGCATAAAATGTGATGTTAATCAATCAAAATGCAACTGTTTTTTTAAATATTTTTATTTTTAACATAATTGATAACAAAAATTTAATTATGTTAAAAATAAAAACTAACAAAGTAAAAACAGATACATTGCTTATCTCCTGCCATGTTACATCTATCAGAAGTTTTTGCAAATAAATTAAGATTATTTTCATATTTCCATATTTATGAAATATTTTTTCATTAATGTTGTCCTAATATTTTTCCATCAATATTATGTTTGTCTTTGCTTATCTCTGTCTTTATCTAGTACAAAAATACAGATAATACATTACAATATTGTATTTGTTAGTTTAGTCTTAGCAATCTTCTTGATCCTAAAACTTAATTCTTTGTTTAACTGAACAGCTTAGATTATATTTGACTAATTCAATACATAGTAGGTTTATGCTTACATCTATTTTGTCTAATACAAGAAGTGAAGATAATGAAGTACAAAGTTAAGCTAGTCTGTCAATTCTACAACCTTAGATATATAATAAACTTCATCAACTCATTATATTTTCTCTATTGTAAATTTTACCAAATTTTTGAAAACTTATATGTCTAAGATGGTTTCAAACTACAGGAAAAGAGATTCCATTTGAACATTCGGAAGAACTTCATGACAGTTAGAGCTGTTCGGCAGTGGAAGATGCTGCCACAAAGGATGGTGGAGTCTCCTTCCTTGGAGGTTTTTAAGCAGAGGCTGGATGGCCATCTGTCGGAAATATTGTGAAGGGGTTCCTGCTTGGCAGGGGGTTGGACTCGATGGCCCATGAGGTCTCTTCCAACTCTATGATTCTATGATTCTATGATTCTATGATTCTAAGATTAATACTTAATGGGTTATTAAAAGAAAAAACACAGCATTACATCTTGATCTCTCTGTTTCTTGTTGTATTAAAAGGAAAAGTCCCTCTCTTTCTTTGCCTGGTTAACATTTAAAGATCTAACAAATTGGCATCTCAAGGTGGTTTCCACATTCCATTTTTCATTTTTCATATCCAAATATTCAGTTAATTAGATGTTCCATAAACGAAGGTGTTAAACTGGCCTGTTTAGTTAGCAATAGTTAACAATGGACTTAACTGGTCTTCACAGTGAATTGACTGACCACTTAAAATAGTTTCTAGTTAGTAAATAAAAGAAAATGGCATTTAGTAAATAAATGATATTGAAGGCTATTTTCACATTTAACAATTAACTTCAACATTGAGCAACATTGAACAAGACCATCAAATCTTAACAGAGTATTGAATCCTGATAATAAATTTTTGTTAGCTAATCTACTTTATTTAATTAAACTACTATATAATGGATATCTCAACTAGAGATGGGCACGAGTTGAAAAAATGGCATTTCATTTTTTCATTTTTCATTGAGGGGTCCGTTTCAGTTCATTTTCATTTTTTGCAAATTTTTGAAAAAAAACATTTTTGTTTATTTGTTTATTTGTTTTTCATTTTTACCTGCTTTTTGCGCGATTTTTAAAGCATTTACGTGTGCTCACATCCCCCAACTCCCCAGACCAGAGAGAAAACACTAAAAAAATGATGCTGGCAGAGACACAGTATAGACTAGGTATGCAGGGAGGCTGCAAAGGCAGCGGCGGGCATTGCCCAGGGTGCAAGGCAGCCGCAGAGTGACTGCACTGTGGGGCAAGGGAGGGTACTCACCGAGAGGTATGCATGCACGGACACAGGGAGGCTGTAGGACTGAAGCTAGAGAGAAATCTCTTCTTTCTCTCCCCTAAGAGCCAGGCTGCAGCCCGCAGGAACATAGAGACACACACCTGCCTGGCTGGCCTAAAGTGAAAATAATGAGTTGCAGAGACAGCAATCCCACACTAACTCCCAACGGAGACTGCAAGGAGAGGGCTGTCAGAGCTTTTTATGCCCTCTGTGGCTGCCAGACCTGCCCAGTCTGCAACCTGGGCATGCTATGGGTTGAAGTTGTCCAAGAATTTATCCATCACATGGCTTTCCTCCATTTTGTGGCTGGCGACATCCATTTTGTCATCCGTAAAGGGAAAAGAAAAATACATCGCAATGGGAGAAGACAAAAACAAACATTTTAAGGATCCCCCCCCGGTAGGTATTATCAGACAGTATATTATCAGACAGTATAAATAATTATCACTGCATTTTTATGGATGTCCAGGGCATTTTTTAACATTTAAAACAGCTCATTTCATTGTGCGTCGCCATTAACAAAAAACAAAATGTAACAAACCTAATTTTCGTGGTTCTGTTCGGTTTGTTCCAATTTCATCACAATGTTCATTATTCGTTTCGTTACGTAATGAAATGAATAACAAATAATGGAAATGAAAAAAGTTCATTTCGTGCCCATCTCTAATCTCAACCAGTTATATTTGTGTTTTTTATAATAGGTAGATAATTTTAACAGCTTTCTATCACATGATTATGTCTAACTAGAAGAAAACTTTGTTTCAGGCTGGTTTGCAGATTTCTGTTATTCATTTTCCACATTATTATAGTTCATTGTAATCCATTAATAGCTTTTTATGTGACTGATTCATTAAGCCAGAAATTCAAAAGTTTTTTCCTTGTCAGTCCATCCCGTGATGCAGAAACCTCCAGCACAGAACTCTCCAAACATTCCCCCCTGCATATTTCTTGTTGTGGTGAATTGTAACTGATAGATTTGTAGATTGGGGAAAATGCTCTGTTCCAACCCCTTGCTCCAAACAAGGTTGAGTTTGAGACTCTCCTCTGCTTCTGATAAAAAAATTCTGTCTCCCAAGCAAATAGCGTATAAACTTGCAGATTGGAGGGAATGCTCTGTTCCAGCTTCATGTTCAAATCAGGATTTAAGATGAGACTTTTCTCCTCTTCTGGAGAAAGCTTAGTCTCCTGTGCAGTGCTAGAATCCACATTCTTCAAATATTCCTTCTGATTATCTCTTGTTACTTCTATATTGGGCTCAGTGTTCTGATCTAGATTAAAGTTGGGATTCTCATCTGCTTCTGAATTAAGTTTGGGAAAAAGCTCAGAGTCTCCTTCTTTGACAGTATTTAAGCAGAGGCTGGATGGCCATCTGTCGGAAATATTGTGAAGGGGTTCCTGCTTGGCAGGGGGTTGGACTCGATGGCCCATGAGGTCTCTTCCAACTCTATAATTCTATGATTCTATGATTCTATGAAGAGAGTCTTCTGTATTCTGAATTTTATCAAGTAGATCCATAAAGTGCTCATCTGACATTGGTTCCAGGCTCATTGTTCTAGTTTTACTTAATTGTAGTCCACTTCAAAAGGTTAATCACTTCCGGGAGGAAGGGGGTGTAAAAAGGAGAGCAAAGACAGGGAAGGAGGGAGAGAGAGAGAGAAATCCAAGTCCATTATCTAAGTGTTTATTTGGAAGCATTAAAACTTCCAAGGTCAAATAGTTTCTTGTTTCTTCTCTCAGCCATGCAAATAAATCCATAGAACAATATATAAATGTAGGAACATCAAAATAATACTATCTTAAAGTTCAGTCTCCCAACACACACTTGTAGCCAACTTTTCAGGAAAGGGGGGTATTAGTACTTATTGAAGCAGGAAAAAAGTGTCCAAGATGAAGCTCAGATAAAAAATAGGGGAAAACATACACCCTTAGTTATGGAAGTAAAGCTCCAAAATATCTACAATTATTTACATTGTCCGGTGCTCACAGTTTGAATCATCACCATGACGGCAGGCGGACTTTCCTCCAACAGGATAGATAAGGTGATTTCTGAAGCTACGAAGCCTGCTGCAACAATTCTTCACAACCCCCAGATGCTACCTCTCTTCACTTCCCCAAGGGGGATTTACCTTTTCAGATCCTGTTTATCTGGAGAAATTCAGCTTGATAAACTGGAGAGCTTATCAAGGCATCTAACTGCAGTGAAACCAAAACTGGAACCATCAGAATGCAACTGTTGTCACCCAGGCTGCTATAAAAGGCACATGTAATCCAGGTGTCTGTTAGATAGGATGTTTTAGGGACTCAAATATACTAATGAGACAGGGCTGAACTATATAATACGGACTGACAGGGCTGACAGGGTCTCATGCAAGATGTACCTTAATCGCTCAGACAATAAGATAGGAACACAGACAGAAACAAAGATATGTAACTGCTCCAGCAGCTTTCAAGTTCTTTTCTGGCAGAGCAGCAGAAAAAGAGGTGGCTTGCAGAGCGAGCACACAGTGAGCACATGGCTGAGTAGGTGGAGCTTCTGACAATTTCCTGTGCTTACACTGAGTGAAGGGGCAAAATTTTAGCTTTAAATAACTGCTCCCAGTAGCATGTAAAAATTAAAAAACAATGAAAACTCTATCATACTAATTTCTTCTGGGTGTGTTCCCAAGCAGAACTCTGCTGAGGGAAGCCAAACAAACAGGAGCAAGTCAGCATTGGTAAGTTTCTTGGGTGCTTGCAGTTCGAGCTGCTTTAGGGGCCCACGCACCATTCGATTTCAAATACAAAAAGAAAATATTCTTACTAGATAGAAAAGGAATAAAAGTGTCAATTTTTGATGTCTAGAATATTTCAGTCATTAAAATTGTGTCTGAAGGAACAGCTGTATTTACCTGCAACACTTGTGCCATGTTTGTCATCTTGCCAAAGTATGTGGAGAACTACACTTGCAGCAAGTGCAAGCTGGTTGCGCTACTAAAAGATAAGGTCCAGCAGCTAGAGGGCCACATATCAAACCAGCGACAAATTAACAACCTTGAGCTGTTTTTGGACAGAATGTAGCAGACTATCCTGGACAAAGAAGAGCTAGGGCACACTTCTGAGGAAGAAGTCACTTTACTAATTCAGGAGGAAGATGCATGGAGAAATGTGACTCAAAGGCCAAGTGATCGCTCTGAGCATCTGAAATTACAGAAGCAATTTGAGGCTCCTTCCCTCATCACAGAGGAACAACTGGTTCCACCTGAGGATCTCGCCCTCATCACACTTGATGATATACAGGAAAACAAACAACAGGAACAAACTGAAGACCTCTCCCTTAATATAGTTGATCAGGAGCATGTAGATAAACAGGCTGCAGGAGAGAGGCTTGTTGTACTAGAGCAGTGTTGGCAAACCTATGGCATGGTGCCAAAGGTGGCACTCGGAGCCCTTTCTGCAGGCACCCAACACCGTCCCTTCACAGCCACCTGTATTCAGGTTAAATTGCTGTATTGGCAATAAAATAAAATAAAAATGAAATAAAATAAAAAAATAGTGGGTTTTGAATTGCACTTTGGGCACTCGGTGTCTAAAAGGTTCACCATCACTGTACTAGGGGATGCAATTATTAGAAATACAGAGGGATGGATTTGTGATGTGATGTGATTTACCAATTTGGCTCCTTTATCCATTTCCATTGTAGTCCTTGGGCAACTGTAAAGGACTATCCAGATAAGTGGATCATCAAATATTTGTGGAAAGATGTTATAAACGGAATTAGGATTCCTTACCAGGATCAACAGCTAGCCACTAATGCTGGCAATCTGGCATCTGTGAAGGTAATGCCTAGCATAATAGAGGCCAAGATCAATAAGGGAAAAGTGTCACTGGCTCTTTTAAATTTTCTCCTTTAAATAATTTCAGGTAGCCTTTCTTGTTGGAGTTGTTTTGAAAAAGAATATGGGGGATATATGTTTAATTCACCAATGGTCTTACCTGAGGGGAAGGGAAGGAACATGGCATCCTTTGGCCATGAGATAAAGCTGGCCAGTACTGTGGTGCTGGTATTCTGATGGTCAAATATGATGTGCAATCTGCATTTTAGCTTCTGCAAATGCATCCAGAGGATTTTTTGCATCCCTGTCTTCACATTTAATTATTACTAGTATTTTTGACAAGGCAATGTCAGTGGAGGACAGAGTGTCTTGTACTGCTTTCAAAGTGTCCGGTACCAGCTCGCACCTTGGCTTTGAACAATCAGGGTGAGAGCTGGAAGAGATAAGATAACACAAGTACCTTGATGACTTTGTTTTTGTGATACATTGATGGTGAAAGGCAACTAGAGTCTTTTCAGGGACTTGCAAAAGAGTTGCAGGTACATGTGGCAGAGAAAGAAAATGGAAGGTCCTGCTTCATGGCTTAATTCGTGGGGGATTCATTTAGACTTGCACAGAGTCCTCATGCCTTCCTGATGTAAAATTGGAAGGCCTATGCAATAAGCTGTGTTGGGCATTGGGTAGGAGATAATGCACAATCAGGACATACCGGGTTATATCGCTATGGTATACTGGGTAACTTTAATTTTGCATGTCATGTGATATCTCCAGGCATGGCTGATCACATGATATGCAAAATGTCCATTTTGACTAGGACTACAAGCAGATTTAAGAAAGGTCATCATTACATGTGGATAGCAACAGGAATGAGGGGAGACATGAAGGTTTGGCTGTTATTTTTGCAACACTTTAATGAGGTGACATTTTGGAAGCATCATTTCTGAGGAGATACATTACAATAGGTACACACTGATGTTGATGGAGGCATCACATTTATGGTGCACTTCAGGAGAAGAGATTCTATGTCCTGGCTCTTTTCACAGCCTTGCATTCAGATTCCTTTCCAGAAAAGTTTTGGACATTGATTATTCAGCAAGTACAGCACTCGGTTGCCCAATCCATTACAATAGGGCTTTTCAGGTTTCTGGGAATTTTCCCAGGCTATGGAAAATGGACAGTGGCCAGCCACAGATAATATGAATTAACACTTTATTTAATGTGTTTATAATGTATATATTATAATGAGTAGGCTTATCAATTTCACATGTGTAGCTGTAACTAATCCCAATAATTTCTAGCCTTACATTCCCAGCTCTGATGATCCACCAGGAGCGGCTGGACCTGCTGGAATTGGCCAGTGAAGCAAGGGAATTTTTTTATCAATTTCTCAAATGTGCTCTTAAAAATAATAATAACATATTGTCTTATTGTTGGGGAAATGTAAACGTGTATTATTAAGGAACACTTTTTTCTTTTCTGAGTAGCTTAAAATTATGTTGCAGTGGTTATTTGTTTATAGCTGTTTTGTTTTGTTATATTAATTACTGACTAATATTTTTGTCTGTATTATTTTAACATAAACCTCTGTAAGACACCTTTACTGAATTCTAAATTAAAGAAACAGATCAATGAGTGGACAAATTTCACTAACATTTGTCAAATGATTACAATTAGTGATCTTCTTTCTGTAATTTTCCCCCCAAAATGTTGTGTACTGATTAAGGAAACAGCCAGGACAAACATACACTCATAATTTGGGAGAGAGATATTCTTTTGAAAACTTGAACTTGAGAAACAACTAAAATCCACTGGGAGAAAAAACAACACAAAGAATTCTAACAGGAACATCTGTCTAGGCTCCAGGGTGCCATTGTGACACATGCCACATGTCACCTTCAGTGACAGTGTCCCACAAACACGGAAAATTAGGAGGACTGAAAGAAAGTCATATGCTGACTAAATGTAAACTGACAGGTCTTTAAGACTAATAAGCAACTGTTATAATTTAATCTACTTTTAAAACAATAGTTGGAATGGTAAACTTGAAGTTCAGCTTGTCCTTCAAATACAATAGCATGAGTGGGTGAGGAAAACTATTTCCACTGCTTTGGGAATAATTCTAAAGTGTAGAGTATATAAAAGGAGAACAATACATCCAAGAAAACCATTAAGAAAACATTTCAATTGACTTCAATTAATGATTTTTTTTCTTTATTGGTTAAGCTACAGGGCCAAATCATTATGAGACCAATATAACTGGTGTTTGTTAGCCAGCACTCCTGCCTGTATAGCTTATCTTGTTGAGATCGCAGCAAGCTAGCCCTGCTGCAAAGTGCTGGGCTCCA
>JAHTLZ010000348.1:397688-408823 GCA_023846285.1 Phrynocephalus versicolor
GTCAATCCGAGTCTGAAGGAACGTAACCTCACGTCCTTGTGGGGTCAGTCCGAGTTCAAAGGAACGGAACCTCACATCCTTGTGGGGTCAATCCGGGATCACCCCGACCACGCCCCCTGAACTGCGCTCCAAGCAAGGTGAGAGATTCCCATCCTGGAGTTCGGGAATCTTTTCAATCCAGTTCTTGATCCGTGTTGAAAACCGATTTCAACACGGAGGCAAGTTCACCTCGGCTTGAGGAAGGACGTGAAGTAACCACCTAAGATATCACTGATCCACCCTCAGGATCGATTAGCGGAAGCACCTACCTCCTGCAGACCAAACCCACCGATGCAGCACCCTGGCATACCTGTTATAACCCCTATCTTTACCTGCTCTACACAGACTCCATCTCGTCAAAGCAAAATAACGGTCTTTTTGTTGGCTGCTCCTTAATTCCTAAGGTTACTCATTTTAACTCTAAATGACTACCAGCTGGACAGATTAGAGAACCATCACTGTCATTTCTTAGCTGGAATATTGCAGGTTGGAGAGAGGAAAAACTAGATCCAGAGTTTCAGAACTATATAAACTCATTTAACATTATTTTATTGCAAGAAACGTGGGAGGAAGAGGTTCTCAATATAAATGGCTTTGAGCTTTTAACTCTCCCAGCCTCCCCATCTCTGGCTGGTGGCTGCCCTAAAGGTGGTCCCCTGATCGGGATTTCCCTTAAGTTACATCTTAAACTTACCCTTGTGAGGGTCTCACTCCCTTTTGCATTATCTGGTTTGATCTCAGGTGGGAAGACCTCATTACTTATTACTAATGTTTACCTTCCCCCAGGAGGTTCTTCTGCTGAGTTTGGGAAAAGATGGGAAATGCTTGAAGACCATCTGTCGTCATGCCACACTAAATGCCCCAATTCTTCCTATATAATTGGTGGTGACTTCAATGCCCGTATAGCTGCAAACTGGGAAGTGTTAATTAAGTCCAAATGGTGGGCACCTATATGTTTGGATAATTTTGATGCAGAACATGCTAAAATGAGAATCTCTAAGGACATTAGAGCAAACAAGGTGGGAGCGACAAATGGTTATTGGTTTAAATTTGGTTCTCTTGAATGGTTCCTACCCACCTGATATACCAGGTGAGTTCACGCACCTTGATTCAAGATCTAATAGTGTCATCGATTGTGTGTTCATCTCCGCCGATTTGTCCACTAAAGTATCCTCCTTTAAAGTTGAAAATAGGCAGTTTAGTGACCATCTCTCCTTGGTGACCCAATTGTCTTTGAACTGGTCCCAGGAGAGTCTTAACCACCCAATCCCTCTGGAAACCGCCTCAGCGACCAAAATAAAAGGGATTAAATGGTCAAAGGCCTTGGCCCATAAATACCAGGAATTTTTTCATAATGAAATCAGTACCCATTCACCTCTTGAGGTCCCTGATGATCACAACCCTGTGATGGTGTTGGAACATTTTAATCACATTACAACAAACCTCACCGCCTTTTTTACATCACCTGCCCAAAAAGTTAAGGGGATGCAGAATAACATGGGCGCTCCCTGGTTTAATCTTCCATGCAAACAAGCAAGACTTCTCTTGCATTCTATTTATAGAAATTACAAAATCTCTGGTGCTCTGGCTCTTCCACCTACTTACATACAGGCCAAAAGAGTTTATAAACAGACCCTAATGCAGGCCAAACGTGAATGGCAGCAAAAACGATGGCAGACTCTGATTGCTGCTTCTAAACCCAATAGACCTCAGGAATTTTGGCAACCTTCTCATTAATAGAAGAACGAGGAAATACCCACTGGCGACTATTTCTGCGCCAATATGGGAACAATTCCTGAAGAAATATTTCACCCTAGCTGAAATGCCCACTTCATCTGCTGAGCTTCAGCCTGACCACTTACCAGTGTGGCCCCCTACAGACCCAGGATTAATAAGAGAGCTAATATCCCAGTTCAGAGTGGGCAAGGCGCCCGGCCCTGATCTTATTCTGGCAGAGGCTATTAAATTGTATCCCAAGTGGTGGGCCGAAATTTTGGCTAAAACGTTTGACGCAATTAACATCACAGGATTTATCCCAAGGATATGGAAGGATGCAGTGATTGTACCAATTCACAAAAAGGGCTCCCCATCTGATACAGCGAACTACCGAAACATCAGTTTGCTCTCAGTTATAGGGAAAATTTATGAATGATTTCTGTTGTCCAAGCTATCCCAATTCAGCTCAAATCTGATTGGCCATGAACAAGCAGGATTTAGATGTAATTACACAACTATTGATCATACTGTAATCATCTACCATCTCGCCAGGAAATATTCTGCCCCCACTCATGGACAATTATGTGCTGCCTTTATAGATCTATAGGCAGCCTTCGTTAGTATCCCTAGAAACATCTTATGGGAGAAACTAGCAAGGTGGGGCATTGATAGAAGGCTGTTATGCCTTATGACCCAACTCCATCAGGGCACATCAGCCAGGGTAAGACTTACCCCAGCCGGTGATCTCACAAATGAGGTTCCAATAAATAGAGGAGTTCGTCAAGGTTGCATTCTAGCCCAGCTCCTTTTAACCTGTTTATCAGTGATATGAGGTCTTTCCTAATTGAGTCACATGTAATTAGTCACGCCCCCGATTAGCGGATTATCACTGCCCACTCCTTTTATATGCGGATAATGCAGTGATCCTTTCGTTCTCAAGAGTTGGATTAACTAGGGCCCTAAAGGTCTTTGCGGCATACTGCCAGCTCAATCGCCTGAAAATTAATTATGGGAAATCTAAAGTACTGGTCTTCTATAGATCTTGGAAAATTTATAAGTGGAAACTTGATGGAGTCCCAATAGAACAAGTCTCCAAGTTTAAATATTTAGGAGTCTTTTTCCACTATAACCTGAGTTGGACACCCCAAATTCAATATTTACAGAATAAGAGGAAAGTACTCTATGCATTGCTCCAGTTTTCTCTGCCGATGGGGCTTTTCACATCCCCTCAGCTCTGAAGGTGTATAAAGTAAAAGAAGTATCTACCCTTAGTTATACTGCCCCACTTTGGGACGCGATGTCAAATCTAACACCTCTCGAGACACTTCAAAATCAGTTCCTTCGCTGTCTCTTAAAACTTCCCCCTTGCGTGAGTAATGCCTCAATACATCTTGAGCTACAAATCCCACCACTAGTGACTACTCTCTGGAAACGAGTTTTCAATTACTGGTTGGCTGCATGGCACAGGCTCCCTGATCATTATTTGTCCCAGTGCCTTTGGCGCGATGAATGCACAAATCCCTGGTCTAGTTTGAGTATTGGAATCTCTCCATCGGAATCCTTAAAAATAGATCTCGCCATAGCTAAACAATTTATTGGACAAAGAATGGATGACATTGAATTCCAAATTAACCACTCTGTAGGCAGGGGTGTTTGTTCCCCCCAGTACTTCAGCAAGTTCCCAGCACGCCGTATTCCATCATATTTGTCGTCCCTCTCTTCTATATCCCATCGTCTCACATTTACTAGTGTGAGGTTTAATGTTTTCCCCTCAAATGTGCGGAGACATAGATTCTCCAAGGGTTCAGTGTCCCCCTTATGTGAGTGTGACAAGAAGTCAGTAGAATCCCTCTCGCATATAATATTTCACTGTCCTTTACATAGTACAGCTAGGGAAAAATTCTTAAGTTTTATTATTCAGAAGTTAGCTGATAAGCCCGTGCAGCACCACATTGATTCCCACACAACTTTGCAAGTGGCAAGACTTCTCAATACAGTTTTTTAAAAATAAAAACGGGCAGAACAGCTATAAAAGGGAGTAAGATGACTCACTCTGGGCAACCTACTCATTGCTGGATACTCCTGATATCCTGATGCATGTACAATTAGCTCTGATGTATGGACACTGTTCATTCTTATATTATGCCTTGTGTATTTTATGTGTCGCTCTTAACAATTTATGGGCTTATAGCTGCAATAAACTCAACTTGACTTGGTAGATAATTCTTTTAGAGAGTATGTGGAGAAGTTTGATATTTTACTGTTTCAAGAGACTTGGTCCCAGCAAGATTTGGTATTGGATGGTTTTATGTCACATGTTCTTAAGGCAATTCCAAGTGGGAAAGGGGGTCGCTGTAAGGGGTGATTGTGTGTGATGATGTCTAACAAACTACAGGCTTTTGTAGTTACTATCGATCCCATTCCCAACATTGCTATTGCTGTAATATTGAAATTTAATCTCTGTGTTTTATTGTTAATTTACATTTATTTTCCACCTCAGCAATCCCATGATTATATTGTCAACTTGATTATGCTTCATCCTTCAGCTTCGCTCATCCTGATGGGTGATTGCAATGCAAGAATAGGTTGTAATGATGAAATCTTATTTTCACATTATAACAGGTTACCACCTGAAACCAACACTTGTAATCCTCTGCCCTATAGATTGTCTAAGGATAAGGGTTGTAATTATGCTGGGTTATGTTTCATGCAAATGATTGATAATCTTGATTTGGCTCTCTTATATGGAAGTGTGAAGGGAGATAGGCCTGGAGAATTTACTTTCATATCATCCAATGGTGCTTCAACAATAGATTATGCTCTAATCTCCCAGGACCTGGTAGGAGCAATATCAAATGTTAAGGTTGATGAACATATAGATAGTGATCATTTGCCACTGGTGCTGGAGGTTAATCTGGGAGAATCCGTTATTTCTGCTGGAGAAGATCTCACAATTCTCCCAGGAACTGAAATCAGAGCCTCTCGCATTAAATGGTCAGTCAGGCAGGGAGACACTATGAGTAAATTACTAAATACCAAGCCTTACATCCAGATGAGTCATCTAATTAGCACAGCTGATTCAGTTACAACTGTGCTAGAGACCTACCAAGAACTATTAAACTCTTTACAGTATCATTTAAAGCATGAAACCAATTACAATAGGACAAAGACTCGAAACAGCACTTATTCAAAACCATGGTTCGATAGGGAATGTAGAGAGAAGAAGCATGAGTTACTGAATAAATATAGCTTTTACAAACAGGCCCTGGAAAGAATTCCACCTGAATGGTTCACACTGAAAAGTGAATACAGATCCCTGATTAAGAGGAAGAAGGTTGAAGCCCAGAAGGAATTATGGCAACAATTAATAGCTGCAACTAGATCTAAGGATTCCTCATGCTTCTGGAAAACCGTGACAAGGGGGTTGACCACCTACCCAGTTGTTAATGAGATATGTATCCCCTCAAAGGTCTGGGAAGCATATTTTAGGGGAATCTACTCGCAGCATTCTGACTCTGCAACCAGAGTTCAAGAATTGCCTTTAGGCTTGGCAGAGTGGCCCCCTGTTTCCATGCAGGAAATCTTCTCACTGATTCATCAGCTGAAACCAGGCAAAGCCCCAGGTGCTGATTATATAACAGCTGATTTATTGCAGGATAATTTGGAGTGGTGGACACCAGTTTTGGCCTCATTATTTACTTGGATTAACCGCACAGTGGTTATACCAGAGGACTGGGGGCTTGCTATTATAATGCCAATTTTCAAGAAAGGCTGTAAACTGGACCAAAGAAACTACCGTCCAATAAGTCTACTAAGCATTATTAGCAAGCTATATGCAAGGCACCTGTTGGGGAAGCTTCAGGATTGGTTAAATGATGAAAATATTCTTGCTGAAGAACAAGCTGGGTTCAGATTTGGTAGGGCCACTATAGATCAGGCACTCGTTCTACACCATCTAGCAAATAAATATTCTACTCCAAAAGGAGGTTCCTTGTATGTGGCATTCATAGATTTTAAATCTGCTTTCGATCTGATACCCAGAGAAAAATTGTGGGCCAAATTCGAGACCACAAATATTGACAAAAGACTTCTTCTGCTAATGAAGTGACTGCATGAAAATACTAGTCTTAGGGTAATTTGCAATAAGGCAGGGGCATTATCCAACATAATTTGATCATTCAATGGGGTCAAGCAACTCTGCATTTTAGCTCCAACATAGTTTAATTTTTACATTAATCATATTGTGAGCAATTTATCGACTGCAGACTTTCATCCCCCTACACTAGTCTCACGCCCCCATTCAATCCTGTTTTATGCAGATGATGCAGTCTTGATGTCAATCTCGTGTGTGTGATTACGGAGAATCTTGAAAGCCTTAGCCTCATACTGTACAAAAGAACAGCTGACCATTAATTATGATAAGACTAAGATCATGATCATTAGCAGGAAATGTAAAAAACATAGATGGACAATAAATGGAAATAGTATAGAGCAAGTGTCCTGCTACAAATATCTAGGTATGATATTTCATTCATCAGGCTTATGGTCCTCCCACGTGAACCATGTAGCATCTAATGCACAAACATGCAGCTCTGCACTACTGAGGTTCTTTTATACCAAGGGTGGTCAATACGTGCCATCAGCAATTCAAGTTTTTAAAGCTAAAATTATAGCCCAAATGCTTTACGGAGCCCAACTGTTTGCATACTCAAACGTGAAGCCTTTGGAGACGGTGCAGACAAAGTTTTTGAGAAGAATTCTTGTAACACCTTTGTGTGTCCCTCATACAACACTCTAATTGCAGGCTGGACTAATCCCCATTAAAGCACGTTCCCAGATCCACATGTTCAGCTATTGGCTGAAACTTATTTTTACCCCATCTGGCTTGGCACCCCTAGTATTAGTGGATACATTCCAATCAACTTGGAAAAGGAATCTAACTGTTAACTTACTGCAGCTGGGTTTTTCCTTAGAGGCTATTTTGGCCATGGGTTTCGGCAATGCCAAGGCTGCAATTAAAAGGAGAATCTGGGATGTAGAACTCCAAGAACATTTAGCTGCCCATGATAAACTCAGCACAGTTAGGAATAGTTCCTTTAGAATGGCCAACTACCTATCCTATATAAGCATTCCCAAGTTCAGGAGAGCCTTCACCTTAGCTCGATTTAATGTTCTGCCCTCAAGATTGCTGGAAGGCAGATAACAGGGTCTCCCAGTTGACAGATGTATTTGCCCTTGTGGCGAGGAGACTATTGAAACTATTGATCATGGAGTGTTCCCTTTATCGGGATATCCGGAGGACTCTTCTTCAGTCTATCTTGCAGCAAACTCAGGGGAGGCCAAGGGAATTTTGTGTTCAACACCTGCTAGCAGATAAAAAGCCAGATGTAACTGAGGTGGTGGCTAAATTCTGTGCCGCAGCAATGAGGCATCGCTCATCCCTGCCCACTTCAGGTGGCGAGGTTAGATGACTGGCAATGTCCATTGTGCATTTATCCTTACCCCTTCTCATGATGTGGGTTGGAGGTGGTCTAGAGCACGGGCGTGGTCCCAGGCTGGAGACAATTCTAGACCTATTGAGTTGATTACGCTGTCATTGGGCCTACTGGGCTGAGAAGATTTTACCTGTTCTGGCTTTTATACAAAGGGTATGCCATTATATTATGCTTGTTCTTGTGTGCATGCTTTTATTGCTTTTATACGCTTTTATTTTGGTTTTATGTGGAAAGTATTTTGTATTTTATCTGGTCTCTGACTGAAATAAAGACCTATTCCTATTCCTATTCCTATATCTATAACCTGAGTACAAGAAGAAAAATACATAATCCTATTCTAACTTGGGCAAGCTGGGGTGGAAAGTGTGTGAACTGTTTATATATTTCACCCCACATGGCAGTTCCTAAGGTCACTACATGTGAACCTAATTTTCATTTATTTATTATTATTTATTTGTTTCATTTGTATACTGCCGATCTTCCTATAGGAACTCTGAGCGGTTGACAACAAGAATAAAACCAACAATAAATAGCGAATAACAATACGAGAAAAAAAGGAGGGAAAAACCCTCAGCAAGATGCATCGCGGGCAGAAAAAGAAAAAAAAAGTTAAATTAAAAGGTCACCAAATGCGAGGTTTTGAGTGCTTTTGTGAAGGCAGGCAGGGACTGTGCTAGATGCAGCTCACTAAGAAGATGGTTCCATAACGTGGGGTCCACCACAGAGAAGGCGCAGTTGTGCATGAGTGACTTCCACGCCTCCCTGGCTGTGGCCACCCTAAGTGAGTGCACCTGTGACATTCTAGTGGGCCTGGTCTCAGTTGACCTCTGGAGATATGCTCCAACAGGTATTCAGGTCCTAAGCAGTGGAGGGTTTTGAAAATCAAAACCAGGAAGGTGGGCAGCCAATGCAGATGTGCCAGAACTGGGGTGATGTGATCGAATCTACGAGCACCCACCACCAGTCTGGCCGCCACTTTCTGCACCCATTGGAGTGCAGGGTCAAGGGCAACCCCACTTAGAAGGTTTTGCAGTAATCAATCCTCAAGATCACGAGGGCCTGCACAACTGTCCTCAGGGAGGACTCATCAAGGTACTGGTGGATCTGGGCAATCCTGCCGAGATTGAAAAAAGTGGCCCTGGAGATGGCTATCACCTGGGCTTTCAGGGAGAGGGCCGAATCCAGGACCACACCCAGATTCCTGGCCCTGTCCGTAGGCTGGAGGGAACCCCTCCCCCCGGCTAGGAAGAGGGCCATTGTACCTGGATGAGGGCGCCCCGAAGAACAGAACCTTGGTTTTCTCCAGGTTCAGCTTTTGTTGGTTGGTCGTGGTCCATTCCAAGACCGCCTCCAGGCACAGATCAAGGGAGCATACTGCCTCCACTGCAGAAGAAGAAAATGAGAGATAGAGCTGCGTGTCATCAGCGTACTGATGACAGAGAACTCCAAATCTCTTGATGACCACTGCCAGTGGCCTCATATAAACATTGAACAGCATGGGGGAGATTGCAGACCCCTGGGGCACCCCACAAGGGAGCGTCCAAGGAGCCGACAACTCATCCCCCAGCTGAACCCGCTGAGACCAAGGGAGGAACAGAGCCAGCAAAGTGCTTAGCCCCTGATTCCCACCTCAGCGAGCCAATCCAGCAGGTTACCGTGGTCAACAGTATCAAAGGCCGCTGACAGATCAAGGAGGACCAGCTGGGAGGAACACCCTCTGTTGGCCTCCCTGAGAAGGTCATCCTGCAGAGTGAACAGGGCAGTCTCGGTCCCCCAAATCAGTCTGAACCCAGACTGGAAGGGATCCAGGATATGATTTTCCTTCAGGTACCACTGAAGGAAACCAACCTTGCCCAGGAAGGGAACGATGGCAATTGGACGATAGCTGGCCAATTCATATGATGCCAGTCCAGGCTTTTTAAAGGTGGGATTCACCACGGTCTCCTTCGAGCGGGAAGGGAAGATTCCTTCCCTGAAGGAGGTCGTGGCAATAGAAGAAACCCACTCCGGAATGTTCCCTCTGGCGGATTTAATAAGCCAAGCTGGACAAGGGTTGAAAGGGAAAGCCGCCGGCCGGCAATAGGCCATAGTCCTGGAGGCCTCCGCTGGTAACACAGGCCCAAACTCAACCAGGCAGGGGGACCAAGGGGATGAGGCCCCCGGGACGAAAGATGAGGGATTAGCACAACCGGAGAGCAGATTGGAACGGATGGCCTCAATTTTGGATCTAAAATAGGCTGCAAATTGCTCACTAGTGAACTCACTAGGAGGAGGCCCGAGCTGAACAGGATTGGAGAAGTCTCGAACCACCTGGAACAACGCCACCTGGTGGTTTGAGGCCTCACCAATTCTCAGGGAGGCATGAGCTGTTCTAGCGCCCCTGATTGCGTAAACATAATGGCTGATCAGCTGCTTAAGTGCAGCCCTACTCGCTGCCATCCGATCCACTCTCCATCTGCCCTCAAGCTTCCTACATTCTTGTTTTATCGCCCACAACTCAACCACGGTGAGGATCGGGCTCCACAATGGATGAAGCGCTTGGGGGGCGATCTGGTCAACTGTTCGGGTGGCACCCTTGTACCACCTATCCACCAAGGCTTCAACCGGATTGTCAGCCAGACCGCCAGTAAGCTCCCCAAAGGCCTCCATGAACTGAGCAGGGTCCAGGAGCCTTCGGGGGTTGGCCCAAACAAGGGGCCGATGCTCCCCATGGCGCAGGGCAGCAATCAACAGGGAAAATTTTAGCAGCTGATGATCTGACCATGACATGGGTTGGGGTAAGAAATCCCCAACCCTCAGATAGGAATCTGATGACGTGGAGGTAAATACTAGATCCAGGGTATGGCCAGCACTATGGGTGGGGCAAACAACATGCTGAGATAGATTCATGGAAGCCATGGATTCCATGGATTCCAGAGCGGCTCCTGAGAGTTCCTCCTCAGCATGCACGTTGAAGTCCCCAACCACCAAAAGGCGGAGGGACCTCAACAGGGCAGCCAATATGAACTCAGAGATCTCTGGAAAGGATTGTGCTGGGTTGCGGGGAGCACGGTACACCAGCACAATACCAAACATCTCGCTGACCCACTGATAAGTGAAAGCATTCTAACCCGGGACACACCAATGCTGCAGATCTGCTAATATAAAGAGATTCCCTGTAAACGATGGCCACCCCACCCCAACCTTCTGACCTGCCTGCCCACTGGACCTGAAACCCGGGGGGACACAACAGGGAGAGGGAAGCCCCTCCCTCTGCACCCACCCAGGTCTCAGTGATGCATGCCAGATCGGCTTGCTCATCCACGATAGTATCATGGATGATTGGGGTCTTATTATGAACCGACCTGGCATTAACCAGGAGACAGGACAGGACAGAGGCGCTGGCAAGGTGGCTCCCTGATACGTGGTGGTGAGTGGGGGGGATCAGAATGGGGGGCTGGCATCAACTGCCTGGCCTGAGTTCTTCTTACCCAACTAATCCCATTCCCTGAATTTGGAGAAATCCTTCTGGAGCTCTTCACAAACTTATATGTTTTTTACCACATATAAATTTTTTGGGTCATCTGCAAACTTGGCCACCTTACTGATTATCCCTGTTGCCAGGTGATTTATAAACAGATTGAAAAGCACTGGTCCCAGGAAAGATCCCTGGGGCACACCGCTTTTCACAAAAGATGGCCATGAACTTTAAAAAATGGTGATTTGTTTTGGTTCAGTTCATTTTCCGGTTTTGTTCTGGTCATTAATTACAAAACAAATTTTTAGGAAAAAACATCATTTTGTGATTTGTTTTGGTTCGAGTTCATTTTTTTCTGTTTTTTTAACCCCACCAGTGGGAGTTGTTGTTGTTGTTGTTGTTGTTGTTGTTGTTGTTGTTGTTGTTGT
>JAHTLZ010000348.1:408833-479579 GCA_023846285.1 Phrynocephalus versicolor
TGTTGTTGTTGTTGTTGTTGTTGTTGTTGTTGTTGTTGTTGTTGTTGAAATCTTGCCAGTCTGGATTAGTTTTATTTATTTATTTATTTATTTATTTATTTATTTATTTATTTATTTATTTATTTATTTATGTATTTATTTATTTTACTGCCAACCACATGGCCCGCCAACCAGCTGTAGCGCGGGCCAGTTGGCTTTTATTTTTTACTTTTGTCTGGTACTCACAGGTCAGTACTAGGTCTGCACACCGGATTGTTTTTCATAGAATCATAGAGTTGGAAGAGACCTCAGGGGCCATCTAGTCCAACCCCCTGCCATGCAGGAACCCCATCACAATATTTCCGACAAGGAAGGAGACTCCTCCACCCTTTGTGGCAGCATATTCCACTGCCGAACAGCTCTAAATGTCATGAAGTTCTTCCTAATGTTCAATTGGAATCTCTTGTTCTGTAGTTTGAAACCATTGCCCCAAGTCCTAGTCTCTGAAGCCATGGAAAACAAACCTGTTCCCTCTTCAATATGACATCCTTTCAAATATTTAAACATAGCTATCATATCCCCCCTCAGCCTTCTTTTTGAAAGGCTAAACATTCCCAGTTCCCTAAGCCATTCCTCATAAGACATTTCCTCCAGACCCTCAACCATCCTTGTCGTCCTCCTCTGCACCCACTCGAGGTTGTCAACATCCGTTTTAAATTGAGGTGCACAGAACTGGACACAGTACTCCAGGGGGGGACTGACCAGAGCAGAATAGAGTGGCACTATCACTTTCCTTGATCTAGACACTATGGTTCTGTTTATGCAACCAAGAATCATATAGGCTTTCCTGGCTGTCACATCACACTGCTGACTCATGTTCAATTAGTGGTCCACTAAGACTCCCAAATCCCTTTCACAGGTACTATTCTCCAGCCATGTATCCCCCATCCTATATCTGTGCAACTCATTCTTTTTATCTAGATGTAGTACCCTACATTTCCCTCTGCTGAAATCCATTCCGTTAGCTTTGGCCCAGCACTCTAACCTGTCATGGTCTTTTTGTATTTTCATCCTATCGTCTAGGGAATTAGCAACCCCTCCCAATTTGGTATCATCTGCAAATTTAATTAGCATACTCCCTATTCCTTCCTCCAAGTCATTAATAAAGATATTGAACAGCACTGAACCCAGAACAGAACCCTGGGACATCCCACTGGTCACGTTTCTCCAAGCTGAAGAGAGGCTATTTATGATCACCCTTTGGGGGCAATCAGTCAACCAATTACAATTCCACCTAACAGTAGCACTATCTATCCCACTTTCTACTAACTTCTTAGCAAGAATATCATGTGGAACCTTATCAAAGGTCTTACTAAAGTCTAGATAAGCAATATCCACAGCATTCCCCTCATCCACCAGGCCTGTAATTCTATCCAAGAAGGAGATCAAATTAGTCTGGGATGACATGTTTTTAAGAAACCTGTGTTGACTTCTTGTAATGACAGCATTGTTTGTTAAATAATTGCAGACTGACTGTTTAATAATCTGCTCTAGGATCTTTCCAGGAATTGAAGTCAAACTGACTGGGCAGTAATTATTTGGGTCCTCTTTTCCCCCCTTTTTGAAGATGAGGACAATATTAGCCCTCCTCTAATCGATGGGGACTTCCCCTGTTCTCCAGGACTTCTCAAAGATTATTGCCAATGGTTCTGAAATTACTTTTGCCGGTTCTTTTAATATCCTTGGGTGTAATTCATCTGGCCCAGAAGACTTAAATTCATTTAATATTTCC
The DNA here is from genome assembly GCA_023846285.1 of Phrynocephalus versicolor. Classification (NCBI taxonomy): domain Eukaryota; kingdom Metazoa; phylum Chordata; class Lepidosauria; order Squamata; family Agamidae; genus Phrynocephalus; species Phrynocephalus versicolor. Next base: position 410,605 of record JAHTLZ010000348.1, read on the forward strand.
AGGTGTTCCTGTACTTCCTCTCTACCTATTCTATGTTGCAACTCCCATCCTACCTCATCTAGTCTTTGTCCCAGCAGATCTCTTTCTTCCTTTTTGGAGAAAACAGAGGCAAAGAAGGTGTTGAATAGTTCTGCCTTTTCCTTATCTCCTGTTAGTAACTGGTTATTATCGCCACGCAGAGAGCCTATCATTTCCTTATTTTTCCTTTTGCTGCGGACATAACTAAAGAAACCTTTTTATTATCTTTAATGTCTCTGGCAAGTCTGAGTTCGTTTTGTGCTTTAGCTTTTTTTACCACCCCCCCTGCATATATTAGCTGTTTGCTTATATTCGTCTTTGGTGCATTTCCCATTTTTCCATTCCTTGTACTTGTTTTTCTTTATAGTTAGCTGAGCTGAAAGTTTTTTAGTAAACCATTGTGGTTTCTTTAGACCTCTCCCATTTTGTTTTGTTTTGTTTTGGCCAGCTGCGGGTTGGGTCTGGTGCTTGCAGGCAGGTACCAGGCCTGTGCGCTGGATAGGGTTTTTAAAAATTTATCTTTTTTATCTTTTTAAGTTTTTAAATTTAATTTAATTTAATTTTTGTGCCAACCATGTGGCCTGCCTACCAGCTGTAGTGCGGGCTGGTCGGCATTTTTTTAAAAAAATTGTACTTAGATGAGCTCTTCTTTCTTTGTGGTATGCACTTCCACTGGGCCTTTTAAACAGACTCCATGCAGTCTGGAGAGATTGGATTCTTTTTACCTTCCTTTTCAAGTTCTTTCTAACTAGCCCATGGTCCCTTCCAGCTGGCATGCCTTGTCTCTTCTTCCATACTTGCAGGTTCTTGCCTGCTACTTTACCGCTTGAACCCATCCCAATGCCTGTAAAACCTCTAACAGAGCTGAGCATAACTCAGTTCCCACCAGAGCACTGCACCTGCAACCAATCACTTATGGCCTTCTGAACTTCCACAGCTCACTGTTCATTCCCCTTCTCTGATAAGTGGACCTCATCCACCCAGTACATATCTTGCACCTTGAAGTTAATAGTTGGGTGCTTGATCCAGCTGGTAACCCAATTGTCCTATTGTCTGCCTTGCACCTGACCATTTCAACTTTTCCAGGATGTCTTGCTCCCAGCCAACATCTCTTCAGTAACTGGGACAAGAATGTGGGAGACTTCCTCTCCCACCCCCTTATTAGGGGCATCTTACATGGGTCGTGCCAACTTCCCAGTTTGCTAAAAAAATAATGGAAATGGCCATTAAGTGGGTCACAAGCATCTGGTGGACCTCCCTTGGTTATGGAGGAAGTATAAGTATTTCATTGCATCCCTATTTGTAGGTGCTGTGCTCATGGTGGGCCTCTTTCTGAGGAAAAAACCTTGGATGCATTCCCATGCTGATGTGTAAGCCTGCAGTGTCAAGGATGCAAGAGACCCCAGAGCTCCCTGCATCACTTCCCATCTCCAAGGCTCCACACTGGTACTCAGGAAAGGGGTCAGGCTCGATGCTGGCTGTCAAGGAATTACGCCCAAAATGGATTCTGTTAGCTTCAGGCAGTCAAAGGCAGTCAGAAAGAAGCAAAGGATTTCTGTGTGAGAGAAGCAGGCTGTATTCTTTCCATGCTGCGCCCTTGTTTAATTAAATCTGCAGGTGCGCTTATCGTTATTGCTTGGGAAAAGAAGAAAGCTAAACTGTGTACCAGTCTGCAAAACCACAACTCTTCAAACAACTTCAAACAGTGTCCAATTATCACATACCATTGGAACTGAGCGCATGGGAAAATGGCATGGACACAGAAAATAATTGTTTTGATTAATTCAGCCCTGTGATTGGACAATTGGCTGGACTGCTCTGAAAGGAGGGGGGAGAAGCTGCTTGTGAGCTAATATAATTTTAGTACAGTTAGACTATAGTGATTGATTGCTTAGCTTAGGATTGATTGCTAAGCATTTAGGAAGCTAGAATTTATTATTCATCATGTCTTCTGCAGTTAGAAATCCTAGTGTTACTTAGAGTTAGCTAAATAGAGTTTCTTGTTTTCTTGATTGCAATCCGAAGACCAAGTAACTGATACTCTGTGTTATGTAGTGAAGGTACAGGCAGCATTGCTGGAGAGGAATGGGTTAACTGAGGGCAGACCAGCTGCAGTCAATTAACAGCTACCTCCTGGCAGCGTCTGTATAAATACGCATGTGTGTTTCCTTGTCTCTTGCTTCGTGTTCGTCTGTCCTCGTTGTTGTGCAATAAAACTGTATTGATGGATCTCCGGCGTCGTGAACTCACTATTCAACACTGGCGACGAAGGTAAAAGTGACAGCCGTGAGTTATTGCGAGTGAGAAGGATTATGTCGGCTGAATAGGCACCCCCTCTCCCGAGTAGTAACGTGAGAGCTGGGAGAATGAGCGGCAATTTGAGGGGGCAATTTGAACCTTTTGATGAGACAGTAGAAGACTTTGAGTCTTATATGACACGTTTTGACTTTTATTTGGCAGCCCAAGAGATCACAGATGCAACTTTGCAAAGGGCAACATTTTTTTAGCTTGTGTGGGCGGGCCACCTTTGAAGTCGCGAGGGCACTGATAGCCCCAGCCCAATTGCAGACAACGCCTTTTGATGTTATTAAAGAGAAGCTGAGGAATCATTTCTCACCACAGCCTTCAGAGATAGCCTGCCGGCATGCATTTTACAAACGTGATCAGGCAGAAGGAGAAAAAATCTCGGGGTACATAACAGCATTGAGGCAAGCTGCATTATATTGTAATTTTACAGATTTAGAGACGGCGTTGAGGAACAGATTGGTCTGTGGGTTAAGAGATGAAAAGCTGCAAAGGCGTTTGTTTGCTAAGAAAGAGCTGACCTTCAGAGTGGCGTTTGAGGAGGCATTAGCAGCAGAAGCAGCTGAGCAATCAACACGTGAGGTTCGCATGGCATGCAAACCTCCCCAGCCAAAAGGGCCAGAGACTATTCATCATGGGAGTGTGGCGGCCAGAAATTACCCACCAAGGGAGGATGTCGTGGAGGAAGAGGAGGTCCACCTGACCGAGAGTGTAAAGGCAAAAAGGAATGAAGTGCCCCATGGGTGTGCAGCTTGTGGGAGGAATCATGATAAAAGACATTGTGGTTTTCGTGAAGCCTTATGTAGACTGTGTGGGAAGAAGGGACATATTTCGTGGGTGTGCAGAGCTAGAAGGCTCAAAGAACCCAGGACACAGCACAGATCGTGGGAACAGCAGAAAAGAGGACTGCAAGTGGAGGAATGTCACTCTGTTATAAACTATGCAGACCCGGTTCCTATCCAAAGTGTTCAAATGAGCACTCGCAAGAAGATCAAAGTGACTGTGCACATACAGGAGGTCCCATGTGAGATGGAGGTGGACTCAGGATCAGCTCTATCAATAATCTCAGAAGACACTTTCCAGCAGATTTGTGTAGAAAGGGGAAGGCTGCAGTTAGAACCATTATCAGTTCAACTGATGGATTTTCAAGGGCGGCGTGTTCCAGTAATGGGAATGGGGACATTCCGAGTGCAGTATCAACAATTCAGGGGGCTTTTACAGCTGGTGCTAGTGAAAGGACATCGTGTGAATTTATTGGGATTGGATTGGTTTGAACCACTGGGGATTACTGTAGTGGGAATCCACCAGGTGGAGGGGGTGGATGTAGAGGCAATCTATCAGGAGTACCCGAGGGTGTTTGATGAGTCATTGGGATTATATAAGGGACCACCCATATCATTTAACCTTGACCCAATGGTCGCACCTATTCGTTTGAAGCCTAGGAGGGTACCTTTTGCATTGAAACCCCGAATAGATGAAGAATTAGACCGGTTGATTGCCCAAGGAGTATTAGAGCCAGTAGTGAATGCTCGGTGGGAAACCCCAATTGTGGCCCCCTTGAAGGCAAATGGAGCAGTACGAATCTGTGCGGATTATAAATGTACTATTAATAAGGCCCTGCAACAGCATTCATACCCGGTACCAGCAGTAAGCCACTTGTTGGCATCACTGGCGGGGGGAAAGGCAAAATTGGATTTAGCCCAGGCATATCAACAATTGTCAGTAGACGATGCCACCGCAGAAGCTCAAACTATCGTGACCCATCGTGGGTCATTTAAGGTTAAGCGCTTGCAGTTTGGGGTCAGTGTGGCCCCAGGAATTTTCCAGAGTTTAATGGAAGGGCTGTTGAAGGGTATCCCTGGGGTCCTTCCATACTTTGATGATATTCTTGTGGCCGGGAGTTCCAAGGAAGAACTGTTGAAGCATTTTCACGAAGTGTTGGGTCGGTTACAAGATGCAGGGTTGAAGGCCAAAAAAGAAAAGTGTCAGTTTGGAGTGTCACAGGTGGAATTTCTGGGATATTTGATAGATGCTACCGGGATTCATTCCACCAATGCTAAGGTAAAAGCGATACAGGATGCCCCAGCACCACGGTCAAAGAGGGAATTGCAATCATTCTTGGGGCTGTTAAATTTTTATCATGTGTTCTTACCCCATAAAGCATCGGTGGCTGAGGCATTACACAGGTTATTGAATAAGAGGACCCCTTGGGTGTGGGGTCAGAAGCAGGGCGAGGCATTCAATGCTGTTAAGAATTTGTTATCATCAGATAGTGTACTTACCCATTTTGATGAAAAGAAACCAATAGTATTGGCATGTGATGCATCCCCATATGGAGTGGGTGCAGTGATAAGTCACCGCATGCCAGATGGGAGAGAGGCTCCAATTGCATATTTTTCAAGGACCTTATCTGCAACGGAAAGAAATTATGCCCAAATTGATAAAGAAGCCCTGGCCCTCGTTTCAGGGGTAAAGAAATTCCATGATTATGTTTATGGTCGTCCGTTTGAAATTGCCACAGATCATAAACTGTTATTAGGCATTTTTGCCCCTGGACGTCAGACCCCCCAAGTGTTGTCTCCCCGAATGTTGCGTTGGTCAGTCTTTTTGGCAGCATATGAATATATCCTATGCTACCGGCCAGGGAAGGAGATGGGACATGCTGATGCCCTTAGTCGATTACCAGTGAACAGCTCGGATGAGGATCCTGCCCCTGCACATGGTATCATGTTAATAGAGGACCTACCCGATCCACCGCTGCATGCATCAGATGTAGCAAGAGAGACAGCAAGGGACCCGATACTGTCTCGAGTTTTGAATTGGGTATGGAAGGGGTGGCCTTCCTGGAAGCTGGAGAGTGTATTCAAGCCTTTTTGTTCACGCCAACATGAATTGTCAGTGCACAAAGGGTGCTTGTTGTGGGGAAATAGAGTCATCATCCCACCAAAATTGCAGGGGAGGGTCTTGGAGGCATTACATATAGGCCACCCGGGAATTGTACGGATGAAGGCTTTGGCCCGTAGCTACGTGTGGTGGCCAGGGATGGATAAAGCCATCGAGGAACGGGTCCAGGTGTGTCACCCATGTCAGGAGTCTCACCCAGCCAGGCCACAAGCGCCCATCCAGAAATGGGAAACAACCAGAACACCATGGTCGAGACTGCATATTGATTTTGCTGGCCCCTTCCAAGGTCAAGTGTTCCTTGTGGTAGTAGATTCATTTTCTAAATGGTTAGAAGTAGTCACTGTCTCATCAATGACATCAGGGGTAGTGGTTCGGGCACTGCGGCGGCTGTTTGCAACGCATGGGTTGCCGGACACTATAGTGTCAGATAATGCCACACCCTTTACCTCAGTTGAGTTCCAACGTTTTATGGCGGCGAATGTGATCCACCATATTACAGCCGCGCCTTTCCATCCATCGACTAATGGGCAGGCGGAAAGGATGGTGAGGACGACTAAGGAGTCCTTGCGGAGAATAGTGCAGGGAGATTGGCAATCACGGCTAGCTAATTTCCTATTGCAGCAGCATATCAGTGTCATATGGGGTGTCTATTGGAGGAGGGAAGGTATTACGCCGGCATGTGGATCAACTACGGCGGAGGTGGGCAAACCCGGTCAGGGCTCCTGAGGTGAGTGTAGTTGACGCGGGAGAATCAAGTGGGCTTGGCGAACGGGAAGAGGGTACCCCACTAATTGAGATGGAAACAGCCGAACCCGAAAAGTTGGGACAGGAGATGATCCCAGAGGGAGAATGGGGTTGCGAAGAAGAGGCAGTGGATGGTCCGATAGAGAGGAATAACCAGGAACAAGATGAAACTGAGATAGCCACAGAATTACGACGCTCACAGCGGGTGAGGAGCCGACCAAAATATTTACAGGATTTTATCTGTGAATAAAGTTTTAGTTAGGGGGAAGGGATGTTATGTAGTGAAGGTACAGGCAGCATTGCTGGAGAGGAATGGGTTAACTGAGGGCAGACCAGGTGCAGTCAATTAACAGCTACCTCCTGGCAGCATCTGTATAAATACGCATGTGTGTTTCCTTGTCTCTTGCTTCGTGTTCGTCTGTCCTCGTTGTTGTGCAATAAAACTGTATTGATGGATCTCCGGCGTCGTGAACTCACTATTCAACACTCTGGCTTGCATTGTTGTGTTTTAAATGATTTATGGTTTTCTTCATTTTTCTATTTTTTAATAAAAAATAATATTTTTAACACCAGTCTGATTATTGCCCAGAAATGAGTGTGCCTAAATCCATGCCTTGATCACAAGAGCTTGGCTAAGGAATAACTTAAAACTTGAGAATATTTTCTTTTAGTTGTTCTACCTGACAAGGTTGGTGTATTTTAAAGTACACAAACTGTTAAGATTTTATAGGCGTTTGGCTGCCTGTGATGCTATAGATCACCTCCACACACATTAAACCAAGTAACTGGAAGCAGTGGTGGAATCTAAAGGTGCCATTAGCGATCAGGGGCTAGTCCTTTTTGAAGGTGCTCTTAGGAAGCCTTCAATGGGCGGTTGAGACCACCCTTGCACTGGCCTGTGTGGTCAATGTTCGAAACCTGTTAGTCTGAAAATGAGACAGCAAGTCTGCAATGCCATTTTCCAGCCCTGGAACAAATTTGGCCCTAATTGTGACATTTGCCACTATACAAAAGGACACCAACCTTTGCACAAGCCTCATAACTCATTGACTTTGAAGTTTGTCAGTTCACAACTGCAACCACTGCCTGATTGTCACACCAAAATATGATCTTCCTATCCTTGAAATTGTCCTTCTAAATTTTCATTGCGATGACTATCAGGAACAATTCCAGGAAATTCAAGTCCTTGGAGATGCCCATTGTTGTGGCCATTTCTTGGTGCACCACTGTCCAAGACAGTAGACTCCAAACCACATGCTTCCTGCTGCATCAGACTGTGCCTGCAGAGAGTTTCGAGGCTGCCAAGGGCACTGCCAAATGGCTTTGCCATTGAAGCTTGTCAGGAATTCCAGCCATATCAACGAGTCCCTTCGTGAGGTGAATGTGATGATGGGCCGCCTTTACCCCAGCCTTTGCACAGACAAGACAAGCCCCAAATGACCTACCTGGTTCAACTACATGGCAGGCAAGGTTGAGATGACACAGAAGGGCCTGCAATTATTTTAGTGAGCACTTTGATTTGTCAAGCATTTGTTTGATAATGACCAGGAGGCCTTGCATATCTCAATCCCTAGATATGTGAGCTGCTCTGTGGGCCATTCTGTCTTTGAGTAAACTGAATTAAGTAAAGGAATTAATTGATTAAACTGATTGTGTGGACTGAATTCATTAGGTAATCAAGGAGTAACAATTGATTATGCTGGTGCACAGCCTGAAAAAATTAACTCAAGGTTGTCCCTAAGGATCAGTGCTTTTTATTTTTATTTTTTTTAAAAAAATAGATTAACTAGGTTAATATGGATGTAAATTTATTCCTGTTTTCCCCCATTTGATCTGGCACCTGGCGCCTTCAGTGACTGATTAGGTGTCCCCCACTGATTAATGCAATGGTCTAATCCACAGGTCTGTAACAAAATACTAAACGGTGCACCCGTGCCAAAGTACCCAATCAACTGCACCCCCCATGTAACAAACCAGCTCAATTGGGGCCTCCCTAGTGAGGCTTAACAGCCAATGGATCCAAACACTGAGGGAGGGGGTGGCCACTGAACTGATGCAGCAGCTTGCTGCCAAAATGGGAAGGAACAATACTGATCTTGGCACAAAACTTGAAAATACAACCTTTATGGGTACTAGCAACGTGGCTGGCTCTGGATGATCTGGATTCCAGTTGGACCACGCAGCCTCTCCAAGATGGTGGAGATGTGAGAGAGGAGGACACAGACACTCCACATTCTATTCCAATACTCCATCTTCACGGGAAAGGGCATTGCTCTTCTCTCCCCCCCCTTTTAAACCCTGTCAATCCAGCCCCTTGCGTGCATGTCACACTCTCCAAGGGGCTGGATTGACCCATGCCAATGCTTTATGTCCTGCCAGCCCATTGGCTGGGCCCCTGCCCTTGACCCAGTTGTTTTTGGATTCCCCTTCCACATGGGGGTTGCCATTCCCCTTTTGTATTGGCCAGGTGCCACACCAGCAACAATAGGCAGACCTGGTAAGTCGGGTCTTTCCCCTTTTTATCCATTTTTATATCATGTTGTGAGAATTCTCCCTCCATGAAAGAAATTTGTGCACATGTTCTCTATACTTTCCATAAGATATTGAACTGATTTATGTAGTTATTCTAGTGCATACGTTTTTGTACACAGCTTCCTTATTCACATGCTAAAACAAATTTACATGTTCTCTGTAATTCCGGATTTCCACATATATATATTGTTTTGTGGATTTGAAATGAATTGCATGCTTCACATGCTCTGTAAAAGATGCACTGTACCTGACAATGAATCTTAGAAAATTATAAAATAAGTAAGTTCAGTGAGAATTGTGAAACAACCAAAATGTGTTTCCATCCCTACACAAACCTACTTTCTCAGATTACCTATTTCAAGTTAACTGATGCAAACAAATCTAAGTTTCTAACAAGTAAATTTTAAACCCTTAAAAATAATTCTGTGTTTCACCAGTCAGAAGTACAGCCCCCAAAGTAATTCCTCAGAAAGAACATAGTTCTTGATAAATACAAGAAGAATGATGTAAATGTCTTCATTTCTTTCTTTTTTCTTAAAACAGTTTTTCATTTCACATTAAATTTGATAAGAATGGCATCAGTGCTACTAAAAACTGAACTTATGAGATGCTGCTGTAATTCTGAACTCAGAGGCATATTACAGCATTTGTGCTGGTAGAAGCCTTGCCAACTTCAAACAGAAATGAAACAAAGAATGTAGAATACCTGCAGGCTGTTTGGAAAGAGAAGAGGCAACATAAATATGAAATATAAGCACACCAAAATTTTCTTCTAAAAAGAAGAAAAAAAGAAAAGAAAAAGACAACCCTTGATATTTAGTAAGACTCTTGATTAAAGATGGGCATGAATCCAAAAAATTGTGTTTTGGTTTTTCATTTTTTGTTGAGGGGTCTGTTTCAGTTTGTTTTTGTTTTTTGCAAAAAAAATTAAAAATTCATTTTTGTTTATTCATTTTTTGTTTTTACCCACTTTTTGTACGATTTTTAAAGCATTTCCATTTGCGGGCGTCCCCCAATGCCCCAGACCAGAGGGAAAACACTAAAAAAAATTGATGCTGGCAGAGACACAGTATAGACTAGGTACGCAGGGAGGCTGCAAAGGCAGCGGCGAGCCTTGCCCAGGGTGCAAGGCAGCCGCAGAGTGACTGCACTGCGGGGCAGGGGAGGGTATTCACTGAGAGGTACACACGCATGAACACAGGGAGGCTGTAGGACTGAAGCTAGAGAGAAATCTCTTCTTTCTCTCCCCTAAGAGCCCGGCTGCAGCGGGCAGGAACACAGAGACACACACCTGCCTGGCTGGCCTAAAGTGAAAATAACAAGTCGCAGAGACAACAATCCCACACTAACTCCCACCGGAGACTGCAAGGAGGACAGGGGCTGCCAGAGCTTTTTATGCCCTCTGTGGCTGCCAGACCTGCCCAATCTGCAACCTGGGCATGCTGTTGGTTGAAGTTGTCCAAGAATTTACATGATCCCATCAAATGGCTTGCCTCCATTTTGTGGTTGGCGACATCCATTTTGTCATCCTTAAAGGGAAAAGAAAAATACATCGCAATGGGAGAAGACAAAAACAAACATTTTAAGGATCCCCCTCCCCGGTAGGTATTATCAGAGAGTATAAATAATTATCGCTGCATTTTTATGGATGTCCAGGGTGTTTTATAACATTTAAAACAGCTCATTTCAGTGTGTGTCACCATTAACGAAAAACAAAACATAACAAACCTAATTTTTGTGGTTCTGTTCAGTTCATTCCAATTTCATCACAATGTTCGTTATTCATTTCGTTACATAACAAAATGAATAACGAATAATGGAAACAAAAAATTCATTTCGTGCCCATCTCTACTCTTGATACATTTGAAGAGTTGACCTTGTAGGAGAACCATATTGGTAGCAATTGAAATTAGGGTACTATTTATATAGGGATTTATCCCACTCTTTCATAAGCATTGAGGATTGGATGGTTTGCTCCTTTTCCAGGTGACCACATGATGTAAATGCCAGTGTGAACCAACACATCATCAGATTCTTCCTAGCCATGATTTTGGGGCTCCTTTGGGGGTTAGTCTTTTTCAGGTATGGGTAGGATCAGTTTAACCACTTAATGATATTGGGAAGTTAAAAACGTCTTCTTCTCTGTGCAGGAGGAAGAGGAAGCAAAATTTTAAAGGCCTGTTAGGGTAGCGCTGATCTGCTCTTCTTGAAATGAGGGGAGGAGAGAAATGTGAAAGGAAGAGGAAGAGATAAGAAGGGGTAAGGGGGATATATGTATTTGATTCCTCTTTTTTGTTTTCATTCAAAGGGAGGTAGGCCAAATAGAATGTCTTACAACACATCACAACTCCGTGTGATTTCAAATGATCTCCCCACCCCACCCCCGAGCCAGTGTGCTCTGATTTAGCTGTCTAACCAAGCCCTGACTTTGTCCAGGTGGTCTGTTCTGAGAAACTGAGAAACTTCCAAAAATATATTTTTCATAATGCCCTTGCCAGTGTAAAGTTTCAGACAGCCCAAAGCATCACAAGTAATGAATCATGAAACAAATAATGTAATGAGATGCTTTTTCAAAGCTGAAACAAACCAGTTACTTCTCAAAAACTGTAGTCAGAACAGCAACTAATTACTTCTACTAAGTAATTTTCCAAACTTTGACTTGGCCAGTTCAAGATACAGACAGCCAATTTAGTAAGATAAATAGATATAGTTTTGATCAGAAAACAGTTATTTCAAATAAGTATCCAACATGTTTAATTACATTATTTCATGCTAGCTTGAGATCCTTATTAGTAATGTAGGCAATCAGTGCTGGCTGAACATTCTGTACACAGAAGTGACATCTAAGTTCATTTTTTTACCATTCCTCCGTCTGTTGCCTTCTGATGAATGTTCAAAACTGAAAACAACATGTTGCCAAAATCCTGTTGCTTACTCTTGTAAAACACACTAGGGTAGACCCATTGAATCACAGGGGCATGGGTGAGTTAGTTTTTCCATAGGTTCCATTGATTTAAATTGGCGATTTGTAATAGTGGTTTAATATGCTTAAATTAAATGCAACTAGAGTAGACCCATTTCAACCAATGGGCCTATAGAGAAGTTGACTCTTTGCTGAATCAAATTGATTCCTAGTTGAATCAAACCCTCATTGGTTCAATTGGCCAACTCTAATGTGAGTTATTATATTAAGCAATAAGATTTTGGCCACTGTACACATATATTAATTGAGATATGTCTGTGAAGATTATCAGTCATCCAGGGGAGTTAATCTGGATGTTGGGTCATGGCAACTGGACTTCTTTTTCTTGAGAGATCAAAGCGTTTCACTGCTCATCTGAACAGTTTCATCAGACTGAAGAAAGCTAGTTGTGAGTCCTCCATTTTATAGTTCACTTTGACCTCTTGTCACCTGGTCTGAAATACTCACCCTGGTCTCAAATGTTTGAGAATAGCATGTGTGTTCTAGTGTGAATTAAATAGAGGAGGAGAAACTGTTTTATCAAACATTCAGAGAACGTTATCATAAATGGTATTTTACTTGTGTCATTGTTTAAGCATAAAGAGATCTAACATTTTACAAAAATTGTACTGAATGACTCAGAACGTTAATTAGCAGAAGCATATCAGAAGACTGTCATTTTCAACAATAGCATCTGTACGGGTGAATTCAGTAAGTGCCAGACATAAAAGAAGAATTTAAAAGATGAACCAGTAAATGTTATAGCTCAATAATTAATGGTTTCATTTTTGGCATTTCCCCCTCAGTGCTTTATCTGCTTTTATTCCCCTGAACATTTTTTTTGCCTGCAAACTGGGAATTGTTTTGGGATTTGAGGTGACTCTCCTGTGAAGATTATGAACCTTTGGAAATTTTGATCCAACCTCCATTTGGAAAGCAGTATGCAGCATGTAGGTAATCTGTTTTTTTCTTCTTGCTGAAAGAACGCACGGGGAATGTAATGTTAAGGAGAAGAGGGGTTTATCTTTAATTCATATAAGGGAAAATATTTCACTGAAGGAAATCCAAGCTGAAGTCTTAGGGTGAATGTTCTCTTTCCCCAATTTTCGGTCTTACTCCAGACTTACTCAAAACTCACTTAGTTTTGAGTAAGGATAATAGGTATTATAATACTATCTGCATTGAGAGTACTTTACTTTGACCCCAATAAATTAAGGAAAAGACCACCTACAATGCAGGAAAGTGTCTTTTTCTTAAGGTGTCTTCACTGGTGAACTTTGGTTACTGTCATTAGGTATTCACATACCTTGTGTAAATGGCTCCTCAGCACTTAGTCTGACAGTATAATCTATGAAAGCAGCCATTTTTCCATCTGGGAAAAATATATGAAACTCAAATGAAGTTTTGTAGTGGAAGAAGGTGTTTAAAACATTCTGAAAATCAGAAACTGGCATAGTAACTTCTGAATAAGCAAAACATCACATTCAGGGCAAAAAGGGAGGTAAGTAGACCATTTTGAGGTCCAAGTCGAACTCTTCACATCCCTGAACAACTTCCTGTTTTTTTTTGTGATTGTGAGTGAAATTGACAGTTATTGAACTCCACTAAATATAAGGGATGGGAAGTGAAGAATGGAAGAGATCTGAGTGCCTTTTCAGAACACACAGGCGTCACCCTCTTAAACTGTTTTAATAAGACATTTCAAAAGAAGAGGCAGATACTCTAGAAATTTCTAGAGACAGTGTTGCAGGTCCTTTTGAAGACAGGGCAACAACTCTCTTCTAAAAAATGTAGACAGGTTCAGGCCTAGCATAAATCTGCATATATAATGGCTGAAGTAGATGTTATGTTGAAAATGCATTCTATTCTTTTTTTTAAAAGACAGTTTTCCGGGAAATGATCACACCACTATTTTGTCTCTGCTGCTTCAAAAGAGACAAGCTCCTGAATGAAACTATGTGTGTCATTCATGCCTTAATTATTGCATAGGTTGATGCCCAAAGCACATCCAATCTTGCCTGACTTAAGAAGCTAAGCAGGGTTGGCTCTGGTTAGTACTTGGATGGGAGACCACCATGGAATACCAGGTGCTGTGGGTGCCTGGAGTAAGAACTGGCAAACCACTCCAGTATTCCTGCCAAGAAATCTCCATGGACATGGAGTCACAAAGAGTTGGTCATGACTGTAACGACACAGCACACACACAGGTTGATTGGTATGTCCAAATTCAAAGACAACAGGATCTCACTCAGTGATTCTTGGTGGTGACTTAGGGATTGTTTTAAACTGAGCAAATTATATGTTGAGGGCTTTGTAATAAATTATACAATGAATTAGTTTTACATATTAAACAATCTATACTCAGATCTGGCCCCAGAAATCCTCAGTTTGTGCTTCCAAGCACATGAAAATAAGTACAAAAAATGTCCTTCCCACCTTTTAACTCCCACCTGATTGCCCTTATCATTCTCACCAAATGAAATGCCTCACCATTAAGACAATGATGACAGATGGGCCCAGAGACCAAGGTTAGCCCTTCTTTCCTGGGAAAATGCATTATCAGTTTACACAAATATGTCTGATGCATTTTGAAACATTTCTTGGTAGAGTGTTGAGATTTGGCAGAGACCACTCCCCCTTTTATAGTTTTCAGCTGGCACTTACTGTCTCCATAACTCACCCAGAGGCACTGGTAAGAGAAAGAATAAATTTCATTTATTTACAGTGTGAAATACGTTAAAAACAGCATATTGTAGAAAAACAATGACTGGTTACATTAGCAGAGCTTAATCATTTACATTGTTTGCTGACTAAGTACATGACTGACTCCAACGGCTGACTACCTGGCTGGTAGATAAGTGACTCACTGACTGAAAAAAGCCGGGAACAACTCTTGAGTAGAGGGACAGGGGTCTCTTCAAAATCTGAGGCAAAAGAAGGAACAATTGATTGCTACTGGATTGATTGACAGTAACCCCAGCCTAGAAAGGTCCTTCCCAGAAAAAAAAACCTCTTAAAGGCAGCATGCAAGTGTTGTTAAAATCCAACATTATTAACAAAGTGGTGCTTTATTGTCTATTGGTCACAAATGCTGGCTGATTGATAGATTTCTTTACAACATGAGCTTATTTCCATTAAGTTTAGTAACCTGAGCAAGATTTTCCATCTCTTTGCTCATTCTTTTCTGAAGCTCTGATTTTCTCCCTTTTGAATCCAACTCCTTATATTTGCATTTTACAGTACCTTTTTAAAAAAGTTTGTCTTGCTTCAGTATGCTTAAAATAGCAGTGCATGGAGCACCAGGAAAAGAAACGCAAAAAAGCTATTTTCTCATGAACTCCTGGAGTGCGATTTGGGAAAGTAATATACATTGGAGCAATAAATGAATAAATTACCTGTTGTGAAACTATGTTACCCATGGAAATGACTTTCATTGCTCTCTTCCTTCTCTTTCACTTGCTTCACTCTCTGCTCCATAAAAATACCACCTGCCAAGCTCCAGAGTATTTACAGATCTATAATAAATACAGCCTCTTTCCCTAAATTTGTTAGCAGATGCTGAACTATTCTGGAATTAACTTATTCTTTGTGCTTACTTTGAGCAATTATATGTGTGGCAGTTTTCTGAAGTGTTGAAGAATGAAATTTTTCATTTGCATAATTGTTCCTTCTAGTTAGACCGCAGTTTAAAATCACATGCTGCAGCAACAAAAATGTGTATTAAATGGGAGAGCAATAAATAAATAAGGAGATATCTAGTTGAAGTATGACTAGTTTGAGCTATTTACATAGAAACTAAACTCAAAAGGAAATTCACACATTCAAAAGAAAGGAAAAATCTAAACTCACAATGCATTCAAAATATTTTCAAACTCTTTTTAAAAATCAACTTCTCTATTTTCCTGAATTTCTTATTTCAGCAGCCACAGCAACAGACAAATGCACAAATAAATTAATAACAAAGTCTAAATGTCATGGGCTGCAAAATTCCTTAACCTAAGAATAAGGCAAACATGAAAGACAGCACAGAATGTGCAGTCAAGGAAGCTTGTCTTCCTCAAATAGGATGTTATAAAAGTAAGCAGCAGGACTGGGAATATGGGAGAAGCTTGATCTTAAATCCTTATGTTCTGCATGCTTTCTTGAGCTAAGGATAAGGAAGGTGAAGATGCAGAGATGGACTGGGGCAACAAAACAATCAGTTCCTTAGAACATCCACAAATGTCTCAAAGCAACTATAAAGAGGACAATCAAAGGGAAGAGAGATGGTTCACAAAAAGCAGAGGCCATAAACTAAAAGAGGTAGAAGGTAGAAACAAAATGTTCAAAATGATCTGGCTGGCCTGGAAATGAAACATTGAAGGAATCTGCTTCAAAAACAGAAATAAAATTCAGGGAAGAAGCGGGTTCCAAAAGGGTACAGAGGGAAGCACCCTTAGCAAGGCAGAAGCAGTATGGTTAGAAAACTGAGCAGCCACAAAAAATCACACCACCAGGTCACCCCTAGTAGAAACAAATCCTACCTAAAGAGGATGTTGTAGCAAGGAAGGTGGAAAGATCTAGTTTCTGGGAACCGTAATAATGCTCTCCAAAACAGGAAACCTAACCTTCTCACATCTTTGGTTCATAGAATCATAGAATCATAGAATCAAAGAGTTAGAAGATACCTCAAGGGCCATCCAGTGTAACCCCCTGCCATGCAGGAACCACATCACAATATTTGACAGATGGCCATCCAGCGTCTGTTTAAAAACCTCCAAAGAAGGAGATTCCACCACCCTCCTTGGCAGCATATTCCACTGTCATGAGAGTTCTTCCGAATGTTCAAATAGAATCTCTTTTCCAGTACTTTGAAACCATTGCCCTTAGTCAAAGTCTCTGAAGCCATGGAAAGCAAACCTGTTCCCTCTTCAATATGATATCCATTCAAATATTTAAACAGCTATCATATCCCTCCTCAGCCTTCTTTTTGAAAGGCTAAAGATTCCCAGTTCCCTAAGCCATTCCTCATAAGACATTTCTTCCAGACCTTCAACCATCCTGGTCGCCCTCCTGTGTACCTGCTCAAGGTTGCAACATCCTTTTTAAATTGAGGTGTGTTAGGGATTTACAGTAAAAGTAATTAACAATTGTGTGTAAGTTGCTGAAGAGTGGTAACTCTGGTCATGCAAGTCAGGGATCAGCTGACTACAATATGTAATAGTTTATAAAGTAAAGAGCAAGTGTGGGCAACACTTGATCACTTGATCACTTGATCCTGATGATGATCCTGGCTGCTTGGTGTTGCTGCTGCTGAGTCCGTGTACTGCAGAAGAAGGAATGCTGTTCAGATGTATTGTGAGATGTTACTTTGCCAGTTATTTTGTTTTGTAAATACAAGTCTTCGAACTACTTTTTGTTAAATAAACTCTGCTAAAAACCATAACAGTCAGTTATGGGCCCCAGCCGCTGACGTGCACAACAAAGAGGTCTGTTTGGGCTGCTGAGCATCTGAGCTGGAAAGAAGGTTGCCTGTGGCAGGCGAGAGGCGCTGAGAGGATGGCAGAAACTACAGCCGTGAGCATTCCTGTTCCAGTGTTAAAGGAAGGAGGGTATTTGTCGTGGGTTTATCATATTGAACTTTGTTTAAAGAAAGCAGGCTTGTGGGGAATTGTTAAAAATCCACTTGCTCAGCCCACAACAGCACAGAAACAGAAGAATGATAAGGCACTGGCAATAATAGGACTGAGTGTAGCTGATGACCAGTTGTGTATAATCAGAGGAATTACCTCGGCTGCCGAGTACTGGGAAAAGTTACATACTGTTCAGATTAGGACCTCTGCAAGTTCTAAAGTTCATTTGTCTAGGAGACTGTATAGAACTGTCTTGCAAGAGGGAGGAGACATGAAAAGTCACTTACAAACATTACAGTACATTTTCCAAGAGCTTGAACAGTTGGGATGTCTGTTTACTGGGGAACAAAGGAGTTATTTGATACTAAGCAGCCTTCTTCCTTCATAGGCTAACCAGGTGACGTCCTTGGAAACATTGCCAGCAGGTGACCTGACGACCCATTATCTGGTGGGATGGCTGACTGAGGAGGCCAGACGGAGAGCAGAGAGAGTGGCAACAGGTGTTTTCTCCCAAGGAGCAGAGACTAAACAGAATACCAGTCAAGAGAGTAGTAAAAACAAACAACAGGAACTTTAAACATTGCCAAAAGTTGCCCCTACTGTGGTTCCTGGAGGCATTTAAAGAAAGACTGTGAATCAAGAAGAAAAATGCCCAGCAGGTGTGACGCTGCCCAGTCACAGCCAAACAGGAGGGGTAGAGGAAAACTCTCAGTAATTAACTCCTGCAAAGAGAGGGACAAGTCAGTTTGGGTCCTGGACTCTGGAGCTACAGTAAGTGTGTCTTGAAAAAACCCTACTAACTTTTCTTCCTTTCACAGGTCTGAAGAGGAGAGTGTGTCTTGCTGATGGTAAAACTTTGAAAGTGGCTGGGAAAGGGGATTTATATGTAGATTGTTTGGGTGTAACATGCAAAGACATATTATGTATCCCTATTCTCTCATACAATCTCTTGTCTGTATCTAGTTTAAATAGACAAAATTACAAAGTATAATTTGAGAAGGGCACATGTAAAGTAATTAAAAATGGAAAGATATGTGCAGAAGGTAGACTTAGAAATGGGCTCTATGAAATGTTCCCAAAAGGAAGGGCAGAAGAGGAGGGGCAGAAGCAAAAAGTAAATTCAGTTAACAAAAGCCTCATTTAAATTGCATTCATGACTGGCACAAAAGAATGGGACATTTAAACAATGGGTATTTGTACACGACCCCTAAACTCCACCGCAAATGGCTGCCAGCTCCGGAGCTTACAATTGTTTCCCCACCAGCTCTGGAGTTTGCAGGAAATTAAGTGCGACCACGCCCACCTAAGCACATCCCAGCGCACTTTTCATGTACCTGCTCTTAGAGGGTAAAAACCCCCAGATCCGAATGTAATCTGGTGAGTGCCCGGCTCTCCTCGCTTCTGTTTGGTTTTTTTTTTTTTTTGCCTCCTGCCCCTTTAAGAGCTACTTAAGAGAATGGATTGCTGCTGGGGTAAGAGCAAGACAGCACAATGGAGGTGAGCCACGTTCTTTTCTTCCTTTTTTTCTCCCTACCCTCACAGGAGCAAGGAAGTGCAGAGGGGTGGGGACGCAGAAAGAGCAATGAACCCCCAAGATCTCTGGTCTGAATTTAAGTGGCCAGCGGATCTTAGGGGTCATGTGAAAAGGCCCTATAAAACTTTGCTTAAAATGACTTGTGTCACACAGAAAAAGCTAAAGTAAAGCCAATACCTAAGGCAATGATAGGATTTCAGAATCACCTTTTCAGGTAGTGTTTGCTGATATAGCAGGGCCATTCAAACAATCTCATGATTCAGCTAAGTATTTTCTGCTCATTGTAGATGACTATAGCAGATACAGTTTTCTGTTTCCAATGAAGAGAAAGTCTGAAGTGTTTGCCATATTTTCCTCTTGGGTAAAGTTTATAGAGAGGAAATTTCCAGAAAAAGTCTCAGAAGTAAGGGCAGATAATGCAAAGAATTTACTTCTGAAAAGTTTGAGAGCTGGTTAAAGAAAAGAGGAATATATCACAAAAGGTCATGTGTTTATTCACCTTGGCAGTGTGGTATAGTAGAAAAGCATATACACAGTAAATAACATGAAAAACTGCATGCTTCAGGATGCCAAATTATCTCTGAATTTTTGGGCAGAAGCTGCATTGACAAGTGTATATATTTTGAACAGGACATTGCATAGCACAACAGGTGAAATACCATTTACAATGTTATATGGCAGAAAACCAAACCTAACACATATAAGATTTGGTGCCTCTGCATTTGTAAGAATTGCCAAGGAAAGAAGGAAACGACAACCTAAGGCCAAAAAGTGCAGATTTTTGGGCTATGACTCAAGTTCAAAAGCTTGGAGGTTTGTAGATAAAGACAAAAATGTTATAATATCTAGAGATGCCACATTCATAGATGAACCAGGTGAATTAGAGCGAGATAGAGAGTCAAATAACCAGGTGGAGCAGTCAGAAGAGCAAGGTAGCTTTAAGGAAAGTGCTTCTTCTGACAGTGAGTATGAATGAAACTCTGAATTAGTCCCTGCAGTTGCTACAAAGCAGGAAGAGTCAAGTAGTGAGGAGTTGGAAGAATTACCTCGCAGGTCTCATAGAGAAAGAAAACCTGATAGTGATCAACCTGTAAATATTTGCTTAATAAAGCAGGAACCCTCATGTTATGAGGACATACTAACTTTACCAGAAAATGAAAAGAAAGAATGGCTAGATGCAATGCAGTCAGATCTAAAAATCTATGAAACAGCTAAAGGTATATAAGAAAGTTCAACTACAACGAGGTCAGAAAACAATAGGTTGCAGATGGATATTCAAGAGAAAACCACTGCCAGATGGTAATTATAAGTGCAAGGCTCATTTGGTCGCAAAAGGGTATCTACAGCAGAAAAATATATACTATGATGAAACTTTTGCTCCCACTATACTTGCTGATAGCATTAGAATTTGCCTTGCAGTTGCAGCTCAGAGAGAATATCTAGTAACTCACTGTGATATAAAAACTGCCTACTTAAACTCAGAGTTGTCTGAGACCATTTAGATGGATATTCCACCTGGAGTTAAAAGTAAAAATAGAAATACAATGGGGAAATTGCAAAAATCCTTGTATGGCTTGCACCAGTCAGGTAGGAATTGGTATCATTGACTTGAATCAGCATTACAGGAAATAGATTTAGAAAAGACAAAGGCAGATCCATGTGTGTATACAAGGAATAATGAAATATTAATGGTTTTTGTGGATGATTTGGCATTTATTGGGCCTGATCAAAACACAGCAGATAAGTTTGAAAAGGAAATAGCCAGCAAGTTTGAAATTAAAAGCCTAGGAAGAATTAAAACATATGTAGGCATTAACATAGAGCATTTACCAGGAGGGGGATTTGCATTACATCAGAATAACAAAATAGCTACATTGTTAAAATCCCAAAACATGAGTGAATGTAACTCTGTGAAATCTCCTATGGTACAAGGTTATTTTGTAAAAGAAGAAGAAAGTGTTCCTTTTGACACAGAGAGGTATCAGTCTGTAGTGGGATCACTACAATACATAGCTCTAACTACTAGACCTGACATAATGTTTACAGTTAACATGGTGAGCAGGTATTGCTCTAAACCAACTAAAATACATTGGAATGCAGTGAAACATATTTTGAGTTACTTAAAAGGCACAATAAACTATGCACTGTTAATAGCACCCTCAAACAAAGAACAGTTAAGGTTCTACGTTGACAGTGGCTTTGTAGGTTCTGTTGAGGACAGGAAATCTACATCAGGGTATGTTGCTGTGTATGCAAATACTGTAATATGGAAGACAAAGAAACAGAATTGTGTGTGTCTTAGCACGTCAGAATCAGAATTTGTATCTCTAGCAGAAGTTTGCAGTAATCTGCTGTACTATACAACATTGTTAAAAGAGTTAAATGTAAACTTAATGAGCCTGTATAAATTATGGAAGATAATACTGATTGTATTCAAATCATAGAATCATAGAAATATGGAATCATAGAATTATAGAGTTGGAAGAGACCTCATGGGCCATCGAGTCCAACCCCTGCCAAGCAGGAACCCCTTCACAATATTTCCGACAGATGGCCATCCAGCCTCTGCTTAAAAACCTCCAAAGAAGGAGACTCTACCACCCTCCGTGGCAGCATATTCCACTGCCGAACAGCTCTAACTGTCATGAAGTTCTTCCTAATGTTCAAATGGAATCTCTTTTCCTGTAGTTTGAAACCATTGCCCCGAGTCCTAGTCTCTGAAGCCATGGAGAACAAACCTGTTCCCTCTTCAATATGACATCCTTTCAAATATTTAAACATAGCTATCATACCCCCTCTCAGTCTTCTTTTTGATAGGCTAAACATTCCCAGTTCCCTAAGCCGTTCCTCATAAGACATCTCCTCCAGGCCTTCAACCATCCTAGTCGCCCTCCTCTGCACCCGCTCGAGGTTGTCAACATCCTTTTTAAACTGAGGCGCACAGAACTGGACACAGTACTCCAGGTGGGGTCTGACCAGGGCAGAATAGAGTGGCACTATCACCTCCCTTGATCTAGACACTATGGTTCTGTTGATGCAACCAAGAATCGCATTGGCTTTCTTGGCCGCCGCATCACACTGCTGGCTCATGTTCAATTTGTGGTCCACCAAGACCCCCAAATCCCTTTCACAGGTACTATTCTCTAACCAAGTGTCCCCCATTTTATATCTGTGCAATTTATTCTTTCTACCTAGATGTAGCACCCTACATTTCCCTCTGTTGAAATCCATTCCATTAGCTTTGGCCCAGACTTCTAATCTGTCAAGGTCCTTTTGGATTTTCATCCGATCCTCTAGGGAATTAGCAACCCCTCCCAATTTGGTATCATCTGCAAATTTAATTAGCATACTCTCTATTCCTTCCTCCAAGTCATTAATAAAGATATTGAAGAGCACTGGACCAAGAACAGAACCTTGGGGCACCCCACTGGTCACGTCTCTCCAAGATGATGAGAGACCATTTATGATCACCCTTTGCGTGCGATCAGTCAACCAATTACATATCCACCTCACTGTAGCACTATCTATCCCACTTCCTACTAACTTCCTAGCAAGAATTCAGAAAAGGTAAAAGGAAGGTCTTAAATATTTAGACATAAGATATTGCTATGTTAGAGAGGCTATCAAGAACAAACAGATAAAGATGTGTTACTGTCCATCTACAGAGAACCGTTCAGATGTGTTCACAAAACCACTTACATTTCAGAAGCATATGGAAGCATTGGGAATGAAATGTATGAATAATATGTGATGTGTTAATTGTTAGTTAAGGAGGGGACTGTTAGGGATTTACAATTGTATGTAAGTTGCTGAAGAGTGGTAACTCTGGTAAGGCAAGTCAGGGATCATCTGACTCCAATATGTAATTAACAGTGTATAAAGTGATAGGGACGTATCAAAATCAAAATATATTATAAGCAGACCCAAATGTGTTAACAAGATACAAAGTCAGGTTAACCCAGCAAACTTAACATCACAGCTGGGACTTGGCACAATATCTCACACCCGTGGGCGCCAATCTCTTACAGTACGTAAGACACCAGAGCACAGGAGACAAGATGGCCCATCGTCTAGGATTGTTGACATTATCTCATGGCACCAAAAGCGTCAGTTAGCTAAGAATAACATATGGCAGCTAGCCAGTCATAAGGAACCAACTTGAAATCAAACAAAATAGGGTCAAGTCATTCTAGTGTTTGTAGCCAGATGGCCATAGACCAACATAAACAAGCATGTGTATGCGTACTAAATACGTCATCACACCATGCAAAAGAGTATAAAAACCACTGAAAGCCATCACTCCTTTGTCCAGAGCAGCAAGGCCGTCTGGCCGTGCTGCTCCTAGGATCCTCAAACTAACCTATTTTCTGTACTGTATAGTTCTGTGTTGTATCTCTATCTGTCTTTAATAAACCTTTTGCTATATAACTAATTCAGCGTGGCAATTTTGATGAACCACCAATGATGCATTGACAACTTATAATGGTGCATTGGCAACTCACAAAGAAAAACAACCAATAACAATTTTTAGCTTAAATTTATTCTTATCAAAAGTAAAGAGCAAGTGATGATGATCCTGGCTGCTTGGTGTTGCTGCTGCTTAGTCCGTGTACTGCAGAAGAAGGAATGCTGTTCAGATGTATTGTGAGATGTTACTTTGCCAGTTATTTTGTTTTGTAAATACAAGTCTTTGAACTACTTTTTGTTAAATAAACTCTGCTAAAAACCATAACAAGGTGCACAGAACTGGACATAGTATTCCAGGTGGGGTCTGACCAGCGCCGAATAGAGTGGTACTATACCCTTGATCATTCTAGACACTATGTGTCTGTTGATGTAACGAAGAATCACTTTGGCTTTCCTGGCCACTGCATCACACTGCTGACTTATGTTCAATATTAAAAGAGGACAACAGAAAACTAACCAGATATGTTGCAGGCTAACTGCTGTGGCTGAATAATTTCACAAGATAAGCAGTTTTAAATGACTTCAGGAAAGAAAGCGTAGGTTGCATTACAATATCCAGGCTCACCCTTGACTCCAATATGATACTAAGGAATGACACTCTTGACTTTCTTTGCCCTCTGCTATTGGCCATCAGGTGGTGACAAAGAGAGGAAGGCTGTTTCCTAAGTCTTGTAGTTTGCATGCTATCTAGAGGAACAAGGGAGGACAAAGGCTGTTCATGACAATCAGATGAAGTGAGGCATTTCACTCACAAGGGGTGTTTGACTTCCACCATCCATTGCAACACAAATTAGAAGTCATCAGAACTCTAAACCACAGAGCAGAGAGCATCCCCACCTCCAGAGAAGCCAAAAAGAAGGAAGACAGGCACCTGAAGACAGCACTTAAGGCCTGTGGATATCCAAAGTGGGACTTCAACAAAGCAGTGTCCCAACCTAGAAAAACAAGGGATTAGCCTGAGACCCATAGCTGACAGAGGAACCTGGTCATGGCTCGGGTGTCTGAAAGGCTTAAAAAGATTTTTGGCAAACAGCACATCCCTGTTTACTTCAAACCCACAAACCCACATACACAGAGACTCATCCACCAAAGGACCTTACACCAAAACACAAAAAGAGGAATATAGTATATGGGGTCCAAAGCAGTGAGGAGTGTGCAGACCTCTACATTGGAGAAACTAAACAGCCATTAAACAGGAGGATGGCCCAACATAGGAGGGCCAATAGCTAAGGACCAGAATCAGCAGTACACCTCCACTTGAAGGACAAAGGGCATTCATTCAAATATGAGGAAGTACACATATTAGACAGAGTATTGTATGGATATTGAAAACCCCTCTCTCAACAGAGGTGGGGGACTCAGGCACAGTCTATCTGCTATTTATCAGGCAGTGATTTCAACAATTCCCAGACAAATCAAAAACATGTCACACCTCCACCACCAAGGCCATAGCTGATGACCCCATACTTCATGGCTTTCAGCATCTTGGGCCATTGTCCACCTAATGGCCTATTGAGCCACCTAACAAGCCTATTCAGGTAATTGTTCATCTTATGAGCCTATGTCAGACCAGGGTGACATGAGGTCAAAGTGAAATATAGAATGGAGGACTCGCAACTAGCTCTCCTCAGGCTGACAAAGCTGTTTGGATGAGCAGCGAAATATTTCAATCACTCAAGAAAGTCCAGTTGTCGGCTGGGGAGGAAACTCAAGCCTGCACAAGTGGACTGCAGTCTGATGAGTTAGCCATTGTACCCAACACTACACAGCGAATTTGCTGGCCATGGGCCCCGGCACTACCCACCATGGTAGGTGGGTGGGGTGGACACTTAGGACAACAGGGTGCAACCTAGGCCCTACCTTGGGTGCAACAAGCAAGGATGGGGGGGTTGGGTGAGAGCACCACTCCTGGGGATCCGTTGGGAGGGTGGCCAGTATACCCGCCCCAACTTGATCACCAATCTGCCAGGGCAGCTATTGTGGGAGGGCCGTCATGGCCTTATCTTGGTGGTGAGCCTGCACTAGGTGTGCCATCTGCCACATTACCCTATGGCAACTATTCAGCCCCCCTAGGTTGGCATCTGGCACTGGCCACTAGGGACAAAATCTGGAGGGGGGAATATACGGACATATTTAGCTTGCTCAGTAGAGAATTGGAGACCAATGAGTTGGAGAAAGACAATCCTATTGACAAGGAATGCAGGCAGTGCAAGAAGACAGAGCACTCCTGGGCAAACTGGTTGCCTGCCTACATGGTATATATGTCCCAGGTTATGCAGGCCCACCCTTGGAAGGTGCAGTCCCTCTTGGAGTATATGGACCTGATGTATAGAGCATATGCGGATAGGTCACACGTGGTTGCTGTATGAAGAAAATTTCAGGAGAGCAGCCACAGAACCACACTTGAGGTGGGACGAGCCCTTGTCCTCACTGTGGCTACAGATCATGACTCCAACCTTGCTGGCTGTGGGTGATAGGTATGTTAGCAGGCATATGATTAGGAGGCAGGTCCAGTATCCATCCCCCCACCCTGGAGCAGGCCAGTCAGTTCAACCCTGGTGTGCATGCTGGGAGTTTAATAGCTGGGGCACGTGCAACAGGAGGTCATGTCACTTTAAACATGACTGGTCGTTCCGCGGCGCCCTCCTGGAAGCTGTCCATTGCACCAGGCACATGCCCAACAGGGTAAAGCTAAGGAGGCAAGCACCATGGGAAAGCCCCCCCCCCACAGGGTTGGGACCACTGCAAAAGGGGCCCAGCCCAATTAAAGTGGCTGTGCTTGAGCAATGGTTGAAGCACTACCCCAACAGGGATTCAATGTTGGTTAACCTTCTCAATGTGGATATAACAATGATGGAGCTTCAAGTGCAATTTTAGTGGGAGATGATCACTATCAATCCTACTGTCTACTGCTAATTTAATGACAGAGTTCAATAGGTTGTTGCTAACAATCATATAGTCAATGGTACTCATCCTTGTTCCTGACCAGAAGGTAAATTCCCCCGGGATGTCCCCTGTGGTGCTTCCATTTAATATCTGCAAATTAAGCCGGTAAACTAGCTGAGCCGGGTTGAAGCCTGCATAACTTGGTCGGATTGTCATATCACTGCCCAAGTGTGGGAAGCCCACTTCCTTGATCTTTATGCCAGAAGAGATAACTCCATATTCCATGCGAAAGACATATCCACAAACCTACCAGTATGGCACCCTGTATCAATTACTGAAATAACTAATCTTGTGACCCAACTAAAATCTGGCAAAGCTCCAGGCTGTGATGGTATTCCTCCTGAACTCATTAAAAATAATTGCCAATGGTGGACCCCAATTTTGGCAAATCTTTTCACCTATATAGATGAAAATGCTCATATTCCTTCTGAATGGGGTACAGCCATCATTATCCCAATTCATAAAAAGGGCAGGAAAGATAATCCAGCTAATTATAGACCTATCAGTCTATTGCCCATAATCAGTAAGCTTTATGCCAGACACTTGTCTTGGAAACTGAAAGACTGGTTTGGTTCAGAGAATATTTTAGCAGACGAGCAAGCTGGATTCAGATCTGGCAGATTCACCCTAGACCATGCCCTTATTTTAAAGCTTCTAGTAGATAAGTACTCAAACAAAACTCGAGGGTCCCTCTTTGCTGCCTTTATTGATCTAAAATCAGCCTTTGACTCAATTTCCAGGGATACGCTCTGGAGCAAACTTGAGTCCTCTACTATAGATTGATGTCTCCTGTTGCTTATGTATAAACTGCACGAGAATACAACCCTTAGAATTAGATGCAACATGGAAGGTCAACTGTCTAACCAAGTTCCTACTTATAATGGTGTGAAGCAAGGGTGTATACTAGCTCCACTGTTATTTAATTTTTACATCAACTCAATGGTAGCAGCATTTAGCCAGCCAGAGTTTCACCCCCCTAAGTTAGCAAACAGACACATATCCTTACTACTTGCACAACACTGTAGTGAGGAAACACTGCAAATAAATTATTCTAAGACCAAAGTTTTAGTGTTTGCACGGAGACCCAGACTGTATAAGTGGACAATCAATGAGCAAAACATAGAACAAAGAAGGACCTATAAATACCTGGGTGTCACCTTCCAATCTAATGGAAATTTCAAAGCCCATGTTGATAGTGTGACACAAGTAGCACAAAAATCTAGCTGTGCTACACTGAAATTCTTTTATTCAAGGTGGGGTCAATATGTCCCAGCTGCTTTAAGACTTTTTCATGTCAAATCCCTAAGTCAGCTTTTGTATGAAGCACAGCTGGGCCCCTACTCCTCATTTCCCCCTCTAGAAGTGGTACAATCCAAATTTGTGAGGGCTATCTTACAAGTGCCTAGATGGGTTTCTAATGCAGCACTCAGATTAGAAGTGGGCTACCTGAAGGTTGAAGTTAGAGCCTGGCTGGCTATCTTTAAATTTTGGTTAAAACTAACCTTCTTTCCAATTGGATTCACCCCTCCCCCCGGTATTACAGGATAACCACCAGTCACCCTGGAAGAGAGACTTACTCAATAAAATCTGTAGTTATGGCTATTCAGAAGAATGTAACCTTCAAATGGGATACACTAATGGCAAGTACAACCTAAGGCAACGCATTATTGAAATGGAAAGGCAGCAGGACCTCAGTACCACCTTAAATAGGCCTTTGCTTAACAATGCGCTTTGCCCCCCTAAACCAGTTAAATATCTGTACCTACCTCTAACACCCAAACAACGTAGGGCGCCCACCTTGGCCCGTTTCAATGCACTTCCATCAGCAGTTCCGGAAGGGAAGTTTAACAACATTCCCTACAGCCAACGTTTATGCCCCTGCAATTCTGGTGAGATTGAAAATATCTCCCATGTGTTGTTGCATTGTACCTTCTACTCTGAAATACGAAAAGCTTTTGTTAACCCTTTTATAAGGGTTTGCCCAGGATGCTCAGAAGCACATTATACACTGCTTCTGCTGACAGGACATTATCCTGGTAGGCTCACTGGGTCCACTCCTAACTTAGTCATACTGACCAAAGTAGCTACATTTTGTGCGGCCGCCATTAAAATTCCTGAAGGGAAGGTCCCAGCTAGAGTTCAGTTACAGTAGTAGTAAGTTGTTTTATAGGTAGGGATCCTAGGGACTGATAGTTTTAATGGGGTTTTAAGTAAGTACAGTGCCAATTATGCTGGGGCTTGATATTGTTCTCTACTGTATTATCTTATATGGCTGATTCATAGAAAATTTTCATAGATATATTGTAGAGGTAGAGGATTTATGATAAGATGGCTTACATATTGTTATATACACTGTATGCTGTGGTGTTTTATGTACTCTTGCCTTGCTGGTCAATGACTGTAATGATTTTATTATTATTATCATTACCCCAACAGGGAGGCTGTTGGTTTTCTGTTATCAGGATTTCATTTGGGTTTTAGGATACCAGTCCAGGGCACGTGTTGCCCTCCTATGGCAAGGAACTTGAAATCAGTTAAGGGAATGGAGCATGTGGTTAGTAAGAAGATTGGGGAGGAAGTGGAAGAAGGACGTGTGCTTGCACCATTTGACAGCCCTTCCATCTATAATTTTAGGGTATCCCCAATGGGTCTGGTCCCAAAGAAAGCCCAAGGTGAGTTTAGGCTAATTCATCACCTGCCGTACCAAGAAGGTGTCTTTGGTGAATGATGGGATACCGCAGGAGTTATGTTCTGTCAGATACACATCCTTTGACATGGCAATCTGGATAATCAGAGTGTGTGGACCTGGGGTGGAGTTGGCAAAGTGCGATATCAGTATTTCTCCTACTTCCGGTATACCCAGAAGAGTTCCTTTGGGAAATGGGAGTGGTATATAAATGCAAAAATAAATAAATAAATAAATAACAGTTGGGGTTTCAATTCTATGGCATTTTTTACATGGACAGGGTACTTCCATTTGGATGCTCCATGTCCTGTGCAATTTTTGAGAAAGTTAGTATGTTTTTAGAGTAGAAGATACATAGTAGGTCAGGTTTTTGTAATATGGCCCATTACATCTTGATGACTACATTTTCTGTGGTCCCAGGGGTTCTGGGGTCTGTGAGTTTCTGTTAAGGATGTTCAGGAAGTTGTCGAATGAGTTAGGGTTGCCAATAGCTGAGTAAAAGAACTGAAGGGCCAGTGACGGTGCTGATCTTTCTGGGCATAGAAATTGACACGTGAGGGCAGTCTTGCAAACTGCCTGAGGAGAAATGAAGTGACCTTAGGAGAAGGGTGGGTGACTTCTTAGCATGTTGCCAGGTCAAGTTTGTGGCCCCAAGCAGGCCCTTTCTGAGGTGTTTTTGTACTGCCATACAGGGCCTCAAGAGGCCCTTGCATAGGACCTGGGTCAAGGCGGGCATGAAACAGGATCTGCTGGTTTGGAGTACATTTTTGAACAGTTTCAATAGGGTTTCATTTTAGCAGGGGGAGTGCAGATGGACATGACTGGGGCCAAGGGGTTCAGTATATATTAGAAAGGGAGCTGGTGTGCAGGTACATAGCCAGATTCATGGTTCCATAAGGGCATTACTAGGGATCTGACTTTTCTTGAGCTTTTTTTCATTGAGGGGCACTATGCATTTGGTCAGGGACTTGGGCCAACCCCGTTGTCCTCTTTTGGTGTGACAACCAAGTGGTAGTTCACATCATTAATAACTTTACTTCCAAATCGGAGAGGGTTACGGAGTTAGAGAGGGCTTTTACATTGCGGGCATCATTGTCAAGCATGTCCTGGGGGTTGAAAACATCATCGCCAATGCCTTTTCCTGCCAACAGGCCGAACCTTTCATGGCCCTGGCCCCAGGAGCATCCAATCTCCCAGTGAAGATGCTGGAAGAGGTATGGTGGGGTTAAAGGGAGGATGCAGAGAAGGCGCTAGGGCTTTCACTTGCCCCAAGAAAAAGGCAGGCTTATGATGAATCCGTTAGGGAATTTGGGGGGTTCTGCGATAGATGGGGTCTGGTGCAGAAGTGGCCACTGCTGACTGAGCATCTACAGCAGTTGTTAGTTTATCTGTTTAGGAGAGGGTTAGCATCAGGGTCAATGCAGGGCAGGTTGGCAGCCTTGGCCTTTTACACCAAGGCTCATAAGTGCAGTGACACAAATGGTGAGTTTGTTGTCAGGAAAATGATAGATGGGTGGAGTAGGCTAAGAGCCTGTCCTGGGGACACACAATTCCCTATGATGCCAGAGATCCTGGAAAGGATGAGCCTAACTTGGCCAGCTGCTTGTAGGGATGAATTTGAGGCAGCATTGTTCAAAGTATCTACCTTGCTGGCATTCTTTGGTGCGTTCCATGTGAGTGAGTTCATAGTGGCAGGTAGGGACAACATCTCTAGGGCAGCACTGCAGGTGAGTGATATATCTCTGAAGGAGGAGGGAGTGGTGATTCAGCTCAGAAGATCCAAAAGGGATCATAAGGGTAAAGGTTTAAGTTTAGGCATGTGTTCAAGTACAGCTGTTTGCCTAATCAAGGCACTGAGGGTGTTCATGGGGCTTAGAGGTGGTGCTGAAAGGTATTTGTTTAGGCATGGTAATGACACACCCCTGATGAGTTTCCAGTTTAGGAAGGTGACGCGTGGAGCTGGGGCTGGCACATTTAAGATTTGGAACACATTCATTCCACATCGGGGCAGCATCCACAGCTGCAGCCTTGGGGTACGCGGTTGAGGACATTCAGCAGCTGGGGAGGTGGACATCCAGATGTTATAGAATTTATGTCAGGCCACTGCCAGATTGTTAAAGTTGTTGATTTGTTTCTTACAGGTTTCAGGCTGGCAGTTCCCAGTGGTGCATACTTATCCTGGGGCACACAAATATGCAGCTAAATTAGATTGGGGCATGCAGCTGGGGGTGGGGGCCATGACGAACCTCAAATGGAGAGGCAAGAGTGGAATGAGGTGGTGCAAGTTCCAGGAGGCGGTCTTTGCAGCAGGCCACCTCCTGTACTGCTTATTCATATGGGCAGCAACAATTTAACCCACCAGCCAGGTAAGTAACTGGTAATAGATATTTTTAGAGATCTAAGGGCTTTCAAGGTGGTGTAAGCCCAGATGTGGGTGATCTGATCCACAATTATACCCCAGCTATCATGGAGAGCAGATTGTGTCCCCCAGTGTATTAGATAAGTTTGCAGGGTGGTGGTCAAGGAGATTGGTGCAGTGGTGGGCCACCCAGAGATCAAGCTGGACAAGCGGGAGCTTTTCAGAGATGACAGGGTACATTTGTCCAAAGAAGGGCAGGATTTTTTTCTGCAAGACCTGAAGAGGGGACTGGAAGCTGGGGTCAGCTCACTGAGTGGGTGGCATGGGCCATAGCACTGCTAGGGAGGGGGAAAAGCTATTGGTGAGTTATGAAGGGAAAGGCCCACTCCTAGTCCATCCAACCTCTTGATGATGTGGATCTGAAAATTACAGCTTGTGGGGAAGGATGTACTGGGAGGCACCCCCTCAGGCCAAGAGTTACCACTGGAAGGGGGTTGTACTGAAATTTACCTGCCCAAAAGCTTGCTAGTTGAGGGGTCCCAGGAGACCCTGGGGTGTAAAACAGAATCCATACTACATCAGGCCCCTCTCAGGTTATGGCTGCTGTTAATGTTGACATGTTTAATATAGTGTGGCCCTAGTTAAACCCATTTTTGTTTCAAGCCTTGTTCTTTCACTGTGGGAGGGTAAAGTAACATGGAGATGTTTCCATGGATCTGGTAGATACCAAACTCTTGGAAAAGAAACACCTAAAGGAAATACAGTGGTACCTCATTTTACTAATTTAATGCATTCTCTCGGATGTTTTGTATTGCAAAAAAAAATTAAAACCAAAATGCAGTCTCCAGCATGCATGGAGGCAGCAAAATAAAACATCCAGGAAAAAAATAGTAAATCAAGGCAGTGCAGAAAAAAATTGTAAACTGAGGCACTATTTTCAGTGGATTTTCATTAGTAAATCAAAAATTGTGTTAACTGAGGCCCTTGTAAACTGAGGTAACACTGTACAGTGCAGATATTGGCATGGTGTTGACTGGGAGTTAAACAAGATCATGCGGCTTCCCAGATAGTACAAACATCATGATCTGTGTGAATGTAAATGAAACGTTCTGTTAACCCATGTGAACTGTGCTCTCTCCTCTCCAATCTAAAAATCAATAAGTAGGATAAACCTTGATGTCTGTAGATCAAGCATCTCTCTAGAACTATAACTGACTCAACCTCATGAGATATGGTTCATATTTCAGCAAGTCTCTTGGGGCCATTATATTCATATAAAGTATCAAGTGGTAATTTGTGGGTGTGCGTGCCACACACGTGTGTATAGATCCCTTTGTGAACCCATGTACTAATCTGGGTTGCAAACTGCTTCAGGAAAGAAAGACGTCCCTTATTTAGAAGGATTTCTTAATATCTTATCTTAAATATCTTAAATATCAACACCAAAAAGTCCTAGAATGTCAGGAAGGCTTTATCTTAGCGGCACTCCTTCTGCCACAGCAGTAATCAAATTCCAACTCTGAACCTGATTTAGAGAGTTGCTGCTGAAATTTCAAGGAAACTAAACTCAAAAAGAATCCTTAATTTGGAGTATTTTTTTACCCCACCTTTCTCCTTGGAAATGGACCCAAGGCGGCTTACAGTAATAAGCGACAATATAAAGTGCAGTAAAATTAAAACATATTCAAGTTTAAGAACAGGGAATTGAGGGGTATATTACAGCATTAGAAGGCAACATTAAAGCTAAAGAGAACACAAGCGGTATAAGAAAAGAGTATAAATTCCATGTAATCATGTACAATAAATAATCTAAAAGTTATTGAGGGATGGGAACTAACAATACATAACATAGTGTCACATATTCACACATGAAGAGATATAAAGAAAAGGATGCAAGTGGTTATAAACACAAACTCTGTGTAGCCATGTAGAGTAGATTCATTTAAAAGACACAATAGATAGTCCATCATTCAGGGAAAGCTTAGAATCAGAGAATCAGAGAATCATAGAGTTCGAAGAGACCTCAAGGGCCATCCAGTCCAACCCCCTGCCATGCAGGAATTCCCATCAAAGTACCCCTGACACATGGCCACCCAGCCTGTGCTTTAAAGCCTCCAAAGAAGGAGACTCCATCACCCTCTGTGGCATCATATTCCACTGCTGAACAGCTCCAACCATCAGGAAGTACTTCCTAATGGTCAAATGGACTCTCTTTTCCTGTTGTTTGAAAAAATTTCTCTGAGTCCTAGTCTCTGAAGCAATGGAAAACATCCACCCTTCTATATGATGGAGGAGGTAAGTGGTGGTGTTTGGGGAATCCTTGCTTAGAGAAACAGAAGTGGTGATCTGCTGGGCTGAAAAAGGGAAGTGAGAGGTCTGCTATTTCCCTGGAGCCAAGATTCGGGATGTAACACAGAGTATGACGAGACTCATCAAGCCCACTGAGTCTAACCCATTTCTTTGGGTCCATGTAGGAACTAATGATACTTCAAAATGCAGCTTTACAGATATCACAAAGGCATATGAAGAGATGGGTAGGAAGCTGAAGGACCTGGGTGGACATGTGGTAATCTCATCTCTCCTCCCTGTAGAAGGATGTGGCCCACGAAGGGAAAAAATAGTGGAGGTCAACAATTGGCTTTGGAGATGGTGCTGGCAGGAACGATTCAGAATGATTCTTGGACCATGATTTGCTGTTTCATTCAGATGGGATATTGGACCAGGATGGGATGCACCTCACAACTGCTGGTAGGAATCTTTTTGCCAAGAGGTTTGCAGATTTAATAAGGAGAGCTTTAAACTGAGTATGCAGGGGGAGGGAGAAAATTTTCTTAATGGTAGAGATCCAGGAGGAGTTGTGGAGATTAGCCCAAATGTTGCAATAGGAGCAGGACAAGAAGTAGTGCAGATCATCAGTGTGAGGAAAAACAGGTTAAGCAAAGGACATATACGAAGCACACAAAGCTGCAAAAGTATCTACACCAATGCACAGAGCATGGGGAACAAACAAGAGGAGCTGGAATCACTAATACAGCAAAAATAAATACCACATAATTGGCATCACTTAAACTTGGTGGGATGAGACTTATGATTGGAATGTAGTTATTGGAGGGTATAATCTGTTTCAAAGTAACAGGCCAAGTAAGAAAGGAGGAGGTGTGGCTTTATATATTAAGAACATTTATACTGATGAAGAAATACAAGATAAACAGCAGGGAAATCATGTTGAGAGTATTTTGGTGAAAATCAGGGGTGAGAAAACTGGAAGGGATGTCATTGTGGGGGTATATTATAGACCTGCAAGCCAGCCGGAGGAGTTAAAATGATACCTTCTGTGAGTAGATTGCCACACAGTCTAAAGGAAGAGATGCAGTACTAATGGGAGATTTTAACTATCCTGATATACAGTGGACCCTTGTATAACAGACAGCTTGTATAACATAAAATTTGTACAACATAAATTTTTTTGGAGATAGGTGAAATTTTCTTAACATAATCGCCTTTGGGGAAAATCCATACAACATAAAAATGGGATCACTCCGTTTTCAATGCATTCCTATGGGAATTTGTATAAAGGAAAATTTGCTTAACATAATTTCATTTGGAATGAATTAATTCCTTTATACAAGGTACCACTGTATATTGGCAGTCCAATTCAGTTAAGAATACAACAAATTCCTTACTGCACTTGCAGACAATTTCATGGTCCAGAAGGTAGAGGAGGAAACACAAGGCACAACCATTTTAGATCTGTTCTTGACCAATAAGGAGGACCTTATAAATGGGGTCGAAGTGATGGGTTCTTTAGGTAAAAGTACCCTCTTGGAATCTGTTATACAGTTGGAAAGTGAGCTAAGAATAGTCAGACAAGAAAGCCAATTTTTGTAAACTTGGGAATTATTGGCTGTGATTCCATAGATGGAAACACTAAAAGAAAAGGAAGTCCAAGATGGATGGGAGTACCTTAAAAGCAAGATATTAAAGGGACAATCTAAAACTGTTTCAAAAACAAGAAGAAATGGGAGATGTCTAAAGAAATGGTGATGGTTTATTAAAGAACTTTCAACTGAGCTAACTATAAAGAAAAACAAGTACAAGAAATAGAAAAATGGGGAAGGTACCAAAGAGGAATATAAGCAAACAGCTAATACATGCAGGGGGGTGGTAAAAAAAAAAAAAAGCTAAAGCACAAGCTGATCTTAGACTTTCCACAGAGATTAAAGATAGTAAAAGGGGTTTCTTTAGTTATGTTCGCAGCAAAAGGAAAAATAAGGTAAAGATAGGCTCTATGTGTGGCGATGATACCCAGTAACTAACAGCAGACAAGGAAAAGGCAGAGCAACTCAACATCTTCTTTGCCTCAGTTTTCTCCAAAAAAGAAAAAAGAGATCCACTGGGACAAAAAATAGATGAGCTAGGATGGGAATTGCAACATAGAATAGTTGGGAATAGAGGTGGGCATGAAACAGAAAACCCATGTTTCAGGTTTGTCCATTTCGGGCCCACCCTTGGGTCAGCTCATTTCGGGTTCATATGGATGTAAAAAAAAATTATACGAACCTGAACCAAGCCAAACCGGTTTGGGTCCAACTTACTGGGCAGCTGCAATGGCAGCGGGGGGGGGGGGGGGGTGATCCTGGACCCGGTGGCAAGGGCTTTTTGAGGCACTGGCTTGGCGCCAGCGCCTCTACAGGCCTACCTTCCCCACCAGGAATTGGACAACTGTGGTGACGAGGAGAAGGTAGGGGGTAATGAAAAATGAAGCAAACGAAACAAAAATTTCTTTTTTTGTTTTGTTTTGTTTCGCTTTTCTTTGATGGGTTGGTTCATTATTTGTTTCATTAGCTAAAAAAATGAATTATGGATAACGAAACAAATTAAGTTTGTTTTGTGCCCATTTCTATTTAGGAAGGTAGTACAGGGATACCTGAAAACCCTAAATGAATTTAAGTCTCCTGGGCCAGATGAATTACACCCAAGGATTTTGAAATTTCAGAACCATTGGCAATGATCTTTGAGAAGTCCTGGATAACAGCAGAAGTCCCCATCGATTGGAGGAGGGCTAATGTTGTCCCCATCTTCAAAAGGGGGGAAAAAGAGGACCCAAATAATTACCACCCAGTCAGCTTGACTTCAATTCCTGGAAAGATCCTAGAGCAGATTATCAAACAGGTAGTCTGTAATTATTGAACAAGCGATGCTGTCATTAGAAGAAGTCAACATGGGTTCCTTAAAAACATGTCATGCAAGACTAATTTGATGTCTTTCTTTGATAGAATTGCAAGACTGGTGAAGGAGGGGAAAAAGAGGACCCAAGTAATTACCACTTAGTCAGCTTGACTTCAATTACTGGAAAGATCCTAGAGCAGATTATCAAACAGGTAGTCTGTAATTATTGAACAAGCGATGCTGTCATTAGAAGTCAACATGGGTTTCTTAAAAACATGACATGCAAAACTAATTTGATGTCTTTCTTTGATAGAATTGCAAGACTGTTGAAGGAGGGGAGTGCCGTGGATATTGCTTATCTGGACTTCAATAAGGCCTTCAATAAGATTCTCCATGGTATACTTGCAAAGGAGTCAGTAGAAAGTGTGATAGATAGTGCTACTGTTAGGTGGATTTGTAATTGGTTGACTGAAAGCACTCCAAAGGTGATCACAAATGGCCTCTCTTCAGCTTCTAGAGACATGACCAGTTGGGTGCCCCAGGGTTCTGTTCTGGGTCCAGTGCTGTTCAATATCTTTATCCTGGGTGACCAGAATGGTTAAAGATGTGGAACATATGTCATATGAGGAACGGCTTAGGGAGCTGGGAATGCTTAGTATTACAAAAAGAAGTTTGAGAGGGAATATGATAGCTATATTTAAATATTTGAAAGGATATCATATTGAAGAGGGAACAGGTTTGTTTTTCATGGCTTCAGATACTAGGACTCGGGGCAAATGGTTTCAAACTACAGGAAAAGAGATTCCATTTGAACATTAGGAAGAACTTCATGGCGGTTAGAGCTGTTTCGCAGTGGAATATGCTGCCATGGAGGGTGGCAGAGTCTCCTTTTTGGAGGTTTTTAAGCAGAGGCTGGATGGCATTCGGTTGGAGATACTGTGATGAGGGTAACTGCATGGCATGGGATTGGACTGGATGGCCTTTGAGGTCTCTTTCAACTCTATGATTCTATGAATCTATGATTCTA
Source organism: Phrynocephalus versicolor (assembly GCA_023846285.1). Classification (NCBI taxonomy): domain Eukaryota; kingdom Metazoa; phylum Chordata; class Lepidosauria; order Squamata; family Agamidae; genus Phrynocephalus; species Phrynocephalus versicolor. Next base: position 447,869 of record JAHTLZ010000348.1, read on the forward strand.
TGAATCTATGATTCTATGATTTGTTATATTTGTATTTTTGTATGTATCCATATTTTCAAAAATATGGGTTGCAGCCATGTTTCAGCATGGGAATGGCGGTAGTAGCTTCCTCAAGCGATATCATTTGAAGATAGGGACAACATTCACTCTCCTCCGATCTATGGGGACTTGGATTTCTGGTTCCAAAATTTGCTTAGGTTTTCCAGGTGTTCCTGTAGAACCTCTCTATCTATTCTATGTTGCAATTCTTGTTGTATCTTATCTACTCTTTGTGCGAATGAAACTCTTTTGTGCAAAACTAAGACAAAGAAGGTTTTGAGTAGTTCTGCCTTTTCCTTGTGTCCTGTTAGTAACTGGTTCTTTTCACCACACAGAGAGCCAAACATTTGTTTATTTTTCTTTTTGCTGTGGACATAACAAAGAAATCCTTTTTACTATCTTTTATCTCTCTGGCAAGTCTAAGTTCTTTCTGTACTTTAGCTTTTCTTACCACCCCCCTACATATATTGGCTATTTGCTTATATTCCTCTTTGGTACATTCCCCAGTTTTCCATTTCCTGTACATGTTTTAATATATATTTAGCTAACTGGAAAGCTCTTTAGTCCACCATTGCAGTTTATTTAGACATCTCCCATTTTTTCTTCTTGTTGAAACCATTTTAGAGTATGCATTTAATATCTCACTTTGAAGTAGTTCCCATCCATCTTGGGCTCCTTTCTCTTTCAGTGCCTCAGTCCATGGAATTACAGCCAATAATTCCCTAAATTTACAATAATTTGCTTTCTTAAAGTCCAGGATGCTTGTATGGCTATACCTAGCTTCCCCTTCCCACTATATAACACATTCCAAAACAGCATGGTCATTTCTACCTAAAGATCAGACCTCTTCAACCCCATTTACAAGGTCCTCCCTATTGGTTAAGATCAGATCTAAAATGGTTATGTCTGTGAAGATTCTCAGTAATCTAGGTGAGTTTATCTGGAAGTTGAGTCATGACTACGTCCAGTAGCCATGACTCAACTTCCAGATCTAAAATGGTTATTCCTCCTGTTGCCTCCTCTATCTTCTAGGCCATAAAATTGTCTGCAAGGCCATTAAGGAATTTATTGGACCTTGCGTGCCGGAAGAGAAAGGTCTTTGTTTCCCGAAAGACAACAGGGAGGGGGCAATCCTGGCCTCTGATGGGAGGGAGACTCAGAATCTGGATATAGCAGCTGACAAGGCCCTTTCATGTGTTCCCACAAGATGTACCTGTGAGGGTGGTGGGATGATGAGAAAGGCCTCTCCTGATGACCTTAGCACCTGAGTCTGTTCATACTGTGAGCCAGTTCTGATTTTATCTTTGAAGTAGCTAGCACCCAGGTACAGTGCTTTGTGGGTGAAGATAAGCACTTTGAATTGTGCCGTAGAGCTGATTGGCAGCCAGTGGAGCTGCTTTAATAGGGCAAGCACTCATCAAGTGGAACATCTATGAAACAACCAGGAGATGCCCCAAAACAGGGTAATATCTTTCAGTGGGATATTACACATCAGTACATTGCCCATGGGTTTTGTGTGTGTTTTAACATTCATCTTCTTCCTTTTTAATTTTTACCTTTGTTGTGTTTCTTCCTTTCAGAGTTTCAGGGATGTGTTTCCTCATTTACCCACAATTCTGTCCAAGCAGACAGCCTTGTCACCTGTCCAAGGTGTTCTTTATTTCCAAGGAGCTTTTGCTATCTTTTGCTATTGCAAGCCTTGCTTCTCAGTCAGCAAGAGCAATTTCTGCTTACCATGAAATACCGTATTCTCCTCCTTTTATTAAGTGTCTGCCTAGGGCAGAACTCCAGACAACTGCTCCCCTTTGCAGTATGGCCCTAATGACTTTTCAGCATCCATCAGCTAAAAGTGCAAAAGATACAAAATTAACCTTTTCCCAACCGGACAACCCTGCAAAGCCAGTAGCTAAACTAAAGAGTATGTTGAAGCACATATGAAGCAGGTTTGAGGTCAATACGCGGCAGGTTTGAGCCACATATCTAGTCCATGACCAATTATTATTGTTTTCTAGTAGATACAAATACGTTGTTACAATTTAAAGCACAAATTATCCATCTGAATTTGAAATGTTATAGGAAAGGGGGGGCACCAGAAAAGTTACACAGGGAATTAGAATCAGCAGTAGACCTCCACTTGAAGGACACACATTCAAAGATGAGGATGTACAGATATTAGAGAAGATAGATGGTTTGATAAAGGGGTAAGGGAAGACATTCATGTGACTATTGAAAACCCCTCTCTCAATAGAGGTGGGGACTCAGGCACAGTCTATCTGCTGCTTATCAGGCAGTGATTTCAACAATCCCCAGGCAAATCAAAAATACTTCATACCTCCACTACCAAGGCCATAGCTAATGACCCATACTTTTATGGGTTTCAGCACTTTAGGCCATTGTCCACCTAATGGCCTATTGAGACTGTTGTGCACCTAATGAGCCTATTCAGGCCATTGTTCATCTAATGAGCCTATTTGAGACCACAGTGGCATGAGGTCAAATTGAACTATACAATGGAGGATTCACAACTCGTTTTCTTCAGACTGACAAAGCTGTTTTGATGAGCAGAGAAATATTTTAATTTCTCAAGAAAAGAAGTCCAGTTGCCATGGCTCAATTTCCAGATAAACTCACCTGTATGACTGAAAATCTTCACAGACATACACAGGGAAGTTTCTGAGAAACTACAGTGTTGCTGTTGGATAGACTTTCAAACCTTAAATAATTTAACTGTGTTTGTTGCATCTTGGTGAGTAACCTGCCTGCCTTTTTACTAAAGATGTCCCCATCTTCAAAAAGGGGGGAAAGAGGACCCAATAATTACCACCCAGTCAGCTTGACTTCAGTTCCGTGAAAGGTCCTAGAGCAGATAATTAAATTAAAGGGGTTGCTAATTCCTTAGAGGATAGGGTGAAAATCCAAAATGACCTTGACAGAGTGCTGGGCCAAAGCTAACGGAATTGGTTTCAACAGAGGGAAATGTAGGGTGATGCATCTAGGTAAAAAGAATGAATTGCAAAAGATATAGGATGGGAGACACCTGGCTGGAAAATAGTACCTGTGAAAGGGATCTGGGAGTCAGCAGTGTAAACTAGATTGCCCTTGAGGTCTCTTCCAACTCTATAATTCTATGATTCTATGATTTACACAGTACCAGAGCAGAGGATCACAAGGTTTGTCAGAGTAGTCAACAATGAACACATCAAGATTAACAGCAATTTCCTGCCATCGTATTAATTAGTTAGTCTTATTATCATAGTTGCCAGGGTTAAACTGCTGTTTTAATATGTTGTCACTCTCTTGATTTTATTGTTCTGAATTGGTCGTTGTCTGACCTACTGTTGTAAACCGCCGGAGTTCCTTCGGGAAGACGGGCAGTATATAAGCTCTATCTTCACGGAAATCTTTAGTAAGAGGCGAAAGACTGCCAAGCTTTATTAGTTGATAAAAGACACACTCATGCATTGAACAACTGGTCTAGACTACTACAGGCAACTCGTTCAAAGAACACGAAAGAGTTCTGGGCCTTGGTCTCACGAGAGACCCACTCCTCTAATACAGTTCTAACCCCACCAATCTCTGCTTCGTACTGGACTGTACATTACTCAAATCTATTTTCGGACTCGATATTTCCAGACCTCTCCGCCGCCCCATTAATGCCCCCCGATGAACCCGCCTGGCCCCCAGTCTCCAAAGAAGAAATTCTCGAACTCATAGCCAGCATGAAGCCTGGTAAGGCCCCAGGCCCAGATGGGATCCCGGCTGATCTCATAAGAGCTAACCCACTCTGGTGGGCTGAACCTCTATCCTGCCTATTCACCTTTGTGGACAGATTTGGGATACTTCCCGACTCGTGGCTATCTTCTATCATCATTCCAGTCCTAAAAAAAGGCAACCCAGAAATACCCAGCAACTATCGACCCATCAGCCTACTCTCAGTAATCGGGAAATTATACTCTAAACATCTTCTGCGACATCTATCTGACTGGATGTCCAAATTCAACTTCCCAGGCAAGGAACAGGTGGGCTTCCATGCTGGGTACTCTACACTTGACCACTCTCTCATTTTATCCTTCTTGGTGGAGAAATACTCCCAGTATTTCAAAGGCAAACTCTTTGCAGCATTCATTGACCTTTGTGGGGCTTTTGACTCTATCAACAGATCTCTTTTGTGGTCCAAACTTACCAATTTGGGAATTGACCCTCGCCTGCTATTCTTGATCCGTCAGCTCCACTCTGCGAATAGTTGTCAAGTTCACCTAAATCATGAAGACCTCTTTACCCCTAAAATTCCAGTCACCAAAGAGGTAAAACAGGGCTGCCTTCTTGCTCCTGCCCTTTTCAATCTCTTCTTGTCGGATTTACCAGGTTATCTAGCCAAATTTGATAGTCATGCTCCACGACTGAATCAACTTCCGGTTCCTATACTACTCTACGCGGATGACACTGTGCTCTTCTCAATCTCAAAACTGGGCCTTCTTCGCCTCTTGTCAGCTTTCTCAGAATTCTGCTCCAAGAATGATCTGACTATTAACACAGAGAAATCTAAAATCCTGATATTCTCCAAATCATGGAAACTTCTCTCCTGGAAAGTCGACGGGAAACCTGTTGAACAAGTGAGATCCTTCAGATACTTGGGTCTCCTGTTCCACCATCAACTCTCCTGGTCTTATCATCGAGGGCTGCTATATCAGCTATAAATAACCATGTATCTGCTATCTCTCGGTTCCATTTCCACACCGGGAACCAATATGTTCCTGCTGCCCTCCAGATTTTTCAGGCGAAAATCATAAACCAGCTTTTATATGGGATCCTGATCTGGATCTCAGCTGTCGACTCCGAAATCGACCGGAGTGCTGCCACCTTCTTTCGTCGTATCTTAGGTGTTCCAAATATGATCAATCTCTATACCATTGCTAATGAACTGGGACTCCATTTGCCATCAACTCTTGCCTGGACAGCCACTATTAAGTTTTGGCTACGTATTCATTTTCACTCTGACTCCAACTCCCTTGCATACGAACTATTAAGAGACCCCTATGTCTCAAAATGGTATCAATTTATCCAGTCCAAAATTCATCATATTGGAATTGACCTAGACTCCCTAATCAACTGTGAAGAATCCCAAATCCTCAAAATCATCCACCAAAGAATCTGGGATATAGAGCCCCAAACCATCTCATCAGGGCTCAATCCAACGTGCTCTCCTCACTTTTATGGTTTGATGCCAACTCCAGGACTAGGAGCAAATTCTACGAAACATCTCACTAACCCTTGTCTGCGGTGTGCTTTTATGCTCTCCAGACTGAACATCTTTCCCTCAGCAGTTCTTTCAGGAAGATACTACAACATTCCATTTGAGAATAGACTCTGTAAACTATGTTTACTGGAACCGGACTCTACCTCTCATATCCATCTCTCCTGCCCCTCGCACAACAAGCTTCGCTTTCGCCTTCTGACCCCTTACATTTCTAACCTCTCTGGATCCCCGGAGAGTATAACAAAGCGTCTCCTTGAGGACAAACAGCCGGAATTGACAGCCTCAGTGGCTGAATATTTGGCCACTGTTGTAAATATTAGTAAATAGATTGGGGCCAAGGCCTGCTATTAACCCAATTTTTAAATCATTTTAAAGCTATTTATTTACTTCCTACCTCTTATTTTACATTTTGCTGCTTCTGTTTTATACCAGTGTATGCCAATAAAGGTTCTTGTGTGATAAGCTCTATAATAAATAAATAAATAGATATTTTGGCTTTTTAATGTAAAACATAAAAGGACAAATAAAATGTTTTGTTCTTTGTCTCAAACTCAGCAATTAATATTATATCATCCGTCTGTAACGTATCTTGAAGTTTAATTTAATTTCAACTTATGATTAATTAATCAACTGGCATGTTAAAACTGTCTTGTCCATAAGAGAGCATCCTGAATTTATAATACAAATACAGGAAGATCCCTGTATCCAAAGGGGGTTGATTCCAAGACCCCCTCCCCAGATGCAGAAAATCAGTTTATGATGAACATTATTTTAATCATGAATGCATTGTATAATAGGATGGTCTCTCTCTGTGTGTGTGTTGTGTTGTTACAGTCGTGACCGACTCTTCGTGACTCCATGTCCATGGAGTTTTCTTGGCAGAAATACTGGAGTGGTTTGCCAGTTCCTACTCCAGGTGCCTACAGCACCTGGTATTCCTTGGTGGTCTCCCATCCAAGTACTAACCAGGGCCAACCCTGCTTAGCTTCCGAAATCAGGCAAGATCAGATGTGCTTAGGGCATCTAGGCAGATACTGGATGGTCTCTGGCTTCCTCTAATCACATCTTATGGTAACTTCATTTTCAGAAATGTACATTTCTGTGATTTTTCTGGTAATATTTTTAATCAAATATCCTGCCCCATTCATTCCTTCTATCTTCTAAAGACCTTATATGTTTTGCATTTATATAGATCCTGGTTTTTTAAGCTGTCCTCAAGGCATCATATTTGGGAATGAACCTATGCAACATTATTTTCCTCAAAAAGGGTGACTCAGTGTGAACATCCCCAACTTCAGATGGCTAAATCATACCCCCAAAAAAGGAAAGGAAAGGAAAGGAAAGGAAGGAAAGAAAGAAAGAAAGAAAGAAAGAAAGAAAGAAAGAAAGAAAGAAGGCCCTGCTCCGACGCGCGCATGCGCGGCGGGGCTTCTTTGCCCCCCCCGCGCCGGAAGACAGCGCGAGAAGAGAGCAGCGGCTCTCGCGAGGCCGGGGGAAGCGCGAGAACACGCCGCCTATAAGAGGCGGCGCCGCCATTTCCCCGGCCTCTTCTTCTTGGCGACGCGGCGCGGACAGGAGCCCAGCGGCGGAGCGGCGGAGAAGAGACCGGAGCGACGGTGGCGGCGAGAGCAACAGCGGCAGTTGCGGCGAGACCGGCGGCGGTGGTCGCGGCGGAGGCCGGCTGAGCGGCGGAGCAAGGCGGACCGGCCAGCGAGCACCGGCGGCGGCGGCAGGACCAGCGGCGGCGGAGCAAGGCCGAGCGGCCGGCTAGCACCAGCGGCGGCAGCAAGACAGGAGGCGGCGGCGTAAGGCGGGCGGCCGGCAGGCCCAGCGCCGGCAGCGAGAACCGCGGCGGCGGCGTGAAGAGGAGGCGGCGAGCGCAGAGAGGCGGCGAGGAGGCGACGGCGTAGGAGGCCCGCCCAGCGCACGCAGCCGGGCGGAGAGCAACGGCCGGGCGGCGCCCGCGGCCCTCCACTTCGTTGAGCCGGGTCGGCGAGCAGCCCCGGGCGGCGGGCGCCTGAAGCAGAGCGGGGAATTTTGGCGGGGCTTGTCTCCCCGCCCAGGTTTGGAGCGGCAGCGCGGGGGGGAGGAGCCCCAGCGACCAGGGAAGGGCCGACTCGGAGGGTCTAGAGAGGGCGGCGGTTCACGGGCCGGCAATCCAAGGGGTAGCGCGGGCGAAGGGGGAAAGTTGGAGCGGTTAGCGGGCCCAGGCGCATTCCAGGTGCAGGGAACAACAAGCATGGCACCCAAGTCCCAGAGGGGGAAGGGGAAACGCCCAGCCAAACGGGCCCAGCAGGCCACGGATGAGTCGAGTGGGGCCGTGCCCCGACTCCTGGGGGAGGAGCCCGAGCGAGGGGCGACCCAGGAGATGGAAGACGGGGGCGACTTCGAGGCAGCCCAACTAGCCTTGCTAGAGAACTGCATGGCTAGGCTGGAGGCCCTCGAAAGCCAGCGCGGGGGTGGTGGTGAAAGGAGACCAGGCCCCCAGCCAGAGCATGGGGACCCCCAGCAGGAAGCAAGGGCACAGAAGAGAGCGAGGATTATGGAGGTCCTGAACAATATGTCCTCCAGGCTCGCTGCGCTGGAAGAGAGTGGGGGCCAACAAGAGACGACCGGAGGACAAGCGGTGGAGGCGGACACTGTACAGACTCAGACGGGCCGGCCGGGGCAGCTGCGAGGAGCTCAGGAAGCGGCATCAGGACCGGATCACAGGCCCGGGACCCCGGATGAGGCGGTGGCGGGCTGCAGCACAGGTGAGCTCCCCCGAATGGTGGCCGGGGACGGGGGCGCGGCGGGGCCTGGTGGGGCCCCTAGTGGTGCAAGGGACAACAGGGTGGATATGGGCCCTTGGCCATGGGATACGACACCCGGGGGCGGTCACCTCGCTCCATGGCCACCTCAGGCCCCCCAGACACCCCTGACTTCAATGCCACCTGCGCCACCTGCACCATTTTGGCCAATGGCCCCAATGCCGCCCCCGACACTGGGCGAGCCGAGGCAGGCGGGGCACCCCCCACCTTACACAGCGTGGCCTTCCCCTGGGGGGCCGGTAGTCCAGCAATTGATGGTGGGCTGCTCGGGGGGGGGCACCCAGAATTCGGGGACAGCGGGGGGCTGGGCGGCGCCCAATCCCTGGGCCGGGTCAGGGCATGGCACCGGTGGTGCAGTAACGGGGGCATGGCCTACCCCTGGAGTAGTGGGCGGGTATCCAGGTAACATACCGGCTCACGCTATCCCTTATGGAGACCAGGCTTTACCCCTTGGGGGGCATTTAACGGCAGCAACACGGGATAAGATCATCAGAGGGGAATTTGTGGACCTGTTTAGCTTACTGAATACAGAGGTTGAACACAGGGAAGGGGATAAAGAGGACGAGAAGGACAGGGAGCGCCGGATGAGGAGGAAGCCGGATAGAAATTGGAAAAACTGGCTACCGGCCTATTCCATTTATATGTCCGTGATAATACGGGCGCAGCCTTGGCGGGCACAATCATTGGTGCAATACCAAGACTTAATATATAAGGCCTATACGGACTTCCCGGGGTACACGTGGCTCCAGTATGACGAGCAGTTCCGTAAACGGGCGGCCCTGGACCCCTCTATCCGGTGGGATCAGCCCCTTCCATCCCTGTGGCTCCAAATCATGACGCCAGCGAGGCCGACGGCAGGTGACCGATTTGATAGCGGGCACCTGATTAGCAAACCGGCACAAACCAACCCAGCTAGGGGTAACGCGGGGCAGGCGGTTCAACACCGCTTGCTTTGCTGGGATTTCAACGGCCAGGGGGGATGTGCCAGAAAGATGTGTAAATTTAAGCATGAGTGCTCCCAATGTGGTGGTACCCACGCGGCAGTTAACTGTAACCGGGGCAGGCCCCAGAGACCGGGGGCGAGAGACGCAGGACAGCAAGGACGAGCATCCCAGCCCGGGACGGGGCTTCACAAAGGGCCCCAGCCCAATTAAAGTCGAGGTGCTCAACCAATGGCTGGGAGCCTACCCCGACAGGGAAGCGGCTTCCATTTTGCTCGAGGGCTTTAGGGCAGGCTTTCGGATACCGGTTGAAGGGGAAAGGCGGCCGAGTTCGGCCAAAAATTTAAAATCAATCAAGGGGTTCGAGGGGGTAGCAAGGGAAAAGATCCAGAAAGAGTTGAGGGAAGGCAGGGTGCTAGGCCCATTTAGCAGACCGCCAGTGCCAAACCTTAGGGTGTCCCCACTCGGGCTAGTCCCGAAGAAGACATCAGGGGAATTTAGGCTAATACACCATTTATCATACCCCGAGGGACTATCCATCAACGATGCCATCCCGCATGAACTGTGCTCAGTCAAATACACCTCATTCGACGCTGCGGTGCGCATGATCAGGGCTTGTGGCGTGGGAGCGGAATTAGCTAAGTCTGATATTAAGTCTGCCTTTAGATTATTACCAGTCCACCCGGAGGATTTCGAGTTGCTCGGATTCCAGTTTGAAGGGGCCTACTATATGGACAGGGTGCTACCCTTCGGCTGCTCAGTATCCTGTGCGACCTTTGAGCGCTTTAGCATCTTCGTAGAATGGAAGTTGAGGCAGGTTACGGGGCTAAAAACGACAGCTCACTACTTAGATGATTTTATTTTTTGTGGTAGGAGGGGATCTGGGAGGTGCCAGTTGTTGTTAGACTCATTCCGTAACCTGGCAGCTGCATTGGGCATGCCACTAGCCGAAGAAAAGACTGAGGGCCCAGCCACGAGATTAACGTTTTTGGGCATAGAGCTGGACACGTGGCAGCAGTCATCCAGATTACCCGAGGACAAGCTAGCTAACCTCACACAGCGTATAGGGGCCCTGTTGGGTAGGAAGAAGGTGACGCTTAGGGAGCTCCAGGAGATCGTAGGCCATTTGAACTTTGCCTGCAAGGTGGTGGCACCGGGCCGGGCCTTCATAAGGCGACTGTGCACAGCCATGCAGGGCCTGACCAAGCCATTCCATAGAGTTAGGGTGACCCGAGGCATGCGGGAAGACCTGGAGGTATGGCTCCGTTTCCTGCAGGGCTACAATGGAGTATCCTTCTGGAGGACAGAGCTCAGCCTACGGGCAGAGTTTCAAGTGCAGACCGACGCAGCGGGGGGGCTGGGCTATGGCATTTACTGCAGAGGCCGGTGGTGTTATGGGAAATGGCCGGAGAAGTGGCACGCGGAAGGGATTACGAGGGATCTTACGTTCCTCGAGTTCTTTCCTATTCTGGGAGCTCTCTGGCTCTGGGCGGAGGAGTGGGCGAACTCAACAGTCCGCTGCTGGTGTGATAACATGTCAGTTGTGCATGTTATCAACAAGCTGTCCGCCAAGTCAGAGAGGGTCATGAGACTGGTGAGAGCATTCGTCCTCCGGGCCTTGCGCTTCAACGTGTTAGTCACGGCCAAACATGTGCCTGGCCTCGATAATAGCTTAGCGGATGCCCTTTCCCGCCAGCAGGTCGACCGGTTCAGGGACATGGCACCGGGATGCCACCCGCAACCAGTGGACCTGCCGGACGAGGTATGGGCGATTGGCGAAGGGAGGCTGAGCGCGCCATCGGACTAGCTCTTGCACCCAGAACCCGCCGAGCATACGGAACAGCAGTGAAGGACTTCGAGCATTTCAGGGCACAGCAGGGGTGGGGGGTGGTATGGCCGGCCCCAGTTGACCAGCTCCAGTGTTATGTGGTACACATGTACAGGAAAGGCCTTGCCCCTGGGTCCATGCAGGGCAAGCTAGCGGGGCTGGCATACCATGCCAAGACGTTGGGGTGCAGGGACACCACGGGTGATTTCAGAGTTAGGAAGATGGTGGAAGGGTATGGTAAGGAGAGGGGACCTCAAAGGGACAGCCGATCGCCCATTTCCCCCGAGATCCTTGCCCGTGTGATGGACCAGCTGGGCAAGGTATGTTTGGACAACTACGAAGTGGCGTTATTCAGGGCAGCAGCCTCAATAGCTTTCTTTGCAGCGCTCAGAGTGGGAGAGCTGGTGGCGGCAAGCAAGGGAGATGTATCGGCAACAGCCCTCCAGTTAGCGGATGTGAGCATGCTGGGCAACAGCCTTAAATTGCGGATTAGGAAGTCCAAAACGGACCAGATGGGAAAAGGGGCTGAGGTCGTCCTAGGGCCCTACGGTCAGAAGAGCGTATGCCCGGTAGCGCTGATGGAGCAATTCCTTAATTGCAGGGGCAAGGGGGAGGGGTATTTGTTCTGCCACAGGGACGGAACCCCCCTAACCAGGTATCAGTTTTGGAAGGTAACGTCCAGCGCCCTGGAGGGGGCAGGGGGGAAGGGCATCAGGTTTGCTACTCACTCCTTCCGCATCGGTGCCGCATCTACGGCGGCGGCCCTGGGATACACCCCCGAAGGTATTAAGAAGATTGGACGGTGGAAATCGGAACGGTTCAGGACGTACATACGCAAGTTACCTGTGTGCCCTAACCCGAATGCTTGATTATCGTTGCAGGCGGTGTGAAAGGTGGGGGAAGGTTGAGAGTGATGATCCTCGGCCACAGTTTCATATTTTGGGCGGCGAGGCATGCAAACAGGTCACCTCTGGGAAGCAACCTTGGCTTGGGCGCAACGGCACAGATTGAATGGCACGGAAGGCGGGGGATGCGGTGGGCGGAGATAGTACCCGAAGCTTACAGGCTGGCGGAAGGGAAACCACCCGACATATTGGTGATTCACGCAGGGGGGAACGACATTGGGAAACAAACGGGCAAGTCACTGGTTTTGGAGATCGTCAGAGATCTCGAGCAACTAAGAGGCGCCTTCCCTGCCACGAAGATCGTATGGTCAACGATTGTCCCAAGGTTAATCTGGGCCCCCGGAGGTGCATGCGTGGGCTTGAGTCGGGCCAGGCGGAGTGTGAACCGGGAGGTGTCCCACTACTTGGAGCAGTGTGGTGGAGCGGTGATCGGGCACCCGGGCATTGGCGTAAAAGATGCGGCATTATTTCGGCAGGACGGAGTGCACCTCAACAGTGAAGGGCTGGACATCTTTGTTGAGGACTTAAGGAGGGGGCTGCGGATTGAGGTTAGCAGCCTTCTGGGTGGGCTCGGTGCATAGCAAGCTTGCACCGGCCATGGCGGGTAGTGCGGATGGGTTGGCAGGAGGTGAGAATTTATCATACCCAAAACTCTAACCCCAAACCAGGCCGCGGCTGACCAAGAGGTTCCTGCGGACGGGGGAGGGGTTAGGCAGACCCGCGGGTGGGGGGACAGGTCACGTGATGGCACCCCCAACCACGTGGAATAATTGGCTTGTCGCCTCCCACTTGGGAGTCTTAACGTAGGCTGCCCCCTAGAAGGGGCTGGCTGTAGACTCGCCCAAACCTGCGATGTGTTACGTCATATCCGCACTACTCTTGCCCCCTCCTTTGCTGGTGATGCTTGGATACGCCTTGCTGTGATGTTGCTGTGACGTTATTTCCGTTGATTGCAATAAACCTGGCCCATTGAGAATCCCAATATGTTTGTCTCGCGTGTTCTTTCCGGCTCTTGGGGGGCAAAGAGATTCTTCACCTATCTGTCTTTCTGTATGCCTGCTTATTTACCTATTATGTTTGTTCATATCATGTTTAAAATTACATTATTATATTGTATGTTGTTAATGTAATTTGCAATCAAATTGTAGGAATCCTAATAAGAATGTCAAGCTAAGACAGATATTTATGGAATCGCTTTATCAGTTCTACACCCTAAATGAAGCTCCATGGCCAAGAAGGGATTTGAACCCAGGACTTCTGAATTCTAGCCTGCCACTCTATCCACTACAACATACTGGCTATCTCATCTTTAAAATATAGAATGTTAGTAAGTGTGACCGTAGCACATCCCAGAGCAAATAACAGTGTAGCTGTTTGGTAGTGCAGCTGTATTGTTGTGCAGATGAGCAAATCAACATTCTTGTTCTCACTACCATATATACTGCTTGAAAAACTGCCCCAACAATTGTTTGAGGGGGGAAAAAGAATCAGCTCTTGGGATTTTCCTTTGCGTTTCATCCCATTGTGAATGCTAGTGAGCACAAGTAGGTATCCTGTAGACCATCTTGACTGCTTCCATGGTTGTCATCAACATTCAGGATCCACTTTGCTATGTAAAGCTTGGCATCCTTTTCCTGCTGGCAATATGGGTAAATATTGTGCATCAGTATCATTTCCTGATGTTTTGAATCATGAATAGAGCAGCACAACATTCCACATTCATAAAATGGAGAGTTTTTAAAAGAACTGAATGCCAGATAGGAAAGGATTTTAGGCTGTAGCTGTTCTGTGGATCTTTCATAAATGTGAAACAGTCTTGAAAGGATTTGCAGGAACATCAGTAACTGCCACCACCGTCCATCATATGGGTTCACAGAATATGATGTGAATTTCTCTCTGTATGCATGCATGACGTAGTACTGCATCCAGAAATAATCTTTGAAATTTTTAAATATATACATAGTTTATAAGACAGAATTAGAGCATTTCTTTGCTATACTTTCCAGACCAACTTAAATCACATAAGCAGGAAATGTCATTCTTGCTTTTGTCAAACTGTGTGAAAATTAGGAAGACCGTGTGGCACTTCACAGACCTGTGGGTATCAAAAATTATACTGTAACCTGTAAATAACTGATAAAACATCAAACCACTCAAAAATGCTGTGCTCTTGCTGAATAACGATGATTTAGCTGGTAAGGTCACATAAAGACAAGATGTAATGAAAGAACTACCAATTTATATTCCAGTGCTGAAAAAAGCATCTTGATTACAAGTTGTTAAACCGATTTTTGTCCAGAAGCTAGGCAATGAAGATTATTAGAATTGGCAGTCTTGATGCTGGCTGTTTGAAGTTTAAAATTCAAGACACGCTGTGACGAGTGAAATGTGTTTGTATGTGTCTATGGGGTGGGGTGGAGGATAACATGGAAGGAAGGGAAAGACAGTTCTAAAACTAATACTTGCACTCCTATTTGGGGGCATTTAGAGGTCATCAGACTCACATTGCCATAGCACAGATGTAGCTGGCTAAGAGATGGCCAAGTTTTTGATGTGGTGCAAAGCTCAAACATGGACTTTCTAGTTTTGGAGGTGCAAAACAGCATGTTTTCTTTACCTCTAATTTGAACAACTGAAATGCCAGGCCTGCTTTAAGATTACAACTCCTATCACTGCACGACATTTACAGTAGTTGAGGGAAAAGTTTGGACTGGAGGGCACCAGGTTGAAAAGGGGTAGTGTATAGCTTCATCATGAGAAAGAAATTCTATCTTATATGAAATTGCTGGGTCAGACTCATGGAGGCCATGGACTCCATGAATCCCAGAGCTGCACCGGAAAGCCCATCGCCAGCATGCACACTGAAGTCCCCAACCACCAAAAGGCGGGGGGACTTCAGCAGCGCCGCAGCGATGAACTCCGTGAGCTCCGGAAGGGATTGTGCTGGGTTGTGGTGAGCACGGAAACCCAGCACAATGCCAAATCTGTCCCGCTGTCCAAATAACAGATGATGGCATTCTAACCCCGGACTAACCAATGTCGAGGCCCTGCTGACATAAATAGAGTCCCTGTAGACAATTGCAACCCCTACCCCCTCTGACCCTCCGACCTGCCCACCCCCTGAACCTGAAACCCAGGAGGGCACAGATGGGTGAGCGAACCCCCCCCCCTGCACCCACCCGGGTCTCGGTAATGCAAGCCAGGTCGGCCCTTCCATCCTTGATGGTATCATAGATGAAGGGGATCTTGTTATGGACCGACCTGGCATTCATCAGAAGGCAGGACAGGTCGTAGGTATGCAAGTATGCAAGTATATGCAAGTATACATTGCAAAAGGTGCCTATATTGAATTTAAAATGAACGATAAATGTCCTATTGGTAGCAAGTGAAGCTGTTTGTATTTTATCGACCATTTTTCAACATTATAGTTTCCTGTTATTCTTTTAATTATGCAATTCAATGCATATAATTATTGTCATTGGGGGGAGAGTTTCTTAGAAGCATTAATATCCTGGAAGTGGTGGGGGATCTTGGATTGTCTGAGAGTGTGCCTTTTTCCTCTCATGGTTGAAGAATCTGGTTTACCTCTTATCATTGTTTTGATTGTGATGCAACACATTATGACCTGACCTTGGTCTTTCTTGTTCTATTTCATTTTCTTTCTGTTGTCATTTTAATACATTTGAACTCAGTTACAACTTTAATGCACTCTGCTGAGTTCTTCCAGAGTGAACTGGGGATTTGGCCTCTAATCATTCCGCTTAAGATCTTATATCTCAGGGCCTCTTGCTTACAAATCACCTGGGATGCCAATGATCCTTACCATTGCATGTTAAATAAAATAGAGCCATGTAGTGCGATACACGCCATTGCACTCCATTATACTAAGCTGAAGCCTTCTTTACCCCTCACATCAGAAAGTGGGGAGCCTTTTTCATGACAGTAGCTTTCTTGAGCAGGAAGGAGCCACAAAGAAGCAGGTCAGAACTCATCAATGTACATTTCAAATCTAGTGCAAGGAAAAAGAGAAAATGATTTATTGGGGAAGACTGGCAGGAGAATGAGCGAACATTTTACACTGCAACAGACCTCTAAAATGTAACATAAAGGACATCCATGCTCTAAATGAAGCAACAGTAGCATTGCTTTCCATTGGAATTCATAGTGTTTTCTATGGTGTATTGACAGTCAGATTGACCGTCGCTGAAATTATTCCTATTAACAGATAAATGCTCATCATTTAATGGCCTTTGATTTATTGAATGTTTCAGAAATGGTACTAATATGGCTATCTTTGGCTTAATTTCTCTCAACAATTTCAGATGTTCGGGGGGATATAAAGAAAAGGCTGGTCACAAGCAAACTTCACAAGAGTTGAAGATTCATGGCAATCTCAACTGCCAATCATAAGTCTTTTAATAGATGTATCTATGGCCTGACAATCAATTTAAAAGAGTTGTGATGCTCTTAAATAATTTTTTAAAATAATCATTTTTCTGTATTTTGTAATCGTTGTAGTGTGGTCAGGGGTGGCGCATCCATTAAGGCGAACTAGGCAGTTGCTAGGGCACAAAAAATGGAGAGAGGGCACTGGCCAGCCTGCCCTCCCGCTGCCACCCCCGCTGGTCACTGCCGTCCATCCCCCCACCGGCCGCCTGCTGCCCGTCGCCATCCGCCCGCTGCCCCCTGTGCCCTTTGCCAACCCCCGTGCCTGTCGCCATCCACCCCCGCACCCATCGCCATCCCTCGCCATCTGCCACCGCTTGCCACCCCTGCCCCCCGTACCCATCCTCACCGCCCTGCCCCCCGCACCCATCACCGCCCAACTCCACCCGTGCCTGTTGCCACCCCCGACATCTGCCGCCGTTTCCAGTCATCCAGCATCACTTAGCATACCAGTGGCTTCTGCATTTGAAAGTGCTAATGTCTAATTGACAAAGATATGGCATACAGTAAATGCAAGTGGCAGAAAATGAACAGATAATGTCTGTCGATATTTTCTCTGGCAATCAGCAAGCTACCATTTTGTTTAATAATATTTTAATGACAATGTGCCACCTGCATCCAAATGTTGAGCAAATATTGCTCCATTTGCTGCTGAGATTGATGTAATTAGATTACAGAGATCATCATGGAATTAGATGTAGTAGCCTGACCTTTCCAGAAATTCTCTCATTATTCAGGGAAATTAGGCGGTATGGTAATTTTTGCTCTTGATATCTAAACTGAAAGATTATTAGGCAGTTTTAAATAAATTACATTTTTATAGTGCTTGGCACTAAATCACATTTACCTTGAGTTTCTGCTTTCCTTTTCTATTTATTTAAAGGAAGGAAACAGTACTCAATGAATCTTTTATATTTAATCTATTTCTTTTCAGCGATAAATAAATACAAATGTTTTCATTAGATAATCACCATTGCAAATAAGATGTCTTCCTCACTAGAACCAAGGATGTGATGAATGTTTAGTCTTGATTTTGTTTCACATTTGTGCATATTTTCCTGTTGTAGATATGTGAGGGACTTGTACCAAGTCTTGGGAAATGCAAAACTGGTGATATTTGGGCAAATGCAACACTCTGCCTCTCACTCCCTCATACACACATGCATACACACATAATCTTTACTAGAGTCTAGGTAATACAGAGAGTACCTGTGCCTGCCCTCACTTTGGCTCAACATGTCACATATCACAGCTTTGGAAGGTGTTATATTTTGAGGGCATTATATAAAGAGTAGAATATTAAGGGAGGTGTATTAAGAAGCAGAAAGAACCAGTAAGTAAGTCAGAGAAAATGTGGAGTTTTGAAGAGAATGTTTAGTTTGGAAAATATGGAAGCTAATTTAAATGATTAAAACCACCTTAAATGCCTGTGAGATGACACAGTGCTACTCACTTTGATATGGGCTTTTGTAGCATCAGCAATTGTAAAAAAAGAAACATGTGTACAATTGTTATTCATACCTTTATTGAAAAGACAAAATGCAAAAAAAAATGGATTTGGAATGAAACAAATAAGAACCTAATAAAATTCTTACATAAAATTAATACACAAATAATGCTGTTAATGGAAGGGATGAGCCTGATGCTGTGATAGCAATTGTTCAATATTTGGCTTCAAATTAGTGAGGTATAGTCTTAAATCTCCATGTTCAGTGATTTGAAATTGATTTCTTTTTCTTTTGTAAGAAGATTGGCAACAATGCTAAGCCCTCTTTCCACAAGGTATGAAGATGGAAAAACTATCAAAACCTTTCTTGCAATAGTACATAATGCAGGACAAGCAACAGGTATATTTTTCTGAAGCCACAACTGCTGATACCCCATTCTGAACTGCACCTTAAGTTCTTCATTAATGCTTATTCCTATCAGTTCTTCTTGTCATGTGACAGCCGATTCTTCAATGTCACCATATGGATTGATAATCCACTGTAGCATTTTCATAGTAAATATGTCCTCAAACCTGGTTTTAAAGTCTGTGTGAAGGACATTTAAATGTTGAACTTGAACAAAATGTCATCATCCTGGACATTTGTCAATGACAAGTTGGGGAAATGGGAAAATTCACACAATCCAAACTTTTGCTTCATTAGATTAATTCTGTCAAGAAAAGCTCCAATGATGGACATTGTTTTTATTAAATTCAGACTGTCACCTTGTATCTGCAAGTTAACCTCATTAAATTTAGTAAACAAATCTATGATATATGCAAGGTCTGGTTTCCATTTGATTAAATTTTCTTTCAAAATGTGATCTTTAGCATCCAAAAACTCTAAAAAGTCTCAAAAACTGTAAAAAATTGTCAAACATAAGCCTTTTGAGAGCCAGTGTACTTCATTGTGCCGGAGTAATTGATGAAAGTCCTCATCATTTTCTTCACACAACTGTTAAATAATCTAAAATTCAATGTGTCAATATGGATCTTGTTAACTGTATTTATGACAAATTGAAGAGATTGATGCAATCTGGCACTTAGAGAGTGATTTGCAAACAGCCTGGATACATTTTGTTTTAAATGGCTTTGAAAACCATGATATTGCCCAAACATGGCTGGTGCTCCAACATGGCTGCTGCTGATGTTCTGTTTGATAAAGAGAGACTTTTTAAAGTCTTCTGGGCCAGATGAATTACATCCAAGGATATCCAAGAATATTAAAAGAACTGGCAGAAATAATTTCAGAACCATTGGCAATAATCTTTGAAAAGTCCTAGAGAACAGTGGAGGTCCCCATCGATTGGAGGATGGCTAATGTTGTCCCCATCTTTAAAAAGGGGGGAAGGACCCAAATAATTACCACCCAATCGGCTTGACTTTAATTCCTGGAAAGATCCTAGAGCATGTTATTTAACAGGCAGTCTGTAATTATTTAACAAACAATGCTATCATTACAAGAAGTCAACACGGGTTTCTTAAAAACAAGTCATACCAGATTAATTTGATTTCTTTCTTTCATAAAATTACAGGCTTGGTGCATCAGGGGAATGCTATGAATATTGCTTATCTGGACTTCAGTAAGGCCTTTGATAAGGTTCCTCACAACCTCTTCTGTATCTCTACCTTTAAAAAAAATTCTACCTCCCCATGAGAACTCAATTTAAAGCTCTCCCTATCCAATTTTCAAGCCTCTTTGCAAATAGATTCCTTCCAGCAGTGGTATGTGGCTGCAAAACATGATTTCCCAACCTTTACAAAACGGTCTTTAAACACATGCACATGATGAGGATCAAGTTACAAAAAGTGATGCAATATCCCCACCCTGCACTCACAATGCAAAATGGACTTTAAATGTATGCACACCACAAAGATCAGATCCCTACATTTGCACCACTTGAGAAATGCACCATAAAAGTTTAAAAATATCCAAAAATTGCTGCAAAAACTTTCAAAATTGGTGACAAATCAATTTGTAATAGGTGTAAGATGTTTACAGAATGCCTAAATGTTGATGATGATCTGCTTAAATGGGGTCTGCTCACATGTATGCCCATTTACATTGTGTGAACCCCCCTTTTTTTCTCACTGTCAAAGAACCCCCCTGCAAGTCAAAATACCCCTGGAGGTATACATAGACCACTTTGGGAACCACTGATTATGCTGTTAGAAGATCACATTATGCTGTCTGGATCAGTGAAGCTTGTAATCATCAGGCCAAACTTTTCCATGCAATTTATCCAGTGAAAGTCACAGTGATGGGCCTTCAATTAGCATATCCTGTGACCAATATGCGACCTCTTAAAAATCCAAAGTGGAAGCTATCCACCAAGACCTTGACCACCACCCTTCAGTGATGGTACCATTCGATATGTCCTCTGCATTGTCTTGTCTGATGTTGTTAAAACATTTTCAACCAGTGATGTCTTCTGAGGTGGACAGGGTGCTTGACCGCTGTCATGCCATCGCCTCCTTTCTCAACCATTGTCCGGACTGGGCAATAAAAGCAACCAGGCTGGTGACTACGGATTAGGCCACAGCAATAATTAATTGGTCTCTCCTCGCGGGCCAGATACCACTGGCCCGCAAGGATACACTCATTAGGCCTATCCGTAAGAAGATGAATGTGTTGACTGATGATATTAATAACTATTGACCAGTCACCAATGTTCGTGAAGAGTAAGTTCTTGGAGGTGGTGGTGGTGGATCAGCTTCAGGCTCTCCTGGATGAAACCAATGACCTTGATCAATTCCAGTCTGGAATCAAATCAGCCAGCCTTCCACTCTGACTCTGCTCAAGTGTGGGGTTCTCACTAATATTATTCAATATCTATATGATGCCACTGGGAAGTGCCATCAGGAGTTTTGAAGCCTCATGTCATCAGTACACTAATGACACCCAGCTTTATCTCTCCTTTCCATCTTTGGCAGTGGATGCTGTTCCATCCCTTCAGCGCTGCCTGGATGCTGTTCTGGAATGGATGAGGGGAAACAGACTGAGGTTGAAGCTGGACAAGACTCTTTGTGACTGGATCTTTATCTTTTTGCTATTGTTACCAGGTAAAACTAGAGCAAGATCTCTCAAAACAGAAAACAAAAGAAATGAATGCTGTCGCTTAGTGAGCTTAATCAATTTAAAATTTTCCATCCTCCTAACTAACTATATCTCTTCAAACTGGTTGTGTGAAACTAGCAGGGGCATATGCATCCCGAAGATCTGTTACAACAATGAGTGAACTGATTGCAGATATGCATTGAGAGATTCGGCTTCAACTTCACATTTTGTATCTTGGCTTTTCCATATTCAGAGGATGGAGGTCTTTCCCCTTTCTTCTCATCTACCAGGAACTTTCTTTTTCTTTGCTGAACTTGACCTTTGCTGCTCCTCTGTTTTTAATCTGGATGCTGCCAATGTTTCAAGCCCCAGGTGATATTTCATCCATTCTGGAATTAAGATAGAGGCTGACAGAAAAATTCACAATATGTGTTGCTCCATTCATTTTGATGTAGAGCACCACATCAGCAAATATAGAAAGTTGAGTGATGTTGACTCTGATTGAAGACAAAGTTCTCAATCCAAAAGAGACAGATACCCTAATTTAAGCCATTTCACTTCAAATGGCTCAAGTTAATTCGCAGTAACTAAATTCACATTTTACAAAGGAGGACCAACAATTCACACACTCCGGGAGTGATTTAAAATGAGATTTTGTAAAAAGTATATGTACCTTTCCTTCAGCCTTTATTCAACCTCTGGATGACTTGTGCTCCATTCAGAGGATTAGGCAGGAGTTGGGAGGGCTCAGCAAGCCTACATGCATGCATATGGGTTTTGTTTTGTTTTGCTTTTTGCTTTTTCCTTTCCCCATTTTTTTCTTCTCTTCCATTTCTCCTACTTCATCACAGAAGATCCAGTGGCCTCTGGTGGCGCTGCCTGAGAGGGCTCTCCTTTGACCCTTGGTTGACTCATTCCCTTCCTTCCCAACTCCCCCCTCTTCCTTCCCCTTCCTTGTGTGTTCATCCACCCCCACTCCGATGGACCATGACCCTCAGGTTGAAGAAGAAATTAAAATTCCACGTGGAGCTGAATGAGCTCTCTTCTGTCCACTTTGTCAACAGAATCCTCTTCTGCAAGGTGTGGCCCCTGCAATCCTCTGAGCCACCACCGCTACCCCCATCTCCAAAGCCACTTTGGAGGGTGATAATGGCAACAAGAAACCCCAGAGGAAGGGATGGCAGTGGCAGTGATAGGCCCTGGAACAAATTGTTTGAGTATCCATTATTTCCTATGGGAAATTTTGCTTTGATTTATGATGAGTATTTTGGTTTATGAGCATGTTTCCAGAATGGATTGTGCTTGTAAACTGAGTCTTTAAAGTACCTTTAAAATCATTCATTTTGTTTTTTGTTTTTACCTGATTGTGAATTTTTTATCCAACCAACTGGAAATGCTAAGCTTGTCCTGATTTTTCCAGTGCTGGAATATTCCTGTCTGGTCATGGCTAGCAATGATTCAATCAGATCCTCATGGAGTACTGAGGAATTAACTCCTACAAATATCATTAATTTTTTTGTAGATGTTGCTCTATGTTTATGTGTATAGTTTCTAGAATATTGGTCCAAAATCTGGAGGCATCTGGACACTCAAACCACATGTGATGGAGACGTCCTCTGTTCCGACAACCATCCAGTTGTTTGGGGAATTTGGCAGATGCAGCAGTTGCAAACAGGTAGCATTAGGTACCATGTGTGAGCCATTTTATTGAATTATTATTTTTCCACATAACTGGAAAAAGGCTAAAACATTTGGGGCTCTTTAGTCTGGAAGAAAGGTGCCTCAGGGGGGATATGATTGAAACGTACAAAATAATGCAGGGCATGAGTCAAGTGGATAGAGAGACACTCTTCTCCCTCTCACAAAATACCAAAACTAGGGACATCCGCTCAAACTGTGGGTTGGGAGAGTGAGAACAGATGAAAGAATTTTTTTTTACCCAGTGTGTTTACCCAGTGTCCCTGCCACAAGATGTGGTCATGGCATCTAGCCTGGGTGCCTTCAAAAGGGGATTGGACAGATTCCTGGAGGAGAAGTCCATCACAGGTTACAAACCATGATGGAGATGTGTAATCTCCAGGCTTAAAACCAGGGTACTTCAAGGGCCAGATGCAGGGGAGTGGTATCAGGAAACAGATATCTAGTCTCATGCGCTCCCAAACGCATCTGGTGGGACCGCTGTGAAATACAGGAAGCTGGACTAGATGGGCCTTTGGCCTGATCCAGCATGGCTCTTCTTATGTTCTTATGTTCTTATAACTGTTTAATTTATTTTAAAATGTGTTGATTTTCAGATTTCATTCCATTGGCCAATTTAATGCCTCGTTTCTCTGGATATAGCATTTTAATCAACCATGAGAAGATGTTTGAGACTTGAACCCTGGAAATCCATCTATTGGTATACAATGTTAATCAGCTTTTGCTAAATTTCATATTTTTTTTAATATTTCTTGCTAACTGGTTAGCTAATTCTGTTATTTGAAATAACTGAAATCAGTTTGTGGGCTGGGATATATTTCAATATGCAGTTGTGTTCCAAGCCTAAGATTATATTTTTATCTCAAGTTGTTAGACTAAAAATTGAGGGTTGTCTTATATATGGAAGTAAGTGGAGGAGAGAAAAGCATAGTTGTAAAACTGTAATTTTGGGTTGGAAAAGTGGGGTGTCATCTCATATATGGGGGCATTTTATAGATGGAAAAATATAGTAGTTGTTACTGCTGAACTCGTTTTGTGATCATTTTTGTATAACTACCTGTACTGGCGATGATGATGATGAGGAGGAGGAGGAGGAGGAGGAGGAGTATGGAATTTGGTACAAAAAAGGGAGTGTTCTTGTTCCTTTTAGTAGAATATGTGGTAGGGATGGAAAAACAACGCAGAAATATGGAGAAAGAGATCGGCCCAGTCTCATCAACTGCTGGGTAACTCGGTGGATTAATTAATTTAAAAAATAATAATACATTAGTAATCCTGTAAGGCACCCCCACCCCACCTCCACGAACAGGCTCGCAAGAGTCCTGTTCAAAACCCTTCTCCCTGAGAACTGTCCCCCATCCCTAAGATGATTTTTAAAAACAATTAATTAAATTAAATTGAATATTGCTGCAAAAGCAGCACAAACCACATGACCCGGCTGAGTCGTGGGTTAAAAATTTTCAACTGCTGCCACCTGGTGCCAGAGATCGCAACCACGGGCAGCAAAGCAGCACTCTTTCAGACAAAGGCTTTGCTGAGAAAGAGGCAGTTGTTCTGCTGGGGCTGCCTTGTAGAGGCGCAACCGCCCCCCCCCCCAGCCAGAAAGACCCAGATCGAGGTGTGTGGTTTTTTTGTCTGTGTGTGCCTAAACTCTAGTCAGGCAGCAAAGGACCCCTTCCAGAACTGCGTCCTAAGGCAGAGCAGCCATTCTCTCTAGAGATTTGTTATATACCTCATAATCGTTTGACAGGTGAAATATTTTCTTCCATTTCCCATTAGACTCCTTAAGGACTATTAAATACTATTCTCAATCATCTGGGAAGTAGAGCCTCAATGTTTACCTACTAGAGCTAGAAGGAGAAGCTGGGGAGGCCATGCAATAAAACCATAGAAGGCAAGGCACAAAATATCAGCAACATCTTAAAAGTGCCCCTTAAATTCATTTTTAAAGATAAATGGGCTACAAAAAATTATTGAGGATATTTTTATCTTCCATAAAGTCTACAATAGGCACAAGAGACAAGTAGTTCCTCAAGTGTTATTACTTAGAACGGCTGCTTTCTCCTCATTTTGACACATCTAGGACATGCAATTATTCACAAAGGTCACTTTCCAGAGAAGGAAAGGACAGTGACCAAAAGGCAGCACTTAGGCTGCAAATACACTATGACAATTTAATCAATGAGAAAGCCCCCAATGTCAAGAACCATCTCACTCCAGGGCTGACGAAGACTGACATTTCCCAGACCTCTGGAAAATTGTCTCTGGACACAAGGGGCCTGCTGAATCCCAGTGCAGCTGTTAAAACACATGGAAATCAAACACTTTATAGATATAAATGTTGAACCAGAATCTTCTCTCCAAGTTAGACTTGTAATTAGCTCAGGGAACAAAGGAGGATCATTGCTGGATAGCAACGGCTGCTCGGCTGTGGCTGGTGTCAGAAAGAGTTTTCCATTCTCAAAGACACAGTGACCTCTACCTTTTCCTCATTGGTTACACAGGGGGGAACAGGTGGGTTTTTAAAAGATTCTAAGATAATAGTTATCACCGGCAGCAATTTTGGTAGGCAAGAAAGACAAACTTGATCTAAAAGAGGCTACCATTTAAGTACTGACCATGGATTCTCAGCCTTAATTCATCATCCATCTGCCTTTGACAATTGTTTTGAAAATGAATGATATTGTTGTTGAGTACTCAGCAAACAGGCAACTGTGTAGTCATCCCATAAAATAACCGGTGACACAAAATGTGTTGTTTCCTTCTTTGGTCATTTAATATGCACCTGACTGCCCAGGCTGGTGCAAACTAGAAGGCATGTCTTTAAAGAATATTGCTCTCAAGGCATGAGCCTTGATCTTGATGTTGATCTTGATTTTGAGCAAGTCTTATTGCAATAAAGTACTGTTTCAGACCTGCTAAGCTCAGTTAGCTTCATGGCTGAGCACGCTAGCTGGCTTACATCACATAATAAGTCTACGTTTCTGCAGCCAAATCTACTGTGCAAAGGATTGGATCAAGACACAATCAGACCTAGAGTAGATTCATTGCTCTCAATGGGGCTTAAACTCATGAGTATTTTACAACTCATCAATGGGCTTGTGCGGGACAGGCATCTTTGCAAACAATGCAGTGGGTTACAGTATACCTGTTACTGTAGTTTTCTTCTCTGCTATCCCCAGTGACTCTATGCTGTCCCCTAAGATGCTGGCTCATACTGTTTCCTTGTGAAATCCTCTCTGCTCCTAACTTTGTGCACGAAATTGTTGAGGAATAGTGTCTTCCTGTTCACAGCATAAACTGGTGAACTTAATGGTTTATTCTCAGTGCCTCCAGAGTTTCCATGTATGAGCCTCATGGCACAGTGGTTAAATGCCTGTACTGCAGGTAAAACTGTGTTCACGACTTGGGTTCAATCCCGGGTAGCAGGCTCAAGGTTCACTCAGCCTTCCATCCTTCCGAGGTCGGTAAAATGAGTACCCAGCTTGCTGGGGGGGGGGGCAATGTGTAGCCTGCACACTGTAATTAAAAAATTGTAAACCGCCCAGAGACTACTTGTAGTGGTATGGGGCAGTATATAAGCAGAACACTTTGCTTTAGTTAGGAACAATGACATCCAATGCCATTTTTCTTTCAGATGTAGTATTAAAAATATCATTAGGAAAATTAGCTGCTGTAATAGAGCCCCTAAAAGGGGAGCTCATCTAACTACTTATAAAATTGTTCTTGAATTGCAAAGTACTGTATAACAGACAGTTTTACAAATAAACAAACGTGAATAATTTGATTTGAATTCATCACATGGATGTTGATCAGTTTATGCTTATCAGCCAAAATGGTATCTTCACAGCATACTGTTTTTAAAGCCTATAATTTAGGAAATTCTGTTTGTGAAGTAAATATCCCTAGTGTTTAAGCCTACTTTGTTTTTTGTTTGTGTTTTTACCCATTACAGTATAGTTTACAGTATAGTCTTTAATGAATGATATCTGAAATAAATAAAATCCATACAAAATAATTTCCCTTTACTTTTCCTTTAAAGAACATCAGGCATTTTAATATGTTAGATTCCCCTCTCCTTAATTTGCTAGAATATCTATTTCTACGTATTGGTAATAGATGTATTCATCTATTAACACTAAAGGGGTATGCATGGCCTCCCATTTCAGTCTGTCTGAATACCAGCACTCACATTAGGAAGCATTTCACTTCGTCCCATTTTGGTGATGTACAGTACCTTCCTGATCCTTGTCCCAAAATTGTTAACAATTTGATTGGGCTGAAGTTTCGATGCAAACTGGGCTCAAAGACTGGAAAAGGACAATTAATTATTCAGCTGGGGCGAGGACTTTACAGAGTTATATGCAATGAATTCTCTTTCTTTACTCCTCTCACCACACTTAAAAACGTTTCCATTACCTTGTCCCCTCAAAAGCATCTCCTCTGTCTCTTTTTAATTGTCCTGTAGGGAACAGCGCTTCTTCCAGGAGCACTCTAGCACATAGTCTGGAAGTTGAGTCATGGCAACTAGACTTCTTTTCTTGAGAGACTGAAACATTATGCTACTCATCCAAGCAGCTTCATCAGTATGAGGAAAGTTAGTAGTGAGTCCTCCATTTTATAGTTCACCTTGATGTCACATCACCTTGGTCTGTATAGGCTCATAAATTGGACAATTGCCTGAATAGGTTTGTAGGTGGAACATAATTTGAATAGGCTGATTAGGTGGACAATGGCCTAGGTGCGTGAAAGTCTGCCTATGCAATCTTTCCCAACTTCCATTAAGTATGAGTTCTTAGTACTTCTGATTTGTCTGGGGATTGATGAAAGGACATCTTGATAAGTTGCAGTCATATTATGTCTGAGTCCCCCGGGTTTTCAATATACACGTGAATAGCTTCCTTGACCACTCTCTCAAACCATCTATCTTCTCTGTCTAATGTGTGTACATCCTGATCTTTGAATGTGTGCCCTTTGTCCTTCAAATGCTGATTCTGGTCCTGAGCTGTTGCCTCTCCTATGTTGGGCCATCCTCCTGTTTAATTGCTGTTTAGTTTCTCCCATGTAAAGGTCTGCACAATCCTTACTGTATTGGACTGCATATACCACATTGCTCCTCTTGTCTTTTGGGTTTGGTTCTTTTGGGTGGACGAGTCTCTCTTAGTATGTTTGTGGATTTCAAGTAAATTGGGATTTGGTGTTTGCCAAAAATCCTTTTAAGCTTTTCAGACACTCCAGTCATCCAAGAGATGTGCAGGTTCTTCTGTCAGCTATGGGTCTCAGGCTAATCCCTTGTTTTTCTAGGTTGGGACACTGCTTTGTTGAAGGCCCACTTTGGATATCCACAGGCCTTAAGTGC
Organism: Phrynocephalus versicolor; assembly: GCA_023846285.1. Taxonomy (NCBI): domain Eukaryota; kingdom Metazoa; phylum Chordata; class Lepidosauria; order Squamata; family Agamidae; genus Phrynocephalus; species Phrynocephalus versicolor. The sequence continues at coordinate 475,696 of JAHTLZ010000348.1, forward strand.
TGTCTTCAAGTGTGTGTCTTCCTTCTTCTTGGCTTCAATGGAGGTGGGGATGCTTTCTGTGTGGATTTTTAGCGTCCTGATGATTCCTTATTTGTGTTGTAATGGATGGTAGGAGTCAAATAGTAAGTACTGATCTGTTTGGGTGGGTTTCCTGTAAACTTCCATTGTCCACCATTGGCGCTTGCTTTGGGAGAGAAAAAAGAAGAGGAGGAGGAGCCTCCACCAGCACTGCCAATGCCAGTGGGGCAGAAGGGGCTCTGGGATCGCCCTCTCTTGGGCTTGCCAGTGGAGGGAAATATGGACTCGGGTTGTATTCGAGTCAATCAATTTTCCCACTTTTAAAAGTCAAAATTAGGGGCCTCGACTTATACTGAAGTTAACCTATACTTGAGTATATAGGGTACTTTTGTCTTGTAGGTGATGGTGGAATCTCTTTTTAGCTTTTCATATGTGTGTTGGTCATCTAAAGTGCAAACCTCTACACTGGAGAACTAAATAGCCATTAAACAGGATGGCAGTCCAACATAGGAAGGGCAACAACTTAAGACCAGAAACAGCAGTGTAAGTGTACCACAATTTGAAGGACAAAGGATACTCATTCAAAGATGAGGATGTACATATATTAGACAGAGAAGATAGGTGATTCAAAAGAGGGGTCAAGAAGGCTATTCATGTGTGCCTCTCTCTCAACAAAAGTGGGGGAACTCAGACTCAATCTGTCTGCAAATTATCAAGCTGCCCTTTCATCAATCAGAAGCACTTCACACCTTCATCACCAAGGCCATAGCTAATGACTCATATTTAATGGGTGTTGGGGAAGGTTGCATAGGTGAGACTTTCAAGCATCCTAGGCCATTGTCCACCTAGCAAGCCTATTCAGATCATGGTCCACCTAAAAACCTATTCAGGCCATTATCCACCTAATGAACCTATTCAGGCCATTGTCCAACTTATGAGCCTATTCAAAACAGGGTGATGTGCAAACAAGGTGAACTATAAAGTGGAGGACTCAGTACTAACTTTCCTCATACGGATGAAGCTACTTGGATGAGTAGCAAAATGTTTCAATCTCTCAAGAAAAGAAGTCTAGTTGCCATGACTCAACTTCCGGATAAACTCACCTGGATAAATGAGACTCTTCACAGACATCTATCACATAGTCTTTTTTTACTTTTACCTTTATCCAAAACAGGAAAAACTCAGAAGGCCACGTCTGAAAACAGGTGTATGTGAAAGAGAGCAAGTGATTATGATTTTGCAAAATAACAACAATTATTCCAGTTTTGGGGGATCAGAGGCAAATATTTAGCCAACATAAAGAAGACATCAGGTTCAGCACATCAGTTGAGAATAAGGATCAAATGATCTTGTAGGTTATAGACTTTTCATTCAGTGACGATCAAAATCATAGAATCATAGAATCAAAGAATTGGAAGAGACCTAAAGGGCCATCTAGTCCAACACCCTGCCATGCAGGAACCCCATCACAATATTTCTGACAGATGGCCATTGAGCCTCTGCTTAAAAACCTCCACAGATGGAGACTCCACTACCCTTTGTGGCAGCATATTCCACTGCCGAACAGATCTAACTGTCATGAAGTTCTTCCTAATGTTCAAATGGAATCTCTTTTCCTGTAGTTTGAAACCATTGCCCCAAGTCCTAGTCTCTGAAGCCATGGAAAACAAACCTGTTCCCTCTTCAATATGACATCCTTTCAAATATTTAACATAGCTATCATATCCCCCTCCGCCTTCTTTTAGAGAGGCTAAACATTCCCAGTTCCCTAAGCCGTTCCTCATAAGACATTTCCTCCAGACCCTCAACCATCCTGGTCGCCCTCCTCTGCACCCACTCGAGGTTGTCAACATCCTTTTTAAACTGAGGCGCACAGAACTGGACACAGTACTCCAGGTGGGGTCTGACCAGAGCAGAATAGAGTGGCACTATCACATCCCTTGATCTAGACACTATGGTTCTGTTGATACAACCAAGAAACGCATTGGCTTTCCTGGCTGCCGCATCACACTGCTGACTCATGTTCAATTTGTGGTTCACCTAGATCCCTTTCAAAGGTACTATTCTCCAGCCAAGTATCCCCCATCCTATATCTGTGCGATGCATTTTTTTTAACTATATGTAGCACCCTACATTTCCCTCTGTTGAAATCCATTCCATTAGCTTTGGCCCAGCATTCTAATCTGTCGAGGTCCTTTTGGATTTTCATCCCATCCTCTAGGGAATTAGCAACCCCTCCCAATTTGGTATCATCTGCAAATTTAATTAGCATACTCTCTATTCCTTCCTCCAAGTCATTGGTCACGTCTCTCCAAGCTGAAGAGAGGCCATTTATGGTCACCCTTTGGGTGTGACCAGTCAACCAATTACAAATCCACCTGACAGTAGCACTATCTATCCCACTTTCTACTAACTTCTTAGCAAGAATACCATGAGGAATCTTATTGAAGGTCTCACTAAAGTCTAGATAAACAATATCCACAGCATTCCCCTCATCCACCAGGCCTGTAATTCTATCCAAGAAGGAGATCAAATTAGTCTGGCATGACATGTTTTTAAGAAACCTGTGTTGACTTCTTGTAATGACAGCATTGTTTGTTAAATAATTGCAGACTGACTGTTTAATAATCTGCTCTAGGATCTTTCCAGGAATTGAAGTCATGCTGACTGGTCGGTAATTATTTGGGACCTCTTTTTTCCCCTTTTTGAAGACGGGGACAACATTAGCCCTCCTTCAGTCGATGGGGACTTCTCCTGTTCTCCAGGACTTCTCAAAGATTATCGCCAATGGTTCTGAAATTACTTCTGCCAGTTCTTTTAATATCCTTGGGTGTAATTCATCTGGCCCAGGAGACTTACATTCATTTAATGCTTCCAGGTGTTCCAGTACTAGCTCTCTACCTATTTTATGTTGCAAATTCCATCCTACCTCATCTACTCTTTGTCCCAGCAGATCTCTTTCTTCTTTTTTGGAGAAAAGGAGGCAAAGAAGATGTTGAGTAGTTCTGCCTTTTCCTTGTCTCCTGTTAGTAACTGGTTATTATCGCCACACAGAGAACCTATCATTTCCTTATTTTTCCTTTTGCTGCGGACATAACTAAAGAAACCCTTGTTACTATCTTTAATTTCTCTGGCAAGTTCATTTTGTGCTTTAGCTTTTTTTTTTTACCATCCCCCTGAATATATTAGCTGTTTGCTTATATTCCTCTTTGGTGCATTTCCCATTTTTCCATTCCTTGTACTTGTTTTTCTTTATAGTTAGCTGAGTTGAAAGTTCTTTAGTAAACCACTGTGGTTTCTTTAAACCTCTCCCATTTTTTCTTCTTGTTGGAACAGTTTTAAATTGTGCATTTAATATCTCACTTTTAAGGAACTCCCGTCCATCTTGGACTCGCTTCTCTTTCAGTATGTCGCTCCATGGAATCACAGCCAATAATTCCCTAAGATTACAAAAATGGGCTTTCTTAAAGTCTAGGATTCTTGTCTGACTATGCTTAGCTTCACCTTCCAACTGTATAATTAATTCCAAGAGGGCATGGTCACTTTTTCCTAATGATCCCACCACTTCAACCCCATTTACAAGGTCCTCCTTATTGGTTAAGACCAGATCTAAAATGGTTTTGCCTCTTGTTGCCTCCTCTACTTTCTAGACCATCAAATTGTCTGCAAGGGCGGTAAGGAATGTGTTAGACCTTGCATTCTTAGCTGAGTTGGACTGCCAGCATATATCAGGATAGTTAAAATCTCCCATTAGTACTACATCTCTCCCTTTTGACTGTGTGGCCATCTGCTCACAGAAGGCATCATCCCACTCTTCCGGCTGGCTTGGGGGTCTATAGTATGCCCCCACAGTGACATCCCTCCTG
>JAHTLZ010000348.1:479589-495613 GCA_023846285.1 Phrynocephalus versicolor
TCCTCCTTTCTTACTCGGTCTGTTCCTTTGAAAGAGGTTATACCCTCCAATGACTACATTCCAATCATATGTCTCATCCCACCATGTTTCAGTGATGCCATTTATGTCATATCTATTTTGCTATATTAGGAGTTCCAGCTAATCTCCACACCCCCTTCTGGATCTCTACCATTAAGAGAATTTTCTCCCTCCCCCTGCAAACTCAGTTTAAAGCTCTCATTAAATCTGCAAAAAGATGCCCACCAGCAGTGGTGAGATGCACCCCATCCTGGCCCAATATCCCCTCTGAATGAAAAAGGAAACCATGGTCCACGAATCCGAATAGTTCCCACCGGCACCATCTCCGAAGCCAATTGTTCACCTCCACTATTTTATTTTCCCTTTGTGGGCATGGTATTTTCTATTTCCCTCTCACAAAATACCAGAACTATGGGACATACACTCAAACTGAGGTCTGGGAGAGCGAGAAGAGGCAAGAGAATATATTTTATTACCCAGCATGTTGTTAATCTGTGGAACTCCCTGCCACAGGATGTAGTGATGGCATCTGGCCTGGATGCCTTCATAAGGGATTGGACAGATTCCTGGAGGAAAAGTCCATCACAGGTTACAAACCATGAGGCAATCCAAACTTCTAAAACCTATTTCACCAATGGGTTTCTACTGTTGCCTTTTAATGTTCTAAGATGCCTCTTCTAATTTCCTGTTCTTAACTTGAATATGTTTTAAATGTTCTGGGCTGTATAATGTATAATGTTCCTCATTACTGTAAGCCACCTTGGGCCCTTTTCCAAAGAGAAAGTTTGGGTAAAAAGATTTCAGTATTTTTTGAGAATTCAATCACTATGGTGTGGCATTTTTTTCCGATAGAAATGGATCCCAGTACTTCAAATTCTGGACCAAAACAAAAACACAGGTCATACAAAACTGGTTTCAAATGTAAGGTTGTGTCAAGAGCAGAAGAAAGCAATAACAGTATTGCAAGTAGGGAATTTTGTGTTGATGAAAAACAAGCGAGGGAGTGGTGGAAAATGAAAGCTGACTTGGAAAAGATTCCAAAGGCAAAAAAAGCTCGACGTGGTTCGACAACTTCATATGAGGCTCTAGAGACTGGATTCCATAACTGGGTTATGGAGTGTCATCAAAATGCTTACTGTGTAACACACATGGGAATCCACTTATGTGCCCTTCAATTGGCTAAAGATGACAAATTTAAAGCATCGGGCATTGAAAATTTTGTTGCGTCAGCAGGATGGTGTACCCGCTTCATGAATAGGTTTGACCTATGTTTGCGGCAAAGAACAAAGATTTCTCAGAAGTTATCAAAAGACCTTGATGAAAAAGTGATTCCATTCCATTCATTCATAAAACAAAGAAAGATCCATAACTATGACCTGGGAGATATTGGGAATATGGATGAAACAACTGTGACAGAACTGTGGGAGGTTGGGAGACAAAACTATTTTCCTCAGAACCACAGGAAATGAAACAGACCATTTCACAGTCATTCTGTCATGTTCGGCTAATGGAACTAAGCTGTGGCCTGTCATTATTTTTAAAAGAGAGACCTTGCCTAAGAAGGTCAAATTCCCACCACACATTACATTGCATGCACACGTTAAAGGGTGGATGGGTGAAGATGGAACAAAAAAAAAATAGCTGGAAGAAATTTGGAATGGACGACCAGGAGCAGCTTTAAAAAGAAAAGATGTTTGTTTAAATAAACCTTTCAAATACTGTGTGCAAAAGATGTGGCATGAATGGATGTCATCTGGTCAAGCTCGACTGACAAAAGTTGGAAACCTGATGAAGCCCGACATAGAATTGATAGCCAAGTAGATTTGTGATGCATGGGAAGAGATTCCAGAGCACATGGTGCATCACGCCTTCAAGAAATGTAGCATTAGTAACGCTATGGATGGCAGTGAAGACAGTGATTTGTACGAGACTGACAGCAGTGATGGTGGTGACTGTGAACTCGGTGATAATGACAATCTCTAGCTGATAGCCTCACACCAGCTACAGCTAAAGCTCTGTTTGGAGATACAGATGATGAGGAATGCAGTTTTGAAGGATTTTAACTCGTGTTTTAGCTTGTTTTTTACACATACAGAGCTAGTATATTGTTTTTCTTTGAAATAAATATTCAAACATATTTAACATACTGATGCCTCAGTTAATGTAATTTTATTGGTATTTATTTTTGGTTTTAAAATTTACCAGTAACAGCTGCATTTCCCACTCTTGAATTATACTTGAGTCAATAAGTTTTTCCAGTTTTGGGGGGTAAAATTAGGGGTCTTGGTTTATACGTGGGTCAGCTTATACTCGAGTATATAGGTATATGTAGAAAATATTCTTCTATTTTTTCCATTGGCTAAATTTCACAGTATCTGGTGGTGATATATTGAACAATTCAATAGTTCCTGAACCCCTTTCCATTCCAAAAGGAGATGTTTGCTATCAAAAACATAAAATATGGATATTAGTTTCATCCCTGTATCCACAGCACTTTAGCTACTGGTGTTTCTGGGAGCTGTAATCTCACAGAATGTTATCATGTTTCCTATGAGGGCAATTCGAATAAGGTTCACTTTTAATTTACTCTCTTGCCCTGAGGGATTTCACAGTGTGTTATGACTTCCGTATGGTGCATTTTAGATTTTGGCACCAAGAAACAATGACGGCCAGAGCTCTCACAAGCTTGGCAAAATGAAGAAGCATCAACAGATGGACACCTCAGGTAACATACTGAAATCAACGTGGTTGATTAATACACAAGTGTTCAGCTATGCTTTTGATGAATGTCAGACCTTCAACATCAGCACCACAGTAACTTGGCAGGTTTTTATTTTCACTGGGGAAACATGCTAATCAAAAGAGTTAGTTCACAGATCCCCACCCCCCACCCCAGATATATTTTAAAGAAACTTTGCAAGGGTGTATTTGCCATGTTCTAGTCAAACCCTTTGTTTTTTCAGCCAAAGTAGCAGAGTCCAGGCTGAATAATTATATACTCCAATTGTTTTCCATCTGCTGCTACCTTGATTTACAAATGCCTTTTCTTGTACCAGAAAAGCAAATAGCAGATATTCAGCTTTCAGTCTGTTCCCTCTGGGTGAGTAAAACTTCCTAAAGTCCAACAGAAGAGCTGATATCACTATATGAAAGGCAAACTAGAAGGCTTGCCTTTGGGCACATGGCTAATGCATGTGCCACCAGGCTGCTTGTCCACCCTGCCTGAATAAGGAGACAGGCTGCTTTGGCACATATGAGGTGGCCAAAACTTGCCTGATAAGAGCAGGATTGGGAGCCTTTTTAAGGCAACCTTCCCTTCCAATCAGCTTCTTTGGAGAGGAAGGAATCTGGCCAAAGCAAGGCAACATGTTTGAATCAGCTGGGAAGTGGCTCAGTAGGAAGCAACAGCTCTAGGGTGAAGCAATAGCATTGGAAGGGGTGGCAGTGCAGTGTTGGTGATGCAGCATGGGCTACATTGGACTGGTGGCAGACAGAGGGAACTATCTGGGGGGGTAGCAGTAGACTTACGTTAGTGATGGTTATTGTAGCGTGGGGTTAGTGATTCAGCAGTGATTTCAGCTCTGAGACAAAGCAGGCTGGAGACAACTTCTAGTGAACAGCTCTTTAATCAGGGAGAGACAAGACTGGGGACTGGAAAGAGGGAGTTACATTTATAGGCACCAGAACTGGCTAGGAAAAAGATACATTTTGGAGGGAACAATTACAAGCAATCACAAGGCTGCCTTTTGGCGGGAACCAATAGAATCGAGGATCCAAATGCAGCAACTAGAATCAACCAATAGGCCTGTTCCCTTTTGAACAGGGAGGCAGTTACTTCAACCAGCAATTACAGATCAATACACAACACCCCTCCCCCCCTGGTGGGCACAGCACACGTAATCCTTTAGATATTGTGGGGCCCTGCGACTTCTAGTTGATCTCCTGACTACGGGTGTAGCAGGGGCTTCAGCAGGCAGTGTCTGTGGTGGAGAGTCTACTGTAATAGTTTCGTCCGACACGGAGGGGGTTTCAGACAACTCAGTGTCCCTGATCTGTTCCTTGGTGCCATGAGGACTTGCAGGAGTAGATTCATTTGCTGACGCCACTGGTACCTGCATTCCAGGGGCATCTCCGCTCTGGACTTGCAGCTGGGACTCATTAATGGGGTAGTGTCACTCTCAGGCTGCAATTCACCCATATCGGCACCAACTCTACTGGGCGCTCTGCGCCTCAGTTGGTCCACGTGCCTATGCCAGACCCTGCCATCTTCAATGGTCACGTAATAAGAGACTGGCCCAGACGCTCTGGTGATCACCCCTGGCACCCACAGGGGACCTCTGGCATAATTTCTCACCCAGACCAGATCTTCAGGAGCAAAATACCTTGTAGAGTCGCTCTCTGCCTGTGGAGGTGCTCTAGCCTTGCGGTTTGGCATTTTGTCTGGGTGGACATAGTCCAGCACCCTCACCAGCCTTCTACCTAGAAGCAGCTCTGCTGGCGACTTGCCCGTAGTAGTACACGGCGTCGCATGCTGCAAGAACAACATTCGGACAATGCGCGTTGACCAGACACCCTTCATCAAGTGTGCAAGGGATCCCTTGGCTGTCTGCCCCATGCGCTCAGCCTGCCCATTGGATGAGGGTTGAAAAGGGGCTGAGGTGACCCCTCTTATGAAATTATCAGCCAGAAATTCCCTGAATTCTTGGGATACAAAGGCTGCTCCATTGTCTGAGACAATGGTCTCAGGCAACCCATGGGTTGCGAACAGCTGTCTCAGCACCTTGATGACTGCAACTGACGACATGCTGGGAACCATAGTGACCTCTAACCATTTAGAATACGCATCAACGATAATCAAAAAAACCTTTCCTTGGAATGGCCCAGCAAAATCCAAGTGCAGCCGGCTCCAGGGAGTCCGGGTGTGCTCCCACCAGTGGACTGGTGCTCTGGCCACTTCTGGGCGTACTTCCTGACATGCCTTGCACGTCCGTACCCATCGTTCAACATCTTGGTCCATCCCAGGCCACCATACATAGCACCGGGCCAGCGACTTCATACTGACCATTCCCGGATGCCCCAAGTGCAATGTATCCAGAACCCTGTTTCTCAGTGGTGCTGGGATGATCACCCTGTCTCCCCATAGGAGACAGCCCTTATGCAGGGATAGCTCATGTTCCCTTGTTGCATATGGTCTAAATTTTTCCTCATGCGGGCCACCTGGCCATCCCCTCCCCACCCAAGTGAGCACATGGGAGAGAGTGGGATCTTTCCTTGTTCTCTCAGCTATTTCAGTGGCAGTTACAGGGCCCCCCGGAAGTGTTTCCAGCATCATCACTCGTTCAGCTGGGGCAGGATCTGCATCAAACACACCAGGAAGGGGCAAGCGACTTAGTGCATCAGCATGACACAACCTTTTCCCTGGAACATGGGTCAGGGTGTACTGGAACCCATTCAGGAATATAGACCATCGCAGCATTCTGGGGGAGAGAATCTGCGGTGTCTGTTTGTTCGGGTGGAACAAGCCTAACAGAGGCTTGTGGTCAGTTTCAAGGAAGAAGTGGTGACCGTATAAATAGTCATGAAACTTTTTAATCCCTGCCACTATTGACAGGGCTTCCTTGTCAATTTGTGCGTAGTTGCGCTCGGTTGGCGACAACGTACGAGAATAGAACGAGATGGGCTTTTCTGACCCATCCGCTTTTCTATGGCTCAGCACAGCTCCCAGCCCATACTGAGAAGCATCACATGCCAGAACAAGAGGTTTCAACTCATCATAATGAGCAAGGACACTCCTGCTAGTCAGCATGCCCCGCAAGGTGTCAAAAGCTTTCTGCTGTGCCTGAGCCCAACGCCACACACTCTTTTTCTTCAATAGTTTATGCAACGGTTCCGCTATTGAAGCTTTCTGAGGTAGGAATGAATGGTAAAAGTTAATAAGTCCCAGGAATGACTGTAACTCCGTCTTGTTCCGTGGGCGTGGTGCCTCAGTAATGGCTTTAATTTTAGAGTCAGTGGGGTGGATGCCCGTTGCATCAATTTTAACCCCCCCAAAATCCACAGATGGCACCCCAAAACTGTATTTTTCCTTTTTTAGCTGCAGCCCCACCTCCTTAAATTTGAGTAACACAGCATGGATATGCCCCACAAGTTCCTGGGGGTCTTTCCCAGCAATCAGAACATCATCAAAAAATGGCAAGACCCCTGGCAGACCCCTTAACAGGCGCTCCATTAGCCCTTGAAAAATTCCTGGAGCCACACAAATTCCAAACTGTAACCTGTTCACTCTGAAAGCCCCTTTGTGCGTTACGATCGTTTGTGCTTCCGCAGATTGCTGAGTCACTGGCAGCTGTTGGTAAGCTTGAGCCAGATCAAGTTTGGCAAAAAATTTCCCCTCAGCCAATTTTGCCAACAGCTGTGAGACAACTGGAATGGGGTATGAATTTCCCCTGAGTGCCTTGTTGATGGTACATTTGTAGTCTGCACAAATCCTCACTTCCCCATTTGCCTTAAGGGGTGTGACGATAGGAGTCTCCCACTTAGAAGAGTCCACAAGTGAAAGAACTCCCTGTTTGACCAATTTGTCCAGTTCCACCTCAATTTTGGGTTGCAGCACAAAAGGCACTCACCTTCGCTTGAGTCGGATTGGAGCCACCCTGGGGTCCAGCTCAAAGTCAATTGGAGGCCCTTTATAACAACCCAGCTTTCCACTGAAGAGTTCAGCAAATGGCCTAATACCTCGCCCAACTCTGGGGCAGTTTGGACTGAGTTGAGCACTGATATACTCAGCCCCAAGGCAGGTAACCAGTCAGTACCCAAAAGACTGGGGCGACTCCCCTGTGCAATCACCAATTTAAGCACGGCCTGTTTCTCCCGGAATTGTACCCTCACAGCACACATTCCTAGAATGTGGATGCGGCCAGCCTTGTATGATTGCAAGGTTGCTGGGAATAGTTCCAGAGAGGGGAACTTACCCCCAGGAAAGAGCCCCCTTGCAGTCTGGTCTGAGACAATGGCGAATCCAGATCCGGAATCCACCTCCATGTCGCATGGTCGCCCTTCGATCTTCACTCTGATGGATGGTTTGCCCTGTGCCGGAAACTGCACGATCTCTCCATTGATCTCTGTGAGATAATTGCAGTCGTCCAGGAGATGAGTCGTGGTGGATGATCTGCGACGCGTTGATCTAGGTGATTCCGTTGTTGCAGCTGCCACTGACCGACAGACCCAGCCGATGTGTCCTGTCTTACCACAAGCCCTGCACATAGCATCACGAAAATGGCAGCTTTTCCGCTCATGGTGTCCGCCACAGCCTGTGCAAGCGCCTCGGTGATCTTTGGGCCATGCATCCGCCTGACGCACCAACTTGACACCACGGACTGGGCTCTGGCTTGGACTAGCCTCTGGCTCATCCATGGCATGGGCAGCCTCTACCCGCAGCTTCGTGGTCTTGCCACTGGCATTGAGCTCTTCCTGCTCATAATTCTCTGTGGCAGAGGCCTCTTTCAAGGCAGAGGCAAGGGTGACATCTTCCTTTGCCACAATGTGCGTTCGGGCTTTTTTGCTGCAGAGCTCCCCAACAAATTGATTCAAGATTTGGGAAGCCACAGTGCTGAGCAAGCTCCCGGAGTCCTGCCAGGAATGCAGCCACAGATTCTCCGGCTTGCTGCTGCCTTTTCTGGAACTCCATCTGCCAGGCCATCTGGGTTTTGATAGGTGCCAAGTGGCTTGTCAGCCGGGCGAAAATGTCTGTGAGTGCTGTCTCACTCAGCTTTGCTGGGGCGAGCAGTGCCTTGGCCAACATGAAGGTCTCCCGCCCACAGCAACTCAGGAACGTGGCCCTTCTTTTGCTGGCATCTGTGATTCCTTGAGCTACCGCAAAGAACTCAAAACACTCAACATAGTCCTCCCACTGTGAGGCTCGGACGGCTGGAAGGGCTCCAAGACCCGTGACTTTCCATTCTCCAGGCGGGCAGGGTCGTCTTCTAGCCAGCAGGTGAGTCTTGTCTCTGCTGCAATCTGGACTCTGAGTCAGTGTGATGGGCCTCTGCTACTCAGCATTCCGGATCCCATCCTCGTCCCCAGTATTGTAGCATGGGGTTAGTGATTCAGCAGTGATTTCAGCTCTGAGACAAAGCAGGCTGGAGATAACGTCTAGTGAACAGCTCTTTAATCAGGGAGAGAAAAGACTGGGGACTGGGAAGAGGGAGTTACATTTATAGGCACCAGAACTGGCTAGGAAAAAGATACATTTTGGAGGGAACAATTACAAGCAATCACAAGGCTGCCTTTTGACGGGAACCAATAGAATCAATGATCCAAATGCAGCAACTAGAATCAACCAATAGGCCTGTTCCCTTTTGAACAGGGAGGCAGTTACTTCAACCAGCAATTACAGATCAATACACAACAATGGTGGTGGAATATAGGAAAGGAAAATAGAGTCCACACACACCACCATGCACAAGTAGTTCAAGGGAGTCCCTGCAAGCTCCACTTGCTTGGAAGGCTATTCACTGCAGTTTTTTAGAATGTGGGATCCCAGCCATTCAAGGCCTCACAAATCCTTACCACAAGAGCTGTAGAACAGCAGGGATGATGAGAACTTAGGGCTATGACAACAATTCTTGAGGCATTCTTATATCATATCCTTTTGGAGGGCTGAGCTTCAGCTTGTGGCAGAAATTCAAGTTCATACCAACTCAAGTGGATCTTTGGGATTTTGCATTTGATTTAATGGGACAGTAGTTTGCAGCATGAGGATATAGATATATGTGTACTGAGCAGTGGGGCACACATTCTGGACAGTATGAGGTGCCAACCTGGGTCTTGGATCATGGTCCTCATTGGAATAGATGGAAAAATGGGACATATTTTGGGATGGCTTGCTGTCCCTGGTTTTCCAAGGCAAGTTGAACCTGCTGACAATATCTTAGTTATTCATTTGGGAGGCAATGACTTGGGCCTGAGAAAGGGCAAGTTGTTGGTCTGCAGGTGATAAAGAATGTATGAATCATAAGGACTAGATGAATACAGTGATAATTTGATAAGCTATAATAACCCAGAAGGTATGGAGGGGTATTGCTCAGGCTAGGCACCATGTTCATAGATATAGGAATCTTTATTGTCATTGCCCCCTTGGAGGAACAACGAAATTTTGTGGTTGCTATATAAAACTCATTTAAAACATTTCACATAGATTTAAAAACAGGTACAACACATAATATGACATATAAAATGACTAAAATATGACATATAAAATAAGATACTTTGTTAAGGCTCAGTTGGTTGGTTTGGGTAGTTCAGCATCCAGACATAAGGGTGGAAACTGCAGAGCTACAGGATATTGTGGTGATAGGGTACATTTGTCCATCACAGGCATTCACATATTGAATATGGCCTACAGTAGGGCCTATGACCCCTTCATGGATAACTGCCTTGTTGTGGTGAAGGGGCTTGAGTAAGTCAGAGAAGCTATGAGCTATGCAGTGCAGAGCCACCTAAGATGGACAGGTCATAGTGGAGAGTTCTGACTGAATGTGGTCCACCTGGTGTAGGAACTGGCAAGCCACTCCAGTATCCCTGCCAAGAAAACCCCATGGACAGTAGCAAAAGGCTAAAATATATAATGCTGGAAGATGAGCCCCTCAGGTCAGAAGGCATCCAACATGCTACTGAGGAAGGGTGGAGGACAATTACAAGTAGCTAATGAAGTGGCTGGGCCAACGCTGAAGTGACATCCATCTGCAAACATGCCTAGAAGAGAAAGGAAAGTCCAACAGTGCATAGAAGTATACTGCATAGAAACCTGGAATGTGAGATCTATGAACCATGGTAAGCTGGATGTGGTCAAATGTGAGATGGCAAGAATGAATATTAACATCTTAGGCATCAGCAAACTTAATTGGATGGGAATGGGCTAATTCATTTCAGATGACAATCACATATATTACTGTGGGCAACAATCCCATAGAAGAAATGGTGTAGCCTCATGGTATATAAAAGAGTGGGGAAAGCTGTTCTGGGGTACAACCACAAAAATGATAGAATGATTTTGGTATCATTCCAGGGCAGACCTTTCAACATCACATAACCTTTCAACATCTAAGCTTATGCACCAACTACCAATGCTGAAGAGTCTGAGATTGACCAATTCTATGAAGACTTACAACTCCTTCTAGAACTGACACCAAAGAAAGATGTTCTTCTCATCATAGGGGATTGGAATACTAAAGTAGGGAGTCAATTGATAAAAGGAATAACAGGCAAGTTTGGCCTTGGAATTCCAAATGAAGCAAGGCAAAGGCTAATCAAGTTTTGTCAAGAGAGCAAGCTGGTCATTGCAAACATTCTTGTCCAACAACACATGGACATCACCAGATGGACAATACCAGAATCAGATTGATTATGTTCTCTGCAGCCAAAGATAGAGAGAATGCATCAGTTTCTTATACAAAAATTCAAACTTAAATTGAAGAAAGTAGAGAAGACCATTGGGCCAGTCAGGTACAATCTAAGTCAAATCCCTTTCGAAAACACAGGGGAGGTGAAGAATAAATTTAAGGAACTAGATTTGGTGGACAGAATTCCTAAAGAACTATGGATGGAGTCTTGTAACATATACAGGAGGCAACAAGGAAGCAAAATCAAGGGACAAAGGAGAAGATACAGAAAACTGAATGCAGACTTCCAAAGAATAGCGAGGACAGACAGACAGGATGGCCTTCTTGAACAAACAGTGCAAAGAAATAGAGGGAAAACAATAGAAAAGGAAAAACCAGAGAACTGTTCAAGAAAATTGGAGATATTAAAGGGATATTCTGTGCAAAGATGGATATGATAAAGAACAAAAATGATAGGGAACTAACAGAAGCAGAAGACATCAAGAAGAGATGGCAAGAAGACATAAAGGAAGTATATCAGAAATATCTGAATGTCCCTGATAACCAAAATCATGACCTCAAGCCAGACTTCCTGGAAAGTGAAGTCAAATGGGATTAGAAAGCACTGCAAACGACAAGGCCAGTGGAGGTGATGGCATCCCAGTTTATCTATTTAAAATCTTAAAAGATTATGCTGTTAAGGTGCTACATGCAATATGCCAGCAAATTTGGAAAACTTAGCAAGTGGCCAGAGAACTGAAAAATGTCAGTCTACATACCAATCCCAAAGAAGGCCAACAACAAAAAATGGTCCAAATACCATACAATTGCACTTGTTTCACACGCTAGCAAGGTTATGCTCAAAATTCAACAAGTTAGGCTTCAGCAGTATGTGGACAGAGAACTCCCAGAAGTGCAAGATGGATTTCAAAGGGGCAGAAGAACTAGAGATTACATTGCCAACATGCGCTGGATTATGGAGAAAGCTAGAGAGTTCCAGAAATACACCTACTTCTGCTTCATTGACTATTCCAAAGACTTTGACAGTGCGGATCACAACATAAGAACATAAGAAGAGACATGCTGGATAAGGCCAAAGGCCCACATAGTCCAGCTTCCTGTATTTCTTGCGAGATCGGCAAAGAGGCTCCGCCAGGCCCAGGGCCCTCTTGCCTCCATCCACTGCTCCATTGTCAAGCCCCACACACAGAGCACTCACACAAACAGGGTTCAGTTCTTTGCCAAAATCTTTAGTGGAAAGCCAGGCAAGTTCAAGTCCTTTGCCAACAATCAAGTGCCAGATAAATAACAGAATCCAACTCCCAGCAATTAACAGTCCAAGTCAAAACCAGAATATCTCACGGAAACCAGATGCCAAACCCAAGGGAACAGATTAAGCCGTTGTCCAGGAAGCCAGTCCAAAATCAGGAAACAGAGCCAAGGTCACAGACAGGAACGTGGTTGCAAGTTCAAATGACGCGTTGCTCCCACAGAGAGATCAAGGTGAGCTTACTAGCTTTATCTCAAAACAGGGAACACACTCTTACTTCTGGAAGGGCTCCTGCTAGTACTCAGGGCTTCCCGACCTTATTCCCCATCTAGCATCAAAGACCCTTTCCCTAGCTCTCCTGGTAGCACGTCTTTGCAGAATCCTACTCATAGCCCTTCTAGGGGGAGAGGATATGTTTTCAGCTGAGTCATCAGACCCAGCTGCCTGTTGACTTGAGCTGCAAGGCTCCTCCATCAGCTCTTCACCATTTAACCCCTCAGAGTCAGGTTCTGTGACAGGCAGGGTCCTGGCATCCATTATTCATCGCACGAGCAGTGCAACAGCAATAACGGAAATGAACAGAACCAAAGAAAATTTTCTTGGTTCTGTTAGGTTCGAGCCTGGCCCATCGCAACAGTCGTTATTCATACCATTACGTAATGGAATGAATAACGGATAACAGTAACGAAAAACTGGTTTTCGTGCCCATCTCTACTAGATATCTGTCTCCTGATACCACTCCCCTGCATCTGGCCCTTAAAGAACTCTGGTTTTAAGCTTGAAGATTACACATCTCCATCATGGTTTGTAACCTGTGATTGACTTTTCCTCCAGGAATCTGTCTAATCCCCTTTTGAAGGCATCCAGGCCAGATGCCATCACTATATCCTGTGGCAGGGAGTTCCACAGATTAACAACATTCTGGGTAGGAAAATATATTCTCTTGTCTCTTCTCACTCTCCCAACCCTCAATTTGAGTAGATGTCCCCTTGTTTTGGTATTTTGTGAGAGGAAGAAGAGCGTCCCTCTATCTACTTTACTCATGCCCTGCATTATTTTGCACGTCTCAATCAGATTTTCCCCCAGGCACCCATTTTCCAGACTAAAGTACCCCAAATGTTTTAGCCTTTACTCATAAGGTAGGTGCCCCAGCCCAGTAACCATTTTAGTTGCTCTCCTTTGCAACTTTTCCAGTTCCACTATGTCATTTTTGAGATGTGGTGACCAGAATTGTTCACAATACTCCAAGTGTGGCCTTACTATCGTATTGTAAAATGACATTATAATGTTGGTTGTTTTATATTCAGTCCCTTTTTGACAATCCCTAGCATGGAATTGGCCTTCTTCACCGCTGCCACACACTGGGTAAACACCTTCATTGAGCTGCCCACCAACACACTAAGATATCTTTCCTGACCCATTACGGATAGCTCAGAGCCCATGAGTTGATAAAGTTTTGATTTTTTTGCCCCAATATGCATTGCTTTACATTTTCCTACATTGAAACACATTTGGTATTTCTCAGCCCATTCCCCCAGTTTGGAGAGATCCTTCTGGAGTTCTTCACAATCTTCTCTGGTTATTACCACACTGAAACATTTCATGTCATCTGCAAACTTGGTCACCTCGCTGCTTATCCCTGCCTCCAGGTCATTTTTTAATACAGTGGAACCTTGACTTACATGCTGCTTTACATGCAGCATATTTGACTTGCAGCAAGAAGGGGCCTGTTTGACTTCAATCACACGCTTTGACTTACAGCTCGGAGCTCTGCCGCCTCCAAACTGCTCCTGCCTTCTTTCTTTCCTCCAGCAGCGGCAGCTTCGGTGAGGCCAGCTCCAAGCACCTAGAGTTGGTCCTCGGCTTCACCGAAGCTGCTGCCGCTGCCGGAGAATAACAAGGGCCGGGAGCTCAGGGCTGGCCTCACTGGTTAGACAGTCGGCACAGTCTTGTAAAAATCTCGCTGCAGAATTCTGGTCCACAATGGAAGCATTTTAGTTGGGGAGCTGTACAGTTGAGGGACTCTAATGGTAAGCATAGAGTTGTTCAGAACTTGGAACGTCAGCTAAAAAATCAGTAAAACTTAAATGTTAGACATTGTTTGCCATGAACATTAAAAAGTGGAGGCGTATAATTTGTGGACTATAATTCCACTGCCTCCTCCTCTCTTTGAAGAGATATTTCATTTATACCCCCAGAAGGAATCTTCTATCCCAGTCAAATTTGTGTTAAATTGCTGTTTTCGGGGGTCTTTTTCATCATCTGGAACGGATTAATCCACTTTCCCATTACTTTCTATGGGAAAAGTTCATTTGCCTTAATGCATGTTTGACTTATGTCTAGACCTCTGGCACGGATTAATGATGAAAGTCAAGGTTCCAATGTAGATTGAAAATCACCGATCCTAGGACAGATCCCTGGGGCACACCACTTGTCACCTCTCTCCATTGTGAAAATTTCCCATTGACACCTACTCTTTGTTTCCTGGACCTCAATCAGTTCTCAATCCATAAAAGGACCTGCCCTCTTGTCCCCTGACTGTGCAATTTTCTCAGCAGCCTTTGGTGAGGGACTGTGTCAAAAGCCTTCTGAAAATCAAGATAGATTATATCTACTGGTTCACCCAAATCCACATGCCTGTTGACCTTTTCAAAGAATTCTAAAAGGTTTGTCAGGCAAGACCTACCCTTACAGAAGCCACGCTGATTTCCCCTCAGTAAGCTTTGTCCTTCTATGTGTTTTAAGATTCTCCAAGAGTAATTGGCTCATGGTCATCCAAAGGCCAACTAAGACTGTGAACCCCATTCCATTTATTGATGAGTGAGTGTTTCCTTTCTATATTGACCACATTTTTCATTTGCAAGTATTTTCCTTCATATTTTGTACCTTTTTCATGCTGTTATATAAGTCTTCAGTGGTAAATAGAAAGCTATACATTGGTAAAAATTTATCCACAAGGTGCAAATTTTTAGAAATGTTCCTATTCTAGTTCACGTACTAGCTCTGGGAATATGATTTGGTTAGTATTAAAATTTAGGATGAATGAAATTTGACCCTACCTAGATACAAATCATAACATACTGGCTGTTATAGAACAATGCTTCTATCCATAATGTATCCTTCCAAATTGTGTATCACACTGTACATAATGTAATTCCTGCATTATGCAGCACTGATCAGGATGTTTGAAGGTGTCACTCTTGTGTTCTCAAAAACATTCCTCCTTTTTCCTTCTTGAATTTGTGTATAAAGTTCTGCAAGAACTACAAATTTGTCTCAAGTGAAAACAGGAAAAATCAGGGTTGATTAAGATGTGTCATGTGAGTTGTTGGTGCATGAAGAAAATATAACTGAAGATGGTAATTAAAGTGTCCTTATTAAACTGTCTGCTGTTTCTGTGCTTTGCAGCTTAGCAGAGGAAATGATTGCTACAGGTGCTCAGAATATAAGAAAGGAAGAAAGATGCCAAAGGATTTAAAAGATGTAAATCCTTGTAGGATTGTATCCTTTTTTTTCTGTCTGATTGGGCTTCACATCAACATTTCTAGAGTAATACTTGCATGTTTCACCTTATCCTCTTAGCAATTGTGAGCCATTTCTCATCATACAGAGCCACTTCAATACATAGAAATTATGCTTCCATTGTCTCTAGTCTGAAAGCTCTTTTTCCTTAACACCAGAGGAACTGGGCCTGGTTTTTCTTACAATGGCACTGAAAATAGCACAATTCTTCATTTTTCCTCCCCTAACCCCTGCCAAAAAAAAAAAAAAAAAAAAAATTTCTTTAACTGTACCTGCCTAATGTAGTGGTGGGCATTGTAGCTCAGTGGGCTAAAGCACTGAAACTGCTGGCTGCAAAGTTAGCAGCTTGGTGGTTTAAATCCCAGGTGCCACACAGTCGAGTGAGCTCCTATTATTAACCCCAGCTCCTACCAACTTAGCAGTTTGAAAGCTTGTAAGTAGATAAATAGGTACCACCGATTAAAAAAAACAGGGAGGTAAACAGTGTTCCATGTACAGAAGTGCATTCAGCCATGCAGGCCACAGGGCCACAAATTGCACAACACTGGCTCTTTGGCTTAGAAACAGAGATGAGTGCCACCCCTAGAGTCAGACACAACTAATACGCAAGTGGGAGAAAACCTTTACCTTTTTAATGCAGTAAAACATCATGAAGTTTCACACTCAAAAACAGCATATATGCTCTGGGTCAGTTATAAACCTGATCAGTATAATGGTTTGTCCATTACAGTTGAATTTAGATTAAGTGTAGGATACTTTGTGTTTACCTAAATTGCAGGGCAGATTGTGGAAGTTGGGGCTGATTGCTGATTATGGATTTCAACAGAGGGAAATG